>JAWNMD010000725.1:0-525106 GCA_035044365.1 Drosophila neotestacea
TCTGCAGCAGAACTGCAAAGAAAGAAGTGAATTTATTTAATCAAATTATATTTTATGTATCAGATATGATAATTTAAATTAATTTTGTACTTACTGTTTGGTACATTCTTCCATTGATCCAAGAGTGATCAATTTGGTAATCAGGCAACGCCTGCAGCGGATAAGCTTATTCTTGAGACACCTCAACGAGGCGAATGTTGACTTTAGCTTGGGTTTGAGCTGGGACAATCCTCCAGCAGGAACGTGTCAAAGTAGCTGCAAAAAAGGAAGTACTATCAAAGATTAATATTCGACAAGTTAATTTTATTTTTTGATAAAAAAAAAAATTATAATAATTCAAAATGAAATCTTAATTTTATGTTATTTTTTATTTTATGTTACACTGTTATTAATAAACTGTAAAATTAGCATAGATCCAATGTTACTTCATTAAGATTAGGATTTTAAGAATAAAGTATACTGGATCGCCCAAAATTGCCAAAATTGTCAAAATTGTTCAAATTTCCAAGTGAAATACCAGGCGAACAGAAACTGAAAGTAGGTCGCCACAGTAAAAAATTTTATTTTGCCATGACGTCACATAAAGGGTAACTTGTTTGAAATGACGTCACTAAAATGGACCTTTTTTCCGGCTTCGAACCATGGATGACGCCACTTAAAAATATAGTTTCGACAACGGACCATGGATGGCGCCACTTTTCAGCGAAGCGTTTTTTAGAAAAACCGTTATATCTCCGCCATTTTAAGGATTATTTTGATGTCCTTTGGTCAGTTGCTAGTCCTGATTGAGGCGCTTTTTTTGACATATGACTCGTCAGGATACGGCAAGGATATAGCAAAGTTGCATGATCTCTTAACATGCTAATTTGGCTGTTTCAAGGACTTTCGTCCTTTTGATGACATATTCCGATGAAGGAGAGCAAGGACAGTGTGTATGCAAAAGGACATCAAAATCGTCCTTTAAATGGCGGAGATATGGCGGGTTTTCTATTTGAATATAATGTCCTTTAAAGGTTTTTTGCTCTCACTCCGCCATATCCGGCAGGATTTGGACAGGACATGTCCCGTTCGATTCGCAAGGACGAAATCTATCGATCGGCATCAAAAAATTTTAGATCCTGCAGGATATGGTCCAGCTATGAACAAAAAACTAATAAAATGCGTTATCCTTTGAAGAAAATTAGCTCTAGCTCGGCCATTTTGAGGACGATTTTGATGTCCTTTGGCATTCTCACTGTCCTTGCTTTCTTTCAACGGAATATGTCATCAAAAGGACGAAAGTCCTTGAAACAGCCAAATTAGCATGTTTAGAGATCATGCAACTTTGCTATATCCTTGCCGTATCCTGACGAGTCCTATGTCAAAAAAAGGGCCTCAATCAGGACTAGCAACTGACCAAAGGACATCAAAATAATCCTCAAAATGGCGGAGATATAACGGTTTTTCTAAAAAACGCTTCGCTGAAAAGTGGCGCCATCCATGGTCCGTTGTCGAAACTACGGCTTATTTTATTATGCCTAAAAGTATGCTACAAGCCATAGTTCCGGTTACGATTTCATTCCCTGATATATATTGATTCTTCAGTTATTTTCAAACTTGTTTTGTTTTAATTCAAGAAATATATATTTTTTTTGTTCGGTACACATATTTACAATAACAATACCAAATCATCCTATCAATAAATGCTTCTTACAACATAGATGATGCGGAGAAACTCAAAAGATCTTGGCAATCAAATGAAAAACAAACAGATCTTCGGCGAATTCCGAAGTTGATAAAATCTTTTCAAACTTTCTGTGGTAGGAATTTTTACCGAAAAATTATAGAAGGTCCGATAACAATACAAGCTTAGTTTTAGTATTTACAAAGGTTAAATTGTATCGTTTCACAAGGTTTAAGGTTTCACAAAATTCTAGACTTAACTAGGCTAATTGGCTTTGTTTGAAAAGATTGCACAAAATTTCTAGACTTGTCTAACATTGGTATATGTAATTTTGGTATAAAATTATCTACAAACTACACTTCAAATTGTGGCAACGACGGCGTTGTGTGTTCCATTTGTACAAAACCATATCTTGTCAAACTATACAAATCTGATAAATATATACAATGTTCTATGCATTCATAGCGCTGTCTGGCAGCTGAAACACCATCTCATCCTGTTCCTTGGCACTTGTCCTGGAATGTGCGAGCAGCATACTGCTCTTCACTTTGATCTTTGAAGATTCAACTGTAGCTGGACCTGGAGCTGCGTCATGTTTAGCCTGATGAACCAGCAACAGGCCACGATTGATGCTAGAAAAGCTGCACACATTGCATTTATATATAATGGTTGACAGCTCCTGCTCCGGATGCCGCTTCTCCAGATGTATCTATGAGTTGAAATACTTCATTGAGAAGAGATTTTAAAATAAATGTAAATATATGTATAATGTACCCGATAGGCTGTGCTCTGTATGGCCCTAAAGTCGCAGTGTGGGCACGCATATCGCTTGGGATCTCGATGTGTGGCAAGATGTCGTCGAAAGGAATTGTGATCGTTTGCCTCAAACTCGCATTTGTCGCACTTGAATCGCTTGTTGGCCTGATGACTGCGCATGTGTAACTTGAGGCTGCTCTTTGAGCTGAAGACGCGCTGCAAGGTGTATGAATATGAATCAAATACATAATTAAGCTGATGACCAATTCACCAAATGACAAATTCATCTTGATCTTACCTGACAACTGGTGCATTGAGGCTGCTCATTACGTTGCTTGCATAGATGTTCGCGCAACGTTTTGCGATGCTTAAAGGCGGCGCCACAATCCTCGCAGCGATGCAACGTTGAAGTTGGAGTCGGAATCGAGACTTGCTCCTCATTGCTACTCGACTTGGCCATGCCCAGACCCTGAGTGCGGTGAAGTCTTCGATGGTTCTTCAGTTGTTTGGTATTTTTGAATCCCTTGCCGCACTGCTCGCATTTATAGTTACGCTCCTCGGAATGGATCTTGGAGTGTGTGTTGACCAATCGTGAATAGATGGGAGTCTTAAAACTACACAATTGACAGCAATAAAGTTCCATATCGATCTCATGTGTACGCCAGAGATGGGTATGCAGGCAATTCCAATTGCTAAACTGGGTCGATCGGCACTCTGGACAGATCATTGGCTGTGCCGAGCCAAGTGCACCATTGTGACAACGTCCATGATACTCCAGCGTCGTGGGAGATTTAAATCGAAACATGCAACCCTCCACAGTGCATTTGCCACCCTCAACCGCCTGAGCAGCTCCCTGTGCCGGACGTCTTTTAGCTTGACCCGACTGCTTAGCTCCATATGGACGGCCACGCACAGAAGTGCCACCTGGAAGAGGTGGCTGTGGAGGCTCCACGGCAGCTGGCAATAAATTGTTGGCCACATAGATGCGAGCGGGTTTCTCAGCGACAGCTTCAGTTGCCAGCGGCACCAAAGGCGGTACTGGAAGGCAACTCAGATTATCAGTGGATGTGCCAGTCGCTGCTGCAGCTGGAGTGGATGTAACGGGAACCAGAGGTGGCACAGTGGCAACGTCTGGTGTCTGTGGTGCATACAATTGTGGGAAATCCTTGATGAGAATATCCTCGGCATTGTCTGGCAACTCTAGATGCGTGGTTTCTTGTTGCGTTTCTACTCCCACTGTGGTTACGGCTTCTGGCACCGCCTCTTCCATCCAGGGCCAACACTCTAGATCTTCAGCCAAGTCATAGCTGTCATCATAGGTCAAGGATGGCGCTGATGCCTGTGTCTGCTGATGGAAATCAACCAGAGAAGACTCCAAGGTTGTTGCAGGTGCGCTCAGAGGCAACTCAATGGGAAGAGGCTCACGATTGGGAACAATAAGATGCTCCACTTCATTGCGATTCATCAAATTGAGCTCATCCACGGTTCGGAGATGCAATGTGCCACGTTGTGGTGCCTTCAATATATCCACATTCTTAATAAAGATCTTTTGCTTGGATGTCGTCGCTGTCGTTGTCGTTGCAATTGGATTTACAGGCAAATAGTTGACCAGCTGTGTGTTGAGCTCATTCTGTTGGATTGAGCCCAATTCGGTCAGTTGCTCGCTGCCGACCATAGTGGTTGGCGCCGGAGCTGGTGGTGGTGCTGGTGGTGGTGTTGGCTCCGTTACCAAAGGCACACTATGCTCAAAATCTACTCCAAAGTCCAGGTCTAGGGCGCTAAAGTTATTGCTGCTGGTGTTGCTGGCAGTACCTGCACCACTTAACACGGATTCAAAATTAAAGGCTTCTGAGCACATGTTGGCCAATGGCGCCAATGCAGGCTCGAATCCAGGCAATGGACCAACTGGACCCGTTGGCGTTAACAGCGTTTCAGCGGGAAATATTTCAACCGGACTGGTGACACTTGAGGCGGGCACATCATTGAATCCCATGCCAGGTAACAACATGGGCTCCTTTAAAATGTCCACATTGCGTATATAGATTTTAGGCTGACGCGGCTTTTCCGGCTCCACGCTCAGCATATTGTTGTTCATCATCAGAGTGGGCAACTGAGGCAGCTGCTGCTGCTGCTCCACAGCTCCAGGCAGTTGAAAGTCAAAGGGCAACAGTGCTGGCTCCCTCAGCACATCGACACTTTTAATGGATATCTTTTGACCAGGCGGCTTTTGACTAACAACTATCGTGGGATTGTGCTGTGGTAGTTGTTGCTGTTGCTGTTGTGGCTGTTGTTGTGGATTTGTTGCCTCCACATCAGCAACATCATCGAGTAGATCTAGTATATTCCCAGAGCTGCCGTCTGGCGGCGATGTTAAGAGTGGCAAGAAGTCGGACAATTGATTGACATCCTGCTCGCGAAGAGGTTCCCGTAAACAGTCAACATTCTTGATAAAGATGCGACTCTTGGCGGGCGGTGGTTGCGATTTCTTAGCGTTTGTTTCATTGGGTTTACTAGTTAACTTTAGCCACTGCAACAACGTGGATATTTCCTGTGGTTCCAGTTCATGATCTGCACTGAGATGCAGATTCAACACTTCTAGGTTATAGAATATATTTGAACAGCCTGTAAATGGCAAAGGATTAGACAAGTGTGATAATTTGGGCTGCCTAATTGGAATGCTCACCTGGACACTGAAGGCGTCTCTGTGTGTCGACGCCAAAGCAGCCGCTGATGTGCGTTTGTGTCCGCACTTGGCAGAGGCTCAGGAACGGACAGTTGGGACACTTGTTAAGCGGTGTTGTCGGCACCGCATCTGCACAGACATCGCCGCTTATCGTCTTGGATGTGGGAGGCGTGGGCGTTGCATTGATGCGGTCCTTGGCTGCCGCCTCCGCCAACTCTGATTTTATGAGTTCCGCTTCCGATTTAATTTCAGCTGTCTTCCTCCGAAATCCATTACGATAACTTCGTCCCGGTTCCGACTGCTGCTGCAAGTCTGTGGTGTGTATTTGCACAAAGGGTATGCAGGTAGTCTCAGCAACACCTCCTCCACATCCACCTCCTCCTCCTGAGTTGCCCTTGTGTGTGGAGGATGATGATGTTGCTGTTGTCGTTGTTATTGGGATGGTTAGCAGTGCTTGGTCATCGTCAAATAAACCGTTGAAATTGTCGTGATCCAGGGAGTGTATGGGTGTGGACAACGAGAGATCTGCATGCTGAAGCTGTAGCTAAACAACAACAACAACAGGGGGCGCATGGCGAGATCAACTCTCACTGGAAACAACAAGCAACAACAAAAACAAACTGCCAAAGTGCTCACCTGGTTGCCAACGGTGCTGTAAAAGCTCGAGAAGGCCACATCCGCATCGTTCATATTGTAATGCATCTCGGAATTGTTTATTCTTGCATTTTATTAACTTCGCATTACATTTCGCATTCACTGACAAAAAGCAGTGGCACAAAGTGATCTGATATCATATCAAAACATCTGATAACAACAACAGCAGCTGCAGATATCGATGACGCTGTCGATATATCATATACCTTGCTTTATGTCCCAACTATCGATAGTGTAAATTATTATTGTAGAAGCATTTGCGGCGCTTAGTAGTGGGGTTGTTAATCAAAATAAATAACATTTTATTTAATTGCAGCAATTTTACCTGTTTGTGCCCATAATAACTAATTTTTTCAAAACAACTTTAGTCAACAATGACGTCACAAGTTATTTGATACTATAGCAATATAAAACGATACCTCTGACAACAGCTGCCGCACTGCGATTCAATTATCGCACGATAAGCAGAGCTGGGATTTTCGTTCAATTTGTTGAATAAGTTTAATCGATATTTTTTGAGTCGTAAACTAAATAAGTCATTTAGTTTAGTTGTTCAGTTTTTCAACTCGAATTAAAAGAATCCGCTTTAAAGGGGACTCTACGAATCTTGGACGCCCAGATCTGATGATGGATTCCGGTAGAACTCGTTAAAATAAGACGAAAAAATTAAACAAGACTTTTTGGTTTTCGGCTCGGTTCTCGAGATATTGGGACCCAAGATTCGTAAAACTGCCTCGACCAGCTACAAAATAAATTTTATATTTTATAAAATACTGAATAAGTTAGTTCGTTCAATTCGATGACCCGTTCATTTGAACTTATTCAGTACGAAACGACCCACCTCTAACGATAAGTACGTTTGCAATTGGACCATCGCTAGCGGCCGCCGACAGTGCAAAACTTGCAGTTTATTTTTTACGAATTTGAGTTATTTTTCTAGTATTTAAAGTTTATTAACAAAAAAGACGTCACAATGCCGCGAATAATGATCAAAGGCGGCGTCTGGCGCAATACAGAGGTGAGTTTAGAGCAATTTATATGAAATGGAAGTCACACCATGCGTTCGCTGCTACTCTTTTATAGGATGAAATTCTCAAGGCGGCTGTCATGAAATATGGCAAAAATCAATGGAGCCGTATTGCATCGTTGTTGCATCGCAAGTCAGCGAAACAGTGCAAGGCACGTTGGTATGAGTGGCTGGATCCGAGCATTAAGAAGACCGAATGGTCGCGAGAGGAGGATGAGAAGTTGCTCCATTTGGCCAAGCTAATGCCAACGCAGTGGCGCACAATAGCTCCTATCATAGGACGCACTGCAGCGCAATGCCTGGAGCGCTATGAGTATCTGCTGTAAGTATATTGTTATCATATTTCTTCTACTATTATTAATTTGAACTTCTACAGCGATCAGGCTCAGCGAAAAGAGGATGGTGAGGATACAATGGACGATCCACGTAAGCTAAAGCCTGGTGAAATTGATCCCAACCCGGAGACGAAGCCTGCTAGGCCAGATCCCAAAGACATGGATGAAGATGAGCTGGAAATGTTGTCGGAAGCGCGTGCTCGCCTTGCGAATACCCAAGGCAAAAAGGCCAAGCGCAAGGCACGCGAGAAGCAGCTGGAGGAGGCACGTCGTTTGGCGACTCTTCAGAAGCGTCGTGAACTCCGCGCCGCTGGCATCGGCAGTGGCAACCGGAAGCGCATTAAAGGCATCGATTACAATGCGGAAATTCCCTTTGAGAAGCGTCCAGCTGCCGGTTTCTATGACACCTCCGAAGAGCATCTGCAGAAGCAGGAGCCGGACTTTAATAAGATGCGGCAGCAGGATTTGGATGGTGAGCTACGTTCCGAGAAGGAGGAACGCGAACGTAAACGCGACAAGCAAAAGCTTAAGCAGCGTAAGGAGAACGAGATGCCCTCCGCCATGTTACAGAACACGGAGCCAGAGCGTAAACGCTCCAAGCTGGTGTTGCCCACGCCACAAATCTCTGACATGGAGCTACAGCAGGTGGTCAAGCTGGGACGCGCCTCTGAGATGGCCAAGGAAATTGCTGGCGAGAGTGGCATCGAAACTACAGATGCTCTATTGGCCGACTACTCCATTACGCCCCAAGTGACTGCCACGCCCCGCACGCCGGCTCCCTATACGGATCGCATTATGCAGGAGGCACAGAACATGATGGCGCTTACACACACAGAGACTCCACTTAAAGGCGGCTTGAACACGCCTCTTCACGAATCCGACTTTTCTGGTGTGCTGCCCAAGACGGCGGCAATTGCCACACCCAACACTGTCATTGCCACGCCCTTTCGCACCCAGCGTGAAGGAGGCGGTGCTACAACTCCAGCAGGTTTCCTAACACCTGCATCAGGTGCCCTGTTGCCTGTGCTAAAAAATGGAGCTGTTGGCAGCGCCACAACACCTGCCTTTGTGCGGGATAAGCTCAGCATCAATGCCGAGGAGAATATGGGCGTCACAGAGACGCCAGCGTTGTACAAGAATTACCAGAAGCAGTTGAAATCCACGCTGAGAGAAGGACTGTCCACTTTGCCAGCACCTCGCAACGATTATGAAATTGTAGTGCCAGAGCAGGAGGACAGTGAGGCCATGGACACAAGCACAGAGCCCGCTATTGAAGATCAGGCTGATGTCGATGCACGTATACTTGCCGAACAGGAGGCACAACGTAAACGGGATCTTGCCAAGCGTTCCCAGGTCATACAACGCAGTCTGCCGCGTCCCACAGAAGTCAACACCAAGATCCTGCGGCCACAATCGGAGAAACAGAACCTCACCGAGCAGCAACAGGCCGAGGAGCTGATCAAGCACGAAATGATCACCATGCAGCGTAAGTCTAATCAATCTTACTATCCCACTTCAACGAATCTATCTAAATGAAACTTCTTTTAGTTTACGACTCTGTCAAGGATCCAGTGCCAGGTCAATCGCAGCACAAGCTGGAGCAGTTGCAGAGCTACTTCAAGGCCAATCCATATGAGGAGATATCCGAGGAGGAACTGGCCGATGCCAAGCAAATGTTGGTCGATGAAATGGAAGTGGTCAAGGAGCGAATGTCCCATGGGGAATTGCCACTAGATGTTTATGCTCAAGTGTGGCAGGAGTGTCTTGGTCAGGTGCTCTATCTGCCCTCGCAACATCGCTACACACGTGCCAATTTGGCCAGTAAAAAAGATCGCCTGGAGTCGGCGGAAAAGCGACTCGAACAGAATCGTCGACACATGGCCAAGGAGGCAAAACGATGTGGCAAGATTGAGAAGAAGCTGAAGATTCTTACTGGAGGATATCAGGCGCGTGCTCAGGTGCTGATCAAACAATTACAGGACACGTATGCACAGATCGAACAAAACTCCCTGTCGCTGTCCACTTTCCAGTTTCTGGGTGAACAGGAAGCCATTGCCGTGCCACGACGTCTCGAATCCCTGCAGGAGGATGTGCGCCGTCAAATGGAACGAGAAAAGGAATTGCAACAGAAATACGCTAATCTGGCCGAACAAAGGGACACGATCTTCAATCAAATCGAGCTGCTGTCCGGTGAGAGACCCACAGCACAACAATTACTTGGTGTGGATCAGGAGATGCAGCCACAACAGGCCTAAAACCGCAGTCATCATTTACATACTATCTCTTATCCTAAAATAATTTAATACAAATACACAATTTATTCACTTCAACTACAGCCAGAATTTAATTAGTGTCCATATTTTTGGTAGACCCACTCCTTGTTGTCCAGCGGACAGACATGGCGTGTCTTCAGCCAGCGGGCAATGCAATGATAATGGAATGCATGATTACACTCTCCCCATGCCACCGTACACTCGTCCTTGTTGGCATTGGGATCCGCTTGGCATTCAATGCACAAATTCATGATGTGATTACGGCAGATTGCACAATTGTCCACGGCAACATCCCAGGACCAATGAGCGTGTGCCACCCACTTTTTCACCACAAAGCGATTGCTCTTCTTCTGTCCATTGCTGCCGGATGCCACATCATCCTCGTTGAACTCCTCGAGATCATGAAAGTCCTCGGTTTCCTCCACTTCAATTTCCTCGGTCGTGGATCCAGTTTTACTAGGCGTTTCCATTGGGTTGTTTTTTACGGTTTTTACAATAAATTTTTAATGTGCACACTTTGAATTTGTATTATATCATATTTCAAAAAGATAAATCCTTATTACTGGATTAAGATTTCAAAGCCAGCTAAAACCAGGAGAATATTGCGGTAAGCTCAACAAAAGCTAAATTGGTAAACATAGCTATTAAGTAATGATTATTAATTGTAGTCATTTTTAAAAATTGAAAATAAAAGTTAAACCGAAATATCTTTTAAATGTGGAGGCGCACTACCAACATTTTTATAGTTGTGCATTTCCAATAAAAATTCTTATTACGGTCTTTGATTATAACTCTTAATTCTGTTGAATAATATTTGAGTTAAAAAAGACTTTCCAACTAGAGAAGAGTCTATAGTTTAAAATTACCTTAATAAATGATAAAATTGATTAGAAATTGGGTTCAAATATACAATACGAATTTGGCAACTTGTAACACAAATCACTAAATTAATCCATTAACTTCGTTAACATCCGAATTCATCACTTTCCACTTGTAATATATTTATTTAGTTCTCAGCATAAATACATATTACATATACGATCTGAATTTGGTGCTAAAATACTAACAGTTTTTACTTTCTCATTTTATTTTCGTATCCATTTCGTCTTCGTTTTGTTTTATATTAAATCTATGCACGAATTTATTGTTGTTTGTTTGTTTATGAATATATTCTCTGTAATTTCCACTTGCGGTATATATAAATAAATAATGCAATTTATTCAATTTGCAATCGCGATTAGCTTTAGCTTTTTTTTTTGTATACTTGAATTAGGTAGTTTTGTTCTCTTTGTTGTATTGTTTAAAAATTTAGAATTGATTCCTTAGAGTTTTCAGCAGCACTTGCGTGGATTATTGCCCATATGGGACAGACATATACAGAGTTGAGTTACTTGATTATTATATAGACAATAATGATAGATAATACATAATAATAATAATTATAATCGTAATGATATACATAATGATTGCAAGCATAGATACTTTAGGTATTTATGTCTCTACGGGTTTTACTTACAATAAGATGGATTCCATAAGTAATTTTGTATAATAATTGATAAGATTGATTGATTGAGAATAATCGAAGGCGTCATGCTAGACGGGATATATGTATATACTATATATGTATATGTATAGACAGGAAGATGTGTATTATAGATTGTCCACTAGTATAACTCTTGGAGGAGGGAAAGAAACCCGGCTAATCGTCGTCGTCATTGATGGCAGCGCTACTTCGTGAGATTTTCATGTAGGCAGCACAAATACATTCGCAAACGAAGCGATATTGACTCTGCAAGGATTCAAAATTAATTATGATTTGTCCAGAATAAATAGGAGCTGGTAACTTACCACATTCTGAACCATGCAGGCGCGTTGATCACGCATGGTGCGTACAATATCCAGCGGATAGACGGGCTCACGTGCCTCCATCAACGCCAAGGCAGTGTCCATTAGAATGAGCACTCCAGTGCGTCCAATTCCCGCTGAGCAGTGCACAATCACTGGAGGATTGGCAGCACTAATGCATCTGCAAAGAAGGAAAGATTAGAGTCGAATCTTTAATCTCAAATGAAATCAATTAGTTCTTACTGATGCACGCTGGTGGAGACTGGAGTTTCATCCTCGGGGGTGGCACCATTACTCGCTGCGCATTTACGTTCACTCATGAGGCCACCATTGTCATCGGCATCCGCGTCGAGCAGTCGTACCTGCTTCAGACTCTCCTCAATCTCCTGGAGCAGCGTACGATTGCGTGCTGCTCTCACACGTTCCGTAAACTCCAGGAACAGATTGGGATCGGAGGGTACACAGTGATCCGGCCAGGCGAGATATTGCATGTGATGAATGTGCCTCTGTTCATGCTTATCCCGCAACACAAATTCACGAAAAACAAAGCTACCCGTCTCATCGGGCTTCTCACTAAGACAACGCACCGAGAAGCCATCGCCCAGTTGTAGTTCATCTCCAGTAACTGGCCAATACTGATGACACTTCTGGCGTCCCGCTTCCATCACAGTGGTGAGCATGACCAGCAGATGACTGCTCTCTTGCTGCACCATGCGCCAGAAGTCGGTAGTGGTGCTGGCTAGTGGACCTTGCGTGGCTATATAGCGATTCACCACGCCTCCTGGTATCTCCATGTTAACATAGTTGGCATTTATGTAGTCTCCAGTCAGCGAATTAACTAGCGACACGCGCGTACAGTCATCTGAAAGGAGTAATGGATTAATAACAAGTTACCCGAGAGGGAAAGATGAGTTTTCCTTACAGGGGGAAATGTCGCGGTAACGATTCTTGGGTGCATTTGCTGGCTTGCGTGCCTCTGTGATGGTCAGATCGGGATTTTTGCGATACATAAGCTCGTACTGGGCAAGAAGAGCTCCTGAGGCGAGTCCATCGCTGAGCAACAAGAGACTCTGGGTGAAGAGAGCATCGCCATCAAGCAGATTCGAATGCGAACCAATCTCATCGCTTTCGGGCACATACTGATACAAAGGCTCCTCCTCCAGCAACAATGGTGCCGAACGCTTTGGCCTCACTGTCAGCAAGAGTTCTCCGCTCGATTGATGTCGACAGTCTCGTATCATGGCCACCACTTGCTCGTGTCGCAATCCGTGGACATCCCGACCATTGATCATGAGCACTTCGTCGCCCTCGCAGACACGAGGCGAACAGCGATCGGCGGGTGTGTGTGGCACCACCTTGGACACCTGTACAGGCAGACCGAGATCAACGCCACCCTTTACATTGAAGCCATAGCGACCTTGCTCATCGGCCAACAATCGCATTGTGATCAAATCACTGCCACTATCCGGCTGCTGTTGACCAACTGCATCCGCTATCGTTGTGGGGAGCAGCATGGGACTGTGCTGACCCGAACTATAGGCAGGCGGCATCGGAGAAGGAGTTCCAGAGTCAAAGCGTCGTGTGCATTGATCGATGAAGCCAACGTCACTGCAAATATGCAATAGATAAATTGTCATTTAAATAATATAAATAAGTAAAGAGTACTCAAAATATTTCTCTGCTCTTTTTGACAGCGAGTATACAAATAATTCCTTCCTTTACACTTACAGCTGTATGTCGTACTCATCGCTGTGCTGTTCCCAAGCCTTGCGAGGCATTGCATCCGCCTGTTTGGACGTAACCTTGGACGTGTCATGTGGACGGCTTGTTTTTGTGATGGTCAGTATTGTGGATGCGGACGGATGCGGTTTGCCATTGTGTGAAACTGTGCTGTCGGAACCGCTGCCGTTGCCATTATGCAGCTGATGTGGTGTTCCGTCGTTGGAGCTGCTTCCTCCTCCTCCTGCTCCTGAGCCAGCAGCAAGCAATCGCTTGCTGGGGGAGCGAACAAAGACCTTGTGAATGCGTCCACGTTGCTTGGACTCTTGCACCGCCTGCAGCTCTGTGCGTCCGGAATAATAGAACTTGCTGCCCAGGCTGATGTTGAGGAATCGCGAGAGGCGATGTGGTCTCTTCAGCCGGAAGAAACTGTGATGCTCGACGCAGGATTTCCACAAAGCTTTGGCATGCTTATGGCTGTTCATGCCGAATCCTAGCAGTGTATCATAACTCTCACTCGGCTCTCGACGCAACTGTATAAAGAAATCCTTGCGTTTGAACGACACCTTAACCATTTTACTCCAGGAAAAGGTGTTGATGCGCAGTCCATGCTGGAACACGAGCAGACCCACTGCCGAGACTCCCAGCTGCAGTTCCTTGCCATTAGAATCTGTGCCCTTGTGCAGATCAATGCCATACAGTTCCAATCGCTTGCCATGCTCCAAATAATTGTACTCCGCATCCGCAGGCAACTGTCCACGATGCAGCTTGTGCAGCTCACAGATTTTCCGTTCTGCCTCCGGAGTTTGCTCCGCCAACAGTTGAAGGCCACTCAAATAACCCGGCTGATGTTCCACGGCATTAAAGTCGCCCAGTTCAGCTGCAGAGCAAAAAGTTGTATATTAGTTAAAATACTAAGTAATTAAAACTGAAGATGCTACTCACATTGCACCGTATAGCTGGCAAGCAGGCACTGGGTATTGCTGGAACAAGGCAGTTGACCAAGGAGAATGTGACGCTTGATCTGCAGATAGAACTGGTAACGTGTGAACTCTTCCTGTAAGCGACTAGGATCGCTCACAAAGAACTGAAATGTAGAGAGAAGGAAAGGTATTAAGTCATCTGAGAAAAAGGTAAGTGCGATAGGAATAAAGAACAGGAGGAATATCTGGAGGAAAATTGGGATTAGGAATACTAAATGGGTTGATGGGGACTACGAATAGGAGGAGATGAAAATTGATGTGTTGGAAAATTAAGAGTAAAAAAGGAGGAGTTGCTCACCTTAACTCTAAACTCTAATAATGGAACGGCATCATTGTCGAGCGAGACGCTGCTGCATTGCTTCTTGAATTGCTTCTGTGCGTCAACCCATCTCTATTAATAAAAGAACCATACAATTAATTGAATACATAATGAATACACTCATTGATTCACTTACCACAACGTCGCCGGGCTTCTGTGGAAACAATAGACCAAAATAGTCCCTTTCGGATAGCTCGAGATATTGAAAGACCTGATCTAAAAGCTCAGAGCCTTTCGCACGTTTCTGAAAGCATCGAAATTAAATTAGATGGATGTATTATGAAGTTTGTTAAAGCTGAAATGAAGGTCTTAGCTCTTTGCATCTATCAAAATCGATCGCATAATTTAGTTCTCTATAGGTCTTTGAGAATAAAATTGTAGTTCATCTTACTTAGGATCTTAGGAGGACCATCTTAAAATCACTAAAAATTTTAGCAATAACTCAAACTCTATTGTTATATTTTCTTAAATACATTTGAATCTAGCTCTTACTTTCTTGCCAAGCTTTTCTTTGAACTTAATTGTCTTATAATAACCAATAATTTCTAAACGCTTTTCTTCACAAAATTTCACCAAGTTTTTCACTTTTTAGTTGACTAAGTGGCTGCCACCTGAAATGACGTTAATTTAACTGCAATCTTGGTAGACAAATCTCATCTGGGCATATCGCAATTTGCAATCTTTTGAGTTGGAGAAACGAAACGAATCGAAATGAATCGTGTTTGGCATTTAGACAAGTGCGTGTTGTGTCTATTTTGTTCCGCCCAAAAAGATGAAAGTGAGATTCAGACTGACAGCGAGATGCACTTTTCAGTCTAAAGATGAGTACAAAAACAAAAAAAAACAATAGATGGATAATACACGCAATGCGACTTTCTACGGCATCTGCTGAGGTCTTTGTTTTATTTACACATCGTTATTATTAATAATATTATGATTATGCGCATTTCAATGAGCAACTATTGAAAACGTAGCTAAATTAAGGGAAAGATTTCGAGGGAACTCACCTCTATCCGAAAGGTGTGCGTGATGTCATCTAGGAACAGGACGGTGACGCATTGTTGCCGTTGTTGTTTCTTATCGCGCGCCAGTTCTGTGGAGCCTCCACGTAGTCGGTAGTTTCTGCTCAGGTTTCCTAAACGAAAGCGTTCAAACATGGCCCAGCTCCATACTGCCCCCAATTAATTGCTAAACTTATATATCTCGGTGTGTGTACGTGTGTGTGTTGCTCCTTTTTTTATGTTGATGAAAAGAAGGCTTCTTTCTTTTGACTGGCAGTTGAGATTGTTTATTCGATAAAAATGGCAAGACTTTGACTTTGGACGTGTTCTTTCACGTTATGGCTAAGACTTTGGATGGATAATACTCGTTCCCGCAAATTTATTGCTGGCTAAGTTCGCTCTGGAAATAAAAGAGAACATTTTTGTTATTAATACTTGCTTAAGCAATGAGTTTAAATAGCTAAATGGAAAGTATGATATAAAAGTAAAAAATACTATTTTTGATCAGTAATTCTTGATATTCCTAAACATTCTTTTGCTTACTGTAGACACGGCTTGAGTTTTTAGCTCTGCTTTCACTAACAATAAGCAACTTAACAAGAGTTAATTATAGTATCATTGCACTTTAGCTGTAAAAATAAATCTCAACACTTGTAAGTTACAAGTTGTAACTATCTAAAAAGTTATTCTTAAAACAATTTTCTTTATATTTCTTAATTTTCTGTTGCTCAAAATAGGCTAAAGAAAAAACTGTTAACAGCAAGACTGTTGACTGTTGTTAGTAAAGGAAAGAATTCACTCTTAAATCTACTTTCCCGAACTTTTGCTCTCATTCTCTCCTAATAGTTTAAAATATATAGCATACTCTTCATCTAGCTTAGTATCTTTAATATTTGTAAGAGTATTTGTCAGTCATCGTAGCGTCTTAAGCTTGTTATGGCTTTTCCCTTTGACTTGTCTGTGTTTCTATTGTTTACCTTTGTTCAGTTATTGCTCAGGTGTGTGAGTACGGGGAAAACACTTCACATGACAACGTTTGGCCTAAAGGTCTTCACTGGGCGCATAACTTCACGCGCTAGCGAACAAGACACACACACACAGATACAACACACACCCAGGCACAACACAACACAATATACACACACCTGGTGTGGACAAGCCATCGACAAGTGTAGAGTGACTAATATCGTCTTTGACTTTGTCTTCGTTGACTTCCTTTTTGTCTTTTTCCCGCAATTGATTCAGTCAAAACGGAGTGTGTGTGTGTAGATAAAAGACTGGCCCACATATATACCCACACACACTAACACACACGCACACACTCTTTTTCTTACTCGATGATTGATGCACTGTGTAATTGGCTTAAGAGCTTTTCAAATAAAATAAGAACTAGTTAGTTATAAATATCGAATTATGCATTTCTTTACAGTTGCTTCTTTATGGTCTCTTTTGCTTTAGTTGACCTTTTAAGGCATTTTCTTTTATTTATCTGTAATATCTTTCTATCATCTTTTGTCAAAAATATAAACTTGCTATCGTTCTGTGTTGGAGCATTTATCTGATTTATGGTAAGAGTTTATATTTTGTAATTTATAGATACATACGATATTATATAGATAGAATTTCTTTAATAATTTCTAGATACATTGTGAAATTCTTTTTATATAAATAAAATCTGCCATTATTATCATATATTATTTCTTGTGAAATCATTTCTGTTTTAACAAAAGTATCTTTTTGATAATCTTTAGATAACTTTTAAGCTAATATAATAAAAGTATCTTTCAGTTTATTTGGCAATTTCTTGTCAAAACGCTATTTAGTTTATGAAAGTATCTTATTGATAATATATTGATACCTTCTTGTCAGATAATAAAATGAAAGCTTCTTTTAGATTGCTCGTCAAATCGTTACTTTTATAATGACCTATGATCTACATATGGATATGTATCTTGTGGTTCATAAACATACATACATATACTATTTTAATATATGTAGCTATTGTTATAAGTCATATTCTAAAGCTAAAAAGTACACAAATATAATTAGTTACTTTTATCATTGTACTGTTTTCTTTAAGCATAAAATGACGTGTTGTTGGCTGCTTATCACAATCCTTAACCACTGTGACTAGACTGCGAGTAACGTTCTTTGTTAGTCTTTGCTTTCTTCTGCAGTTTTTCTTTGTATTGAACTAAGTACACACATACACCCACACTTATACTAGGCTATTTACGTATGTATACGCTATTAGTTATAGCAAATACAAAATGTTGCTATATGTAGTACTTGTGTGTACATGTGACAGATAAAGATATTTTTGTTTCTCTGTTCTATATTAATACACAATTTCCGGCTGGCAGTCGAACTGAAAAGAAACAAATTGAATCGACGAAAAAGACAAGTACATACATTATGTGCGCAACAACAAAAAGTATTAGTTCAATATTTATAACGCCTTTAATGAATCTCACATTTAGATTGCATTCGATTAGATAGTATATGTTTAAGTAGAAAAATGGACAGGAAGTACTGTAGTTTAAATAATCTGCACACTTGACATTATGTTCTTTTAATTAATATTCCGCTTTTATAGATAAGTAAAGTTAGAGACAAGTAAAAAGAAAAGAATCAAATAAGTTTCAATAAAATTATGATTTCCGATTTGTTGAATTTGATATATATACATATTAATTGTATTCGATTAGATAGTATATGTTTAAGTAGAAACATTGACAGGAAGTAAGATAGTTTAGATAATTTGCACTTCACATTGTGTTCATTTAATAAATATTCCGCATTTATAGATAAGTGTCAGAAAAAAGTGAAGAATGTTGAAAGGAAAAGAATCAAATAATTATCGAGAAGTATTACGGTGAAGTTGAAGTTGAAGTTTTAAACCTATTTATTTAACAGCAACTTAAAGTGATAATTAAAATAAGAAAATAACATGTCAAAATATATAATGTTTATCTAAACTTTAATCTTTGAATTAAATAAAAATTTGATTACAAGACCATTAGTTTCGAAATTGAGTCTACAAATGTAGGCTAAGGAATTGTTAAGTACTCGGAAGAAATAGAATCATGACTTGGCTTTAAATTGACATTAAAAATAGGCTTAAATTGTACTTTCCAATTAGTCCATTTTACAATATCTAATCATTTCAATCGATAGTCCAATTTGGGACCCAGTTGTTGTCACAATGGGTTAAGCTGCTTATAGACAGCATTTGGAGGCTTTTTATACAATGTTTTTTTTTCTTTTTTCGTTATCAGCAAATTAATGCAAATTTGTTAGACACACACAGTTGAAAAAGAAGAAGAAGAATACTAATACCCCGCGCTTAACCTCAACTCATTTTTGTAATGGGTCGATAATTTTGTAGATTGCGTTCAACAGGTTGAAGAACGATTGAACAAAATGAGGTTGCGTCATTTGCTACGCTGACGCCCACGAGGGCAAATTCCCCCGCCCTCCCCTTGTTGTCACCCCTTTTCTTAGTTCTCTGTTAACTGATTCAGGGAATCGACTGTTGGCCATATTTGAACGGAAGCCTTATAGACTTGTACGTTGTGGTTACGACGACTTTTGTCATACGCCGCATTCGAATCGAGTTGTTAACTTGTCTCTATATGGACAATGCAAGTCAAGAGAGACAGAGATAGCGAGAGAAAGAGAGGAAGGTAGGACCCGACTTTATTTGTTTGTATTTATTACATATTTATTTATAATTTATTATGCTACTTTGTTGTCATTAATTGAAAACGAAATGAACAACGACTACAACAATGATGCATTGTTTAAATTGCGTAAACAATAAAAAACACATACTCACACCTACACACACATAGTATTATATATTAAATGCATTCTCCTGACAACAACAGCAAAACTTTTGGTTCGTTGACCGACATTTGTTAGCTCCTCTTCCTCCTTACCTTTTTCCCTTCTCTTTTCACCAAAAATGGGAGTCATGGTGCCAATTTGTTTGTTATGTTTAATGGTATGTATGTATGTATGTGTGTTATGTATTTAAATACGTATGCATGTACATATTGTGCTTATGTTATTGTATGCAGATTTGATTTGCTTTTGTTTATTTTTGAGCACTTCGCTGTTGGAGCAGCTTCCGTTACGACTCACAGTGGTTCGAAACATATATAAATGGAAAATATGCATATTAAGAATTAAGGAATTTTCTAAATTAACAGAGAAGATGCAGTACTGTAAACAAAGTAATATGAAATTGACTAATTTATTATTCTAAAATAATATAATGATGAGTTGTCAGGTTGCTCTTGAGCTTTACAAAAATTCAAAGAATCATTTCAAATTAACTGATGTTGAATGTATTTTTCTAACGTTAGTTTACAATTCTTAAACTAATTATCCACTTATGCACAAACAATTAAACGGAATGAAATTGCATTTAAAATAGTTTGCGAATCAATGTGCGGCTTGTGCTTTTATTTCTCTTTGTTCGCGTGACCCGCTGAGCAAATGAGGGAAATGGGAACGTAAGCAAATCCAATTTGCTGGCAGATGTCGAAAGTGGATCGAGGGGGGGAGGGAGTAACTAACTGATGTTGAACGCCGCAACGTCGAACCGGTTGAGAATTTGCCATCTAGCGAACGCTGCATTTTACAAAACAGAAAAAAAATATAGCAAATCTGAGCTTTGATGTCTGCCAGGCAGTTGGTCAGTCACGTAGATTTGGTGCAGATACAACAGATGAGTCAATTTTGATAGGTAACGAGGTAACGGGGCTGGAAAACGGCAATTGTAAGACCTCTCAAGAGGTCACACTGCCAACTCTCTATCTCTCACTTGCTGTCTCTCTCTCCCTCTCTGAATAAAGTATGCATTTGAAGCAAAACTGGTAGATTTTATATTGGATGGCGTCTTGAAATATTTTTTGCAGCAGGCTTAGAAAATTCCAATTTTCTTTTTGTTCTCGAAAATCTGATGGACAAATTGTGGCAGCCGCGCTTTCAAGAGGCAGGTAAGCGATATTCAAAGAAACAGAACTCACTATGGAATGAGCTTTGTACTCGGAACTCGTTGCTCGTAATTGAAACCACAGGCGTTGAACTTGTCAAACATCGCGATAGGAAACGTAATATGAAACTGCAAACCACATAAACCAAACAAACAGAAGTTGAAGATGGTGACACACAGAGAAGAGGGTTTATGTGGTAGAAAGAGGGGTAAAGAGGTAGAAGGAGAAAGGAGGCAGGTATGCATGTGACTGCCACTCAATTTCAATTAGGGCACATCACTCACTTGGTGTCCATCAGAGTTTACAGGACCAGCTGCTGGTAGCAGACTGATATGGAGTATGGTCTATGGTCTATGGTCGCAGCCCTAATCAAAGTCAAAGCTCAAATTGAAGAGAAGTGGATAGTAGAAGTGGGGAACGGGATGGAGCAAAGCAATTGAATTTGCCGTGCCAGAGACGCATCAATAATGTTGCCTCATGCATTTGCATTTGTTTGGTTTTATGTGCTTTACCGTTTCGCTTCAGGGTTGCCATGTGTACACGCACAGCCATAAAGGGGGAAGGAGGGCAGAGGACAGAACTGGGGCTTAGGTGGAACGCTTATCGTTGTTTGCCTTTTAATTTTTATTGCTGCCGACAACCCCGACAACTGAAATTCTTATGCTATTTTTGTGTTCATATTTCACATGCAACAACAGCAGCCCCCAGGCCCAAAAGAGACCCAAGCAGCCCCGGGCGGCACACACACTCACACACAAACACACAGACAGATTTCTGGTTGTTTACGCTTAGTTTCTTGCGATATTCTTAATGCTTATCCCCTTTTCATTTCTTGTAAAAACAGTGGGGATTAAAGGCAACCTCCACCTTTATTGACTTTTGGTTTGAAACTGTGCTAAGCTTAATGGGTCCAAAAAACGAGAGCGAGAACAAAACAAGTTTAATTAATTAAACGATTTGTAAACACAACGCAATGATTAATTGCACACACAAAGAAAAAGTACAAGTATTTATCTGTTTGTGTGTATGCAGGCTATCTGTTTCTTCATCACACTGCATCTCTGCTGCTTCTTCTTCTTACTAATGTAGGATGCATTTCTGTTTGTGCGAGTGTGAGTACGCTCTCTCTCTCCCTCTCTGACTTTGATTTTCAAGTAAATCAGGCAGAGACGCTGCGCTGAGTAGGCGGCATCTTGAAATGTCCATGCTTGAGTCGCAAGAGAGAAGCGAGCATAAGTAGAAGAGAATAATAATAATAATCAAAGGGCAGCAGATAAGTAAGAAAACACACACACACTACATACAAAAGAGTTAAATGAACCGCTTTTGACAGGAGATCTCTCGGTGCTCACCTTGTTTTGCTGGTATCTTGTGTTCATATATGTATACATGTATTCTGTTATCCACACACTTTATTATTTCGCTGTTTGCCTTTTAGCACCACAAAACACATGTAAATTTCAATGCTCCTTCGTTTACTTTATAAAAAAAGTTTAGACGCACGTACACACACATCCATTGACTGGTCACAAAAAACACCGCCACACACGCACAGGGACGCGAGTTGCAAAGAAAACAATGAAACAAAACAGAAAACAGTCGAACAATAATGTCGCAATTGAAATAAAGTTTGTAAAACCTTAATATTGCTATACCATAATCAAATTATGCATTCGATAACGAACAAAATTAACAGAAAAAATTAAAATAAATTTAATTCTTTTTTTTCTCCGAGAAACCGAAACGACGAAAACGGCGAGCAGAAGCAAACTAGTGATGAGGAACTTGTCGATATGTATTAAGAATCCTAGTTCATAAAGTAGACAACTACTGCTAGTGGCGACGCTAGCAAACAACGGATGGCGCCACCACCGTTTTTAAATCTGGCAGCCATGTGACTAGCTATCGATATTTTCGGTCAGAAAGTTGTCGGTACAGTCTGACTGAAGCTGGCTGTCACAAACGAAAACAATTCATTGGGTTTGGCGCGCAGTTTAAAGTAAATTTAACACATGTTTTAAATCAACATTTCAAAAAGGAGTTTCTTAAAAGGTAAAGTTTAAAGGTCAAATGCATCCATGTGAAAACTAACTTGAATTAATACAATGTTTGAATTTAACTTATATGCGAAGTAAAGCATAGGTATTAAAAATAATAATTGCATAAAAGTTATCCGCTAAATTTACAATTAAACAATTCTGTTCTATGTATATAAGGTCACGCACTTAACACATACATACATACTTATGTTTCCAGCTGTTAAAAATACAATTTAAATTCTTGGCAATTGTTTCACAACAGCTGAATAAAAAAATTGTCTTACTTTTTTTTTTTTAATTTTCATTGTACTATATAAAGGGTTTTAATTGCACCATTAAATCAGTTTAAACTGGACACAGGTTGAATCGCATATTTTTCAAAATGAAATTCTTCTTAATCTTGGCTTGCTTAGCGCTTTACGTGGCCCACATCCAGGCCCAGAAATGTGTGGGACTTCGTGGAATGCGTAAGTTGAAAATAATCTTAAAATTATCTTACTTTTTACTTATCCTGAGCATATCCTATTTTACAGTTAGTGGTCAGACTTGCAGTGGTGGAAGACACTCGGGAACTCTGACTGGAAGAGATTGCAGAAGCAATGCCAACAACAATATGTGGTATTATAATCGGGACAGAAATGAATGCCTAAGTATGTCCTACCTTGGCTGTGGTGGTAATAATAATCGTTGGTGCACCAAGAGGCAATGCGAGAGGCAGTGCAGGCGACGTTCATAATTCCCTGTAAATGAAAGTATTGAAATAAATCGAAAGGAATAATGACATTATATTTAAAAATGGATTTTATTTCGGATGTCACCTTTATATTCTCAGTTTTTTAAGCTATTATCTTGAGAATTAAGAGTAATATAATAATATACTGCTCTCTATGCACGATATTTTTGTACTGCTTTCAAGATTTTTTTATTAAGATTTTAGGAACACAAAAAAGTCTTATTTTATTTAACGCGCTTGTTTCGAAAAACTCAAGTTTACAATCTATACACAGGTTTGCTATATAAAGAGCTAAATTTTTAAGAATAAAATCATTCGAATTTTCATTGCTTCAGCATGAAATTTATTTTAATCTTGACTTGTCTAGCTTTATATGTGGTCCTTTCTCGGGCCCAGAACAGTTGTCGTGGATATGTACGAACAAGTAAGTAATTGATTATAATAACGATAAATATTATTGTTTAAATCTATAGTTCGACAGACTTGCTTTGGAATTAAGGATGAAGGTCATAGGTTTGGCCGTCTTTGCCACAGGCACTCCAATAACGAAATGTGGTATTACGATCAGCGAAATGGATCCTGCCTGGGAATGGTTTATTATGGTTGTGGAGGCAATACAAATCGTTATTGCGACCTCATTGATTGCCAGAAGAAATGCATTCGAAGAGATAATCCATAATATGACTGATATTAATTGATGAAACTTAAGGACTTGTTGAGAAAATTTTATTAAACGATTATATTTTTAATCATATATATTTTACGATTTTATTTGATCTCTTTCCCTATGTTTATGGCCAGAGAAGCCTGTGCTTACTTAGCTAGCGGTATCTTATCTATATACTAATATGGATCCAGAAAACTGTATATAGCTTATCATTAATTGAGATCGCCTGGGCCGGATTTGGCTTTTACAGTTGTTCGTGCGAAGGAAACATTTACTGGAAAAGAAAATTTCAGATAAAATTTCCGGGAAAGGTCGCTATCGCCTAAACAGGTGTACTCACCGTTGAAGTATACAGCACTGTTACCATGTACAGCATTATTAACCACAACAGTTTGAAGGCGTTAAATTGGAAAATATTTTCATTAACTTATTTTTTTAAATCAAATTGGTTTCTAAACTATTTTTCAAAACGGCAACACTCCATGAAATTGATTAACAACATATCTGTTTTGATTTTTGTAGGAAAAAAGAAGAACAACCGCAATAAATGATAATATATATTCGTTATGCTTTTAAGTTGTTTTTATTAAATAATTGTTAAATACAATGCTCTATATACAAACCCTTATTAACAGTTGTACGTGCCGAGCTCCATAATGGAATTCCATTCATAGTTTAAATAGTACTCCTTTAATTTTAGGACATGTACAGCTCCACTGTTGAGCACGTTCTGAAACAATTGTTCCAGTTCCATCAGTTTAATCAATCAATCAGTCGACTTTAAAATATAATCAGATCGCAAGTGTTTAAATCAGATTGAACCAAAAGGGAATTTACTATATAAAGGTCTGTACTTTCGATATAAAATCAGTTCGAATTCGATACTACGATATTCTGTACAATGAAATTCATTTTAATCTTGGCTTGCTTGGCGCTTTACGTGGCTCACGTACAGTCCCAAAGATGTCTTGGACTTCCTCCCCGTAAGTAATTGGAAAATACTCTTATATTACAAGAACTTCATGATAATCACATCCTACTTCACAGGTCACCAGGACTGTAATCATGGCAGAGATTCGGGAAATAATAGGTTAAGACATTGCAGGAACAATGCCAATAACCATATGTGGTATTACAACCGGGACAGGAATGAGTGCCTAACTATGTCATATCTTGGATGTGACGGAAATAACAATAGCCGTTATTGCAACAAGAGTGATTGCGAGAGGCAGTGCAGGCGACGTTCATAATTCCCTGTATACGAGGCACATTGCCGGACACCACGTTAAAATTGAAAAGATATAAAAATATTTAAATAAATCGAATTGATAATGGCAATATATATATACACATCTATTTTATTTTGAATTCCACACTGCGTAGCGTCTACTGAACTTTACACTCTTATGTGATTATCGACAAAACTTTGAGTTACATATTAACATATAACTGTTCAGTTATTAAGATAGGAAGAACGCATTTGAACAGCTGAATTAACAACCTACAAATGTATTTCCTATGCATTTCATTGATTGAATTTGATTTATTATAAGAAAAACGCCAAATTAAAATTTGAGCAATTGTCAATTGTTGTTTATATTCATTAAGGATATTCAGTGTCTATATAAGGTCTCAAATAACAAAGCGAATAATAAACTGACGTAAAATGTATAGCATCTAATGTCAACAAAGAAAGCTTATGTAAAATTGACCTTAATCAGTTTTTGAACTATTTTCAAAGGGATAAATTATATGTTGATAGTTGTAGGAAATATACAAATGAAGTCATGAAAATACTTTCTTTTGATCAGATTGCTTCCGAAAAATAATCCATATGATTTTAAGCTGGGAATCAAACCGAAACAGACATGAGTCTACGGTTTTAGAAAATGAATTTATTTCGGTTTCTGTTCCGGTTCCGGTTCTGAATATAAAACGAGTAATTTCGGTCAACCTTGGTTTTAAGAAAATCTTGGTTTACTTAGCTAGTTTATGTCAACAACATGAATATTGTTTCCTTTATTTAATTTTTAAATAAATAGATCTATATATAAACCTTTATGTAGCAGTGCTAGCTGATAAATTCCATTTTAAAAATCCATTAAAATATCAAAAGCACTGTTTAAATTTAGGACGTGTTCAGTCTATTGTTGAGCACGATCTGAATCAATTGTTTCATCGGTTATATCAATAATCTAGCCATATATAAATGCTCAGATCGTAAATATTTTATTCAGTTTGAATTGAAAACAAACTTACCAGGTTTTTCAAAATGAAATTCCTTTTAGTCCTGGCTTGTCTGGCTCTCTACTTTGTCCACTCTCAGACGCAGAGCAGTTGTCGAGGATTTGTCTCACGTCGTAAGTATTTAAACTTAAGAAAAAAGAAGCAACAGTTATATATCTATATAATTTTACAGGAAACCAAACCTGTGTTGGCGGGTTGGATGAAGGCCATGCTCGGCTTCGTCATTGCCGTGAAAATTCCAATGCCCATATGTGGTATTATGATACAGTAAGTCGACGCTGTTGGCAGATGAGCTATAGAGGATGTGGAGGCAACAACAATCGCTACTGTACTCATGATGATTGTCGCTGGACATGCAGGCGATCAATTTAAAATCAATAATTATTAAATGATAACGAAAAGAAATAAAGGATTATGGAGGATGAACAAGCAACATACTTTTAGTACGCACTGTTATCATTTTTAAGCAGGAATAGTACGATCTGGTAAGTAATTGAAAAAGTATGCAAACAAGATTAAAACTGTGTAAAGTTAATAAGGGAAGCTTTAAATAATCATATTATACAATAAGTATAATTGATTAATTTGTTGTTGATAAGTAAAAACACAAGTATAATTAGAATTAGTTAAAAAGAGGTTGGGTAAATATTTGCAATAACTATTTTGTGATTTCTCGTATCTTGAAATACTTAAAATATTTCTACCCAAAAAGAGGCCAAAGAAATGGATGAATCGGATGTGGTGTAAAAGCTTAGCCAAAAGGCTATACACTGACTGCAAATATATACGTACACTTTCCTACAGTCTGTGACAAATGTTTGCTGCTGTCTTGGGCTGCAATAAATTGAGTTATGATTCCTCAAAGCCAAGTTGAATGATGATTAATTGCCTGTGGTCAACCAATCGGTTCGCTTAAAAAGCCATCATAAAAATGTGACATTCAGTTTGGTTCCCCGTCTCAGGGTTAGACGGACTCACATAACCACAACCACAACCGGACACGGGAATTGTGCGCAACAAATGCGGTAAATTGGAATTTTATGCGTTTTTTATGTTAATCAAAAAAACCTAATGGACATTATGCCTGATGGGCGACTGTCAGAATGTCAGAGTGTCAGAATGGGACATGTGTCCAGTGTATTGCATTAATCCCATCTTGATATGATTTTAGTTTCATTTTATTCTAAATGTAGAGTCTTGAAGAAAGTTACAAAAAGTTACAAGAATCCTATCTATAAAAGGGAATTAAATGAGAAATCGGGGAGAGAAATTGAGATAAAATAAATCATTTGACAGTTTGCAATTGAATCGTTTAAGAAAGTTACTCAAAAACCCAGGGAAAGTTCGAAAAGAAGATAAAGAGAGAATATAGTCCGTTCAATCAGGAATAGGTCTCTAAGAAGACTCAAAGACAACGCAATCCTAACTGAGAATAATCAAAAAATTAAAACCACATTTGTTTATCTTCATATTTAATATTTAAGCCTTTGATGGAATTTGTTTATACAAAATTTAATTACACATTATAGCTAAAAATTTGATAGACTCGTTTAAATATAATACATATATTAGTATTTTCCGTAGTTTTGTTCACTTTTCAATTAGGCGAAAACAAAACACAAAAACGAACATTAGCAGAACTCTTAGAGGTATATTATTTTTGTTTACTTTATTTAAGTAAAATTAATTTAATCTCTCTGGAAAATGTGAAAATGTGTGTTGAAGTTGTACAAAAAGGTTCGTGTGTGTTTTGGGTTCGTCTTTTAATACGTAATCGTAATCTAGAAGAGGAAGCATTTGATATGTTGTAAAAATGTTTGTTAATTATAATATAGTATGCCCATAGTTATTAGGTAATTATTAAAAATGTACAATTAATTTAAATAATTAATAACAATTGGAATTAGAATTATGGGAATAAGCATTTCTTTTTCTTTTTTTGTGTTGTTTGTTTGATTTTGTTTTTGATTTCATTACGAGTGCTTGACGTTTATTAAATGCTATAGTTAATTTATTTAGTTAATTATTATAATTATTTTTATATTTATAATTGTAATTATAATATATTATATTGTTGTTGCTGTTTTGTTGGCACACTATCCAAGTCTTATGCAAGAGTTTTAAAGTATGTTCATTTAATTTAATTTATTTTATTTTAATTTAATTAGTTAATTGCAATTATGCCGAGTATTTTGAATAGAATTTCAATGGGTTGTCGTATGAGTGTTTTTTTATCGCTTATCAATTTAATTTACAAGCTTACAAATTATTTAACAACATTGAATGTTTTAACATTTGCATTTAGCCAAAAAATAGGTTATAAAAAATTACTAAACAAATTTATAGAAATGGTTCTTTAAAAATGAAGCTTTAAATTAAGTTGGAAAATGTTTTTCGTACTATTTTTTTTTAATGTCTATATACAATTAGCACGCTAGAGGGCGCTTTAATGGCTGCCTTTGCGTGCGTTGAAAAACATACGTGCCACTTTCCCCAAGGCACCCACAAAGTCCCAACGCTCCTGCTGCTGATGCTGACAGTCTGGCAACGCTGGCACTGTCTCGTCCAGAACCTAGGAGGGTGTGGAATACCAACCACTAGCAGGGCTACCCTTATGATACAAATGGAAACTCGAGTGTGGTGTAAAATATTGCGGCTGATCGAGATTACTATAGGTAACACCTCCCTCCGTTGTGGTTGTTGCATGCCCCGCATGTGGATGCATTGCGGCAGAGTAAGCCTGTGGCTTGAGTGGCAGCGTTGTGGTCGTCGTCCCATCCACGGGCGTGGCATATTGTCCACGCAAGGGATCGGCATAATCATATCCCCCATTGCTGGTGACCACCAGGGCAGCCGAGGGAGGTGCCTTTGCCGAATTGTTGCTGTCCCGTGGCGACACTGAACTGGGTGGTGTCATGGCATTGTGGTAATCAATGGAACTGTGATAACCTCCATAGGTGGACACCAGATTGGTAAAAGCATCCGCGGAGTTGGCTGCCTTTTGGCTCACAGATGGTGCTGTTGCTGCCGAGTGCAGCTGAAGATATTGATTCTCATAGGAGGATTCACTGCCTGGAGGAGTGGGCAATGGACCACCCTGTTGTTCTCCATAGAACACACCCACTCCGGTGGGCGTTTGTCTGGCTGTGGCTCTGATCACACTCTCCCTATTCGCATAGAGTTGTCGGAGTAAAGCTGTAGCTGGCATTGGAGCTGGTTGTTGGTAGGGAGCTCCTATCCATTGTATGGTACTGCTCTTCTCGTTGGGATCGTGTTGTTGCTGTTGCTGCTGTTGTTGTTGTTGTTGCTGCTGCTGCTGTTGCTGTTGTTGTTGTTGCTTCAGCAATGCATCTGTGCTGAAATCCGTGTTGGGCTGGTTGGAAGTTGGAGAAGGCAGATGCTTGGACATGGCATGTTCCAGATCCTTGACAGCTGAATCTGCTCCACCAGCTGACGGCTGCTCATCCACAATAGAGGGCAGACGACTCCGTGGTTGTTGCTGAATACTATTTGCATCCCGTTCCAGGGCTGGCAACTTGCTAAGAGGTTGCTGTTGTTGCTCCGACTGTTGCTGCTGTTGTTGCTGTTCTGCCTGCTCCTCTGCCTGCTGTGCTGCTTTGCTCTTCCGCTTTCGCTTTGTGGTTGTGCTGCTTGCGGGCGTGGGTGTCGGCGTGGGCGTGGCCACCGTCGCTGGCAGAACTCCATCCACCTCCACGCCCAACGGCGTCGGACTGTCCTTAATCAGAGCCAAACTATTGAGATTACTTCCATGTGCTGCAGTTGCATTGCGTCCCCGCCCACGTTGCGTGTGTCCCTCGGGATCTGTCTTGGGTGAACTGAGTCCCAGCTTCATATCATGTTGAGTATTTCCCTCTCCGGGGGCATCTCCTCCTGGAGAACCGCTACTCTTGTCATTGCCCAGTCCCTCCTCGTGTTTAATGCTGTCTACACTCGGCTCCAGTTGACAGCAGTCGAGAATAAGGTTCTCGTACTCCCGGTTACTAAAATACAGGGTATTCAGTTAGTCATCAGTATTTTATTTGAAATAATTTAATGAGTACTAACCTGATGACGTAGTTTACGCATATGATGTTCTGCTCATCGGCATTCTTTGTGCTGCAAACGACAGTTGCGCAAGTTTGTAGCCAAGTGTAGCCTCCACTTTTGTTCATCAGTCGATAGTAACCAGTCAGCACTTGACCTTTTTCAATCACTGTAAAAGAAATCAATTATAAGTTTCAATTAAAACTGGATTATCCTTAGCTTATTCTAAATTAAATGTGCCGAAAGCCAAACTATTTCTTATAAATATTTATTTAAAGAAGATTATGTTTTACTTTAAAATTAAGTAATAACAAAATTGTAAAACGTGAATAATGTAGCTTAGTTAATTTGAATCACTTTTTCTTTAATTTAGTTAAATAGAATAATAAACTTACGATCTGTGTGGCTTTTGCGCAGGCGATTGGCATCCTCGGCATGGCACAGTGAATACAAGCTTTTGTTTACCAGATCTTCGGGTGTGTAGTCCAGCAAATCAGATACTCTGAATAAAAAAATTAAAGGTTTAATATAGATCTAAGATACACAGGAGATTAAAACTAGTCTTACCTAGGTTCACAGTGGGCCACTCGCAGGTCAAAGTTGACACGAGTGACAAACATATCGCACTCCAAGCGAATCTCATGAACCGACGGAGGAGGCAGGGCAATAGCCAGGGCGACCATGCCTAAAAGAGGCGGCTGGGATTTGCGTGTGTGTGAGAAGGTATATTGGGGCCTAAGTTTGCAGAGCAAAAGCACAACCTGTAAAAGTAACAAAAAGAAAAAGGTCGAGGATTAGATTTGGAATTGAAAAAACTTGCAAGAAGAAAACAGCTTAAAGGCTATAAAAGTTGCAGCTTTTGTCAGCTTACATAGAGCTTTTCGGCAGTGCTTTTACACAGATAGAAAACACGTATGGAAGGTTTTCGTTGTAGCCTTAAGCCCACAACTGTATCAACAAAAGCTCACCAATACTGACACAACTTAAAAGCTTTCACTGTAAATTGACAAATACGCTTTGCTCTGGCAGTTGACGATAAAGATGATAATAATGATGATGATAATGATGAGAGGCTGCATATGATGAAACTGGAAAGCCTTAGTCTGTGCCATGATATTATTCGATACTGATCAATCTAAAATCAGTTTTTGCATTGCCTTACAAAACAGAATATGGCCGAAATTTGAAACTTAAAAAAAAACTGATTGGATTGAAGAAGTAGCTTCATCCCTGGTAAATCATAATTTTGTTTTATATTTAAGTTGTTGTATAATTTTTGTTGCTAAAATTTGCCTTGCATTTTTCGTACTGATTTCAATTGATACGTACCGAATAGTTTGAGGCCGGGTTCTTAACATTTTTACCATTGTTATTGTTACCGTTGCAATTGCTCGTTGCATCGTTAGCCTGTAGATAAGCAGTGGATGGGATGGTAATACGTATACGTAATAAAAGCACAATTATCCTTACTGACGAATCAACCAAAAGAAGGTTAGTCTAAGTACACGATGCCCCCCGAAACCGACGGACAAAGGTTAGCAGCACTACGAAATGATAATGATAACGATAACGATAACAACACCAAATAAAAAACAAAAAATAAAAAAAAGAAAACAACAGAACAACAGAAAAGGAAAAACCGTGCTAGTTTTCTACAATAAACGTCGCAAATCACACTACACTACATGGCACCGTTAAGAGCTTACAATTGTGGTTCCAAATAATCTAGAAAAGAATTGAAAACTCACCCGATAGCCGGAGGATTTAAAGTGACAGCCACGTTTAGTTAAAGTGGATTTCATGCGCACACAAAAGCTGCGATCATAGCCTTTATAACCACTTGTGGAAGCCTGTGTCATGGAGGCAGCAACTAAAGATAAAATAAGATACAGGGATTAGTTTAGGATTCACTAGGATGTTATGAATAGTTTAACTATGCACGGGAAACGGAAAACCCCTTTTATAGTCGGAACAACAACTCGGACTCGACTCACCATCAGGATTATTCGTACCGTGTGTGCCACTGCCATCATCGGAGGCGCCCGATGTGGGTGATGCCAAGCCTGCAGCACCGCTGCCACCACTGCCACCACCGCCGCCTCCACCACCGCCACCACCACTCGTTAGACTGAGTCCCAGCTGCTCGGCAATTTCCGCATGATCCGCCTGATGTATATAGTCGAATATGCTGCTGCCAGTCATCTCCACCTGGGATAGTCCCAGATAAATGGACACTGTTTCCGATATGTACAGGAAGCGTCCATCCGCTGCCACAGCCAAGGCGAAACCATCTAGTGACTAAAGTGTAAAGGAAAAAGAAAACAAATTCCATATTGTGAATAACGTATTTACATATTCAGTTTAAATATGGCTGCAGTTCTCCCTCATTTTCTCTTTCTCTCTCTTTCTCTATTCCTCCCTATCTCTCTCACTCCCTCACAGAGTTCAGTTCGACTTACCTGCAATATGTGGGTGCCCTGATGTTGTTCGAACAAATCAACGGCGGGACTGCGTCGAATGGCTGCACCTGGAAATGAATACAAACCGAATGCTGATGAGTGTTGGGTAAACAACTATGAATATTTGTGTAAATACAACTTATAGCATAAGAATTAGACTCGGTCATACCGAACTATAAATACTCTAAAGAGGTTTTATATGAAAGTTTAGTTCATGTTAATATAATACATATGTATATGTTAAATATTTGATAGCTCTTTAAATTTATAAATACTTTCATTATTCTTAAGATCGAATAGAAAGTGTTCGAAAAGAAAACCAATTGAAATCATGATTAAAATATACTTAAAAACAAAAATAAATATAAATCTTAAACACATTGTAATTAGCTCGCTTTCGGAATTATGTCCAAATGATGTAAATAAAACTTGGAAAGAATATTGTAAAATAAAATAGAACTGATATATGAAATTAGTTTAGTTTTTGGTTATATTACATATACATATTATAATTAGATATTTCTAAGAAAACATAAAAACAGATTATAGTTATTATGCAGGAGATTTTAACTTATTTGTAATATTATTATAATATGTTGCAGAGAGAATTACAAACAATCTAAAAGAGGTAAATAGTATAAACAATCCTTGTCAGGAAATAACTTATAGAATTATCTTATACAGTACATTTCTTAAAATATTTTTGATTCCCTATATAAATAATAGCTACAATTTGTAAGTCGTATCTTATACACACCATATTCTAAGGTCACAAACAAAATAATCATGCTTCTGCTTGGATCTTCATTAGCTAGTCATGGATAGCCACTGGCCATAATATTGTTATTGCTAGACGAAAACCCATAAATGATGGTTATTCTCCCAATCGACCCAGTCTCAACCAGGGATAAGAAGAAGAGAACCGCAGTGTCATACTCAAAGCCATAAATATGGGCAGAGTTCAATATTTTCTCAGCTGATGCCCATTTGAGCATATTTATTTAATTCAATTATTGAATTTTACGATTATGTGAAAGCAACCCCAACTTTTTCTGTTGGCTGCTGACCAACTTCAGGTCATAATTCGCACAAGTGCAAATCGCTTTAGTCCCCATACCGAACACTATGCTATACTATATGTGTATACCTCTTGTCCATTCCCGTTTTCCTTTTCGTGGTGCAAATCCCCAGCGATTTCAATGCCTCAACGCAAGTCGCTAAGTTGGCAAACAGTTTCCGCTTCCGCTGACCATATGTGCATGCTTTTGTGTGTGTGTGGCAATTGGGGGGCGGGAAGGTGGTAGGGCGTTCCCTCTTGAACACAAGTGTGGGCTTTAATGACCTTCGGAGATGCCCCCTTTCCGTTTCAAATATATGATATTTTTTTCTTCTTTATATTTATTTTTTTGTGGCTGTGGGTCAAATTGAAGTGCTTTTTATTGCCCGCAGCTTGTTGCCTGCCTTTTGGGTTTAGTTTCGCATAATAATCCAATTCAGTGGAAACCCCCTTGTTCGCCTTGTTCCACCCCCTTCTTCTCTCTCTCTCTCTGACCATAACCATAACGCCCCATTGATTTTGGATTATTTTTTAGTGCCTTGTCTACCTTTTTAGCTTCTGCCAGTTGCCATTCAAAAGCGTCTCTTGGCAACTGAAACCCTGGACAGACTTTGGCCGACTTGAAATGCTTTTGACGTGACAATAACTTTGTTGTTGCTGTTGACGTGGCCAACGATGCACGATCCATGACGTGGCAATGGCTGACAATGTTACCAAGTATTAAGCAGACGTCAGACAGAGTTGGCTAATATACTGGCAGACCCATCAATAGACTTTCCATGTTAAATTATAAGGCTAAATAAGGCTGCAATTAGCACCAACTCAACACAGTGGGTTAAGAGTTCGATTAAAGAGCTGGAAAATAGTTTTTTGCTTTTAAACTTAAAGCTTTAATAAGAAGTAGCATTCATGAATATGCATATGGTCTCTGTATTTTAAATTTGAGAAAACTATTATATAATCAAGGTTTCCCTGTTGATATATAGTACACATATATTATATCTTTCCTATACCATATTTCTAACTTCGTATTGAATTAGTTCTTAGGTCTGAATAAACAAGAATTTTAATTTCAAAATATATATCAGTATACAATGTATAAATTCTCCCTCATATTCTTAAACAGATTTTTTTTTTAGTCTGTTGTCAAGTAGAAGAGTTGCTTTGTTTATCGTTTGTTTTAAGTAAGGCCAAAACTGTAAGTGCAGTGAAATTTCCGAGCTAATTTGCATTAACGACTGTACTTATGCGTGGGCGGCCATATTGTCCGCCATTGGCGAAGTGGGGAGCAAAGTGAACGGCAAAGAATGAGCAATAAAACCGAAAGCAGGAAACACATTTGCCTACATTTGATGGTAGGGAGAGAGAGAGGAACAACTACTTAGGTTTTTCGGATGCCTTCAGTGAAATCAAAATTTGTCAACTTTTCTATGCCAAAAATAAACAAAAACAAAAAAAAACAAAATATGCGCGCGCACCTTAAAAATTATTTAAGCCGCTTGACAAGCGACCAACAATTTATTGGTATTATTTTTGGGCTTTTGGCCCGCTAAGAAGATAGAGACGGAGGCAATGAGAGTGAGAGAGACAGAGACGTAAGCCATGACGATGGAGGTCTCGAGTTCCCGATTTGCATAAAATATCGCTATTAAGCGTAATTTATTTTATTTGCCGCGCATGCGCAGCCATTTTTTGTTGGTGTTGTTGTTTTTGCTCACGTCACTGGAGCATTTTTATTGTCATTGTCACAGTTGTTGTTGCTATTCATTTATTTATTTACTTTGTAGTTTTTTGTAGTTTTTTTTTTTTTGTTGGTGCTGCTGTCGCTGCTGTGTCATCGCTGCCATTGTGGAATTTCAGAAGGCCAATCAAAGGGGCCAACAAAGTAGCTAGCTCAACCAATTCAAGCTATAGAGCCCATTAACTATAACTAAATTGGGCAGTTATCGATTATAATTGATAGTAATCAAAACAGGAATTGAGAAACGGCTTTCACAGTTTATTAAGGCAATTAAAAGATGATAAATTTCTTGATATATCAAATTTAATTAAGCTTAATACAGTTTAGCACTTATTTATAGAAGCTTTCATTAGTAATAATCACATTTGTATGTGGATTAGAATATTATAAAACCCTCTATAGTACTCTAAAGTTTACGAAATAATTAATTTCTTAAAAATCTTCTTACTATACACTTAAAATAATTAATTTATATTTTTAAATTATATTATTTTGTAGACTTACTTTTTAGTTTACTGCTGCTGGATGCCTCGCGGGTCCATGGTGGATCTCCGTGACCGGAAAAGTCTCTCAATTTCAAATAGCTTATGGTCAGTCTTATAATGGAAGCCTTGTCTAGTTGGCTGGTGATGGCTGCGGGAAGTGGCAGCATCTTGGCCAGCTCATAAAACTCATAGTTCTCCTTGCCACGTCTTGAACGCGCTGCATCCCGTGACTTTTCCTTGCGTAGTTCAAGAATGCTGCAAGTAGAAGAAGAGGCAAGAGTAAATAAATAGACACATTAGCAACAATTTGTGGCAATAAATATTGATATAAGCTATAAGTAGACATTGACGAATTGCAGCGAAGAAGATGCTGTAGAGAGGATCCTCTCTCTCCCTCTCTCTCTCAGTTCTCACCTGTCGTAGAAGCTGTCAACGTAGACAATTTGGCAATTTGTTTGGATGTTCCCCCTTCCCATGTGGCATTGTGATGAAATGGTGTCAGTCCAAACAAATTGCCACACATTTGTCAGTCTTTCAACAGCCAGTGGAACGAGGGCGACTCAACTAAAAGACAACCAAGTTAACCCAAGAGGACCCAAGACAAGACTCTACCATGACATTATTGTTCTCACACTCAGCGGATCGGTTCTAGCAACCAACTAGAAAAATTGCCTCATTTTCAATGCATTTCAGATTTTCCATTGTCCATTTTGGTTGTCAGTTGATATTTGTATTATTATTGTCTGACGTATTTGTACAGTCTTCCAAGAGTTCCCTCACTTCCCTCTTAACTCGTCACCACAAGCAGATGCCGACTCTCAGATACTCTGATTCGATCTCAACTTTAAGTCGCTGTCTTCTCTTTATTTCCCCTTAATGCACAGACTTTTCATTCAGCAACTGTTGCTGCAATCCACTAAAGATTGAAAGACCTAAAGACCGCCGCTGGAACTGAAGTTGGAGTTTAAGTTGGAGTCGGATCTGTTCATATCTGAGCTCAAGCATCTGGCCATCATCTTCGCCAGAAACTTGGCTTTAAGCGTTCATAATTTAAGTTTGTTGTCATCTTCGTTGTCGTCGGCTTTTTTCGGTCTTTCTTCTTTTTGTTTTTTCCTTTTTCTTATTTTGTTATTGTAGTGAAATTTTCATGCTCTACCTAATTAATGGCATATGGAAAGGGTTAAGTACTTTGACATTGCAATTATTCAATTGCATCACAACTTTTTGTTTGATAATGTTATTAAAATAGGAGTAAATATTATACAATTAAATTATTTATGTTTATCGTATTGAGTGCATTGTAATTCACTCTATATTAATTTCATTCTTAAGAACATACCCTGTATATATATATTTGATCACATACAAGTTACGTTGCGTTGGTTTTGAATTACTAAATAAAATACTTTTGAGGTAAATATAGATTGCAGATTAATGGATCATTATTGAAATATGGATCGTCAATTTTTAACGTAGGAAAATAAAGTTTCTATTTCTTATTTTTTTTTTTAGAATTTAGCACTAAAATGTTATTAGATCACTATTAAAAAATTGTTTATAAACGTTTGCTTAAACTAAAAAGTTGATTAAATAGATTTCATACAAGCAAACTATGAATGAAAAATCACTTTTAATTGGTCAGACTAAGTTTACTTAAATAAGCGGTCAAAGATTATATTTACAACTTGGAATTGCATAAATAATATAAGGCACTTATATAAATTCTCCAGTCATTATACAACTTAATGAATTTAGCACTTTGAAATTCCTCAACGACATTTAACTTTAAATCAAAAGCTTGAACTGCACAAATGCAGGGTATTTAGGCTGCTCCCATGCCCTAAGTGATCTCTGAGTTGGCTCTGCAACATTTTGTGGGCTTTTAAATTTATTTTTATGTCTGTGGGGCATCTGTAAATGCGCTCATCACAAGCTCGAGCCTCGTTTTGTGTAACTTTATTTGAGACTCGGCGGCTTCTGCGCTCAACGATTTTCTGGAGAGCTGCTGCTCATCTCTGATGTTTATCTGAGACTGCGTCGTTGGGTTATAAAAATATTTTTGATAATTAAAATGAAACCGGCGTAAAGAGCCAGTAAGAAACCCGTACAACATGCGTCTGCCACGGGCCAAGCCAGTTTCTGGCCTTTTTACAACTTCACTCCACTTGCTTTCCGAATAACAAATTTTTAATTAGTTTGTTAAATCTCAGCTGTGTTTTTTCTGTTGTTGTTATGTTGAAATTATGTTTTAAGATTGAAGTACCTGGTTTCTTAATAAACGTCTGGTTCAAAGAACCTACAATATATAAATGAAACTGCTAGGGCCCAGACAAATATATAATTTGGCAACTAATTCGCTACACGTTTCGCTGGGTAAATTACATTTTATTTTCAGTTTAGATGAGAAAAAATTGAAAGCATCAATCTTCCAACCATCAATATAAACACCATTCAAATTAGCCCCGAAGACGTGCCACACATAAGTGAGAGTAAATACCCCAAGGAACAACGAAAGATCCCTTAACATTTGTCATCAAGAAGGTGTCGCCTTGATAAATGATTTTTGTATTCTTTTTAATTTCGCACCGAAAAACGAAAAAAAATTGGCAAACAGGGGCTGAAATTTGCCATTAACAGGCGTGTAAATTGCTCGTCATTAGTGAATTGACCGAGCGGAGAATTGAGACAGCTTCAGTTGTCTGTGTATTGGTAAGCTTTCAAAGCTCTGTCTTGTCTCTCTGTTAAGGACTTAACGTTTGTTCTCATGTGTGTAATGTGTCTGTGTGAAAGCTTCCCCTAATTTTCCACTTGATTAGCTGATAATACCTGGATTGTTAGGGAATTTCAGGTATTAGCGCGTAATATTGTCGTTTGATCGAATTAAGAACCTAAGCGGATTACATGCCCTAACATTGCGGTTTTCTTTACATCACATTTGGCACATAATTTTGCCAATCAAACTAGAAAATCATTTGATCAAGATAAGGGTAAGAAAAAGTAAAAGAAAAGAGAGAGAAATGAAAACTGCAGCTACTATTTTCTTTTTGTTTTCCCACACAAGAGACTGTCAACATAAAAGGATAAGACTGTATCAGGTCATTGTTTATGGGCTGTGAGAAGTACCGTTATGGCTTTATCAGTTTTTCATTGTTGTTGGCAACAAACACAGCGGGACGACTCTAACTGTTGTTGATATTATGTAATCGTAATTCCCAGAAAAAAAGTCAAATGAAAATGTTGACAAACACTCATAAAGAATGTTTTAAAATGTGTCAAATTGAAAGTAAAAGATGCGAAAATATGAGTTATATAAAGTGAAATTTAAAAGTCTTTAGTTTTGTTGAACAGTCAAGATTGAAAGATAAAGAATAGTAAACAATTGTATGAGAAAGGAAATTAAAGATATCTTAATAAAACAATGAAAATTAAATAGATTGTCAGCCTGAGTTTTTATTTATTTTAAATAATTGGGAAAGTTTTGGATATAAAAGAAAATATTATTTGACAATGCTCTTGCGATGATAAAAAGAATAAACATTTAAAATTTTGAATATTTAGGAAAACATGTTAGAAGGAAATTTAACTTTCATTTTTAGAAGTCTTTTGTCATTGGGTTGCAAAGAAGTAAATATTCAAATTCACAATTCTATCCTGGGTTAAATTCCTTTTCTCTAAGAACTTGAGAATAATGAAAAATAATTGCAGATTATTAGACACAATTATTAGATATTATTTTTGTATCTTATTTCTATTTATAAGATACTTTAGTTAGTTTAACACTCGAATTAATTAAGTATAGTTTGTAATTTACCCCGTATCAACTAACCCTGGTTCGATGGGTTGTTGTGAGTGCATTCCAGGTGCGCCCGGTTGATGTTGATTGGGCATTTTGTTATATGGTGGCATGCCACAAAGATCCTGGGCGGGCACCATCCACGAGTGGGTAAATGGGACACCACCCATGCCTAGGGATCCGACCATGTGACTGCCGGGATGACCCGGTGTTGGTTGCCTTTGATAGCCGGCATAATCCATGGCCACCGCCTGATAGGGCAACATTTCTGCACTTGATCTTGGTTAGCAGAGGAGTTTTAGCCTAAATAATCTTGGTGACACTTGATGTTTGACTAACACTGGCACATTTTAAATATTGCACTTGGGTTTGGGTTTTGTTTTGATATTAATTTCTGATATTGGCACACTCTCTTAGCCAACTGAGCAGAAGGTCAACGACGCATCCTTTTGTTGTCTGTACGCGTACGTGTCAGTTGCTGTCTTCAATTATCCTTGGAAGGACACACACTCTCACAGTTACACAACCGGATACGGTGGGAGTTGTGGGCGAATCACGCACGGAAAACTAACGCCGGAATACCACTGACAGCTTCGATTGGCATTCAAATTAGCGATCTATCGACTTTGGCTAGTTAATTTTTTTTTATTTTGGTCGAGCACGGAGCACGTCAGACGCGTTTGGCACGTTGCTCGGCAAAAATTGCAGCATCCAACTGAAAGCTGGAACTGTGATTGTAACTGTGACTGTGATTGGGTTCGACTTGGGGATTGGTTTTTGGGGTTGAGTTTGGGGTTGCGTCGCGGCCTGCAAACAAATGGGCGCCAATTACGCACGCACAGAGCACGGGCACACACTTGGAATACAGATACACACGGATACGGATACGGATACGGGTAGATACGTTAGCTACAGTTGCACGGCCGGGCAGCGTACGTGAAAACTGCAGCGATGATGATGATGAAAGTAACGTAAATGAAGAAGAACTAGAACTACGCGACAACGAGACGAGATGTGCTTACGCTATACGCTATACGCTTTACGTTGTACGTTGTGTACGTCCGTTGCGGGCGACGAATACGTGCAGAATAATTCAGAGTCACGTTCACGTCACGAACAAAACCAAAGTGAGGCAAAAAAAGGCAGCGCTGCCCCTTTACAATAACACTCAACATACAGTGAGAGCGAGTGAGTGAGCGAGAGAGACAGAGACAGAGAGAGACAGTGTCACGCACACACTTGGACAATTTTTGGGGGTGACATCTTTGACTCGACACGAAGTATAAACGACAAACGACGAACTACAGCGACAACGACATCGGCAAACGAACGTGAGCAGCAAAGGCGCCAGCATGCGTGTGTGTGTCAGTCTCTCTGCGTATGTGTGTTTGTGAGCACCTGACACTACGCCTGGTCATGTACTGAGCGCACCAGTAGCATTTTAAGCAGCCTCACGCTCCAATTCGCCGCAAGCTCTCTCGTTTCGCCGCTGTCGCTGCCAGCGCCACTCTGTGTGGGTGTGTGCGTGCAAATGGGCGGGACGTGACTGCCGTCGAATCGGAATCAACATAGCTCGCATACCAAATGAGCATAACACTGAGTGCGAGCGAAAGAGCACCAGCAGCATGCTCTGTGTAAAAGAGCGCAACTCTATAAATGTCTACGACAGTATGTGTGTGTACGTGCAGACGTTGTATTGTAAACTAAAACTGGTTTCGCTTGCCTTCTCGCTTGCACTGCCAGAGTTACACTCAGAGTGTATGTTTGACTGGCGACGTTCTCTCTTTCTCACTCTATTATATACTTAGTGGATCCCCAGTTTTGTTGTTGTGGCTGCGTCACGCGCAGCAATTAGTTTACTTCTTTACACATTTGGGAATTTGTTTAGCGGCTCTTTTGCTATTTGTCTCTCGCTCTCGCTTACATTTCATAAGTGTTTATGTGTGTGTGGGAGTTTTGTCTGTCGCTCGCTTTTTATGTGTGTTTGTGTATGTGACCGAAATGCCAATGATAAAATGCCAATGGTGGAAGAAATAAACTGAGCCCCAAAAGTCCGCACTCAATTCCAATCCCGAGCCTTTTGGCCAAAAGCCCTTCCTGCCTGCAAGTGTAGGAGATAGATAGGTAGAAGGGGGAATGGAAAGGGGGAGCATACATGTAAACCTTCCAACAAATCGTTTTTAACTATAGTAGGGGAGTTTTAATATTCCAAACCCGCACAGACAGCGGCTCGGCCTAAGTTTTACTTTTTCGCCTCATTTTATTATGCGTTTATAATAATTTTCGAGCAATCCCAGAAATTGTTTAATTTCATCAATGGCCAAAAGGGCGACTACAAATTGTGAAAGTCTTTGACGGCCATTTTGTTCTGGCGAAAGCTTCAATTCGCCTCAAAAACTTGTCACTGATAAAGTGAGCGCCGTATGCACGTAATAAAATAATCATTTACAGGATGTGTTCTGGGTCTCGTCCTGAATGATTTGAATTCGCCCGATGAATAGTTTTCATGTAATAATCCTTTATTTTCCACTATTAAATAGTTTAAATAGTAGTATTTTAAGGTTCATAAAAGTAAACTTTGAGTGATTAATTTAGGTTTTTTTGTATTAGAAGTACTTTGATATTTATTTATTTATTCCTGTTTTCATCATATTTAACATCCGATGCGTTATATTAATTTTGGGTTAACATGTAAACACATGAAAACATCCTCTTCTTATACACAGACTTATCGAAAAAATCCTCAATTGTGAACGTCTATATAGAAATATCATAATATCTAAATTTCTGTTGCAACATTTGAAACATTTTAAGCTGTATCCCAAAACTTCACATATTTTCCCACCAATTTATTATGATACTGTTAAAACTGTTTGATTGTCAAGAAAAACGATGTGAAAACTATGCAACAATTTGGAAAAACTGTATACACAAGTTGATGGGAACTTGACTGTAATTGAAGCACTTTCGCTAAATTGAAGTTGTAAGCTATTGATTGTGGCGCTGGTCTAATTGGAGCACCCAATGACTTGCAGTTTCTTTTTCACTCCCTCTTTTTAGCCATATCCTCGAGACTCGAGTTTGTGTTGTTGTCGCAGCTAACGTAACGTAACTGGAACATGTGTAGAAACGTGATCGATTTCGTGGGCCCAGTTGCAGAGTTGGCCAAAAGGGGAAACAGGAGAGGAGATGGAGAGGGAGACGAAGTCAGAGCCAGACAAGTTGGCTGAGCAAATTCTCCCACAATTACGCGTCGCTGGCGGCAATTGTGAATTTTAAAAAGGAAACGTGCCAAGTGGCAATCGGAGGGGCGGAGTGTGGCAAAATGGGCGTGTGTAGGTGGAAGAAGGCGTAGACAATGAATGAGGAACTAAAATTCCACGTTAAGTCCGTTGCCGTTTGCCATAAAAATCGAAACGTGAACGTGGCCCGCTGAGCCAAAAGCGTTTCCGGTTTCTACGACGGTGTTGCCACACTAGCCTTTTTCCGGACAGATCTGTCCTTAAGAAAAAATATGTCGAAACTTTTATCAACTATAGTTGCCTAACATATATAATTCATGATCAGTCCTCTAATAAATTATTCAAATATCAAATATCGTAACTTTACATTTAACTTATAAGAGATTTATACAGTTTTTATGTCCCTTTTTACTATTCTTTGTCCCTTTTTCGTCCTTATCTTTTTAAATTATAGTCGATATTTGATCTCAATTTCTGCTCTTAAAATAATAAAAAACACTACTTTATATTAAAACTATTTATGATTTTGAGCTTAACAACTAGTCGTGTTCTTTTGCCCTTTTAAATGTTGTTTATTTCTTTTTTGGAAGTCAATCTATCCTGTTTTTCTAACAAAGAGTTGGCAGCACTGATTTTGGACCGGACTGATGATTCCACGTGCAGACAGCGACCAGACCATCATCCAGACATTGAAATTGGGTCTGACACTTGAACAGGAACTGGGAGCTGAAAGTCAGCGAGTGTAGGTCGGGAAATTGATGCGTGTGGATGCCTCGAGGACAATGGCCATGGACGTGGACGTGGACGTGCAACGATGCGTGCGAGGCGCCACTGACACCCATCTCTCCTCTCTCGCTCTCTCTCCGTTGATATCCCAGTTGGAGATTCCATATAAAGGTGCGTGTGCGTGCTGTGGCTGTTGTTGGACCTATTGGACATGAGTTTGAGTTTTCATTTCGGTTTCAGTTTCTGTTTTGGTTTTGGTTTTTCAAAAACCAAACGACGGCGAATATATCGTACACAAAATGTGTATTCCAGTCAGGAGTCCTCCTCCTCCCCCTCTTCTCCTACTCTGTCTCCTTCTCGACGTGCTGCCAATTGTTGCATGACTTTATGAATGGGCTGTCTGTAGTCGCCGGCACGTATGCAAGTGCTTCTCTCTAATCAGTTGTCCAACACCCTCCCCCTTCCTTAGCCTAACAATACACAGGAAGAACCGCAAAGAGAGTGAACTGGTCAAGAAGAGGAGAGAGACACACAGAGAGACAGAGAGGGAGAGAAAGACTTGCCAGTTATCCATCACGTTTTCTCGGACACACGAGGCATCCATTTCAAATAGCCAACAGCAAAACGGGGCAACGTGATTTGCGAAAAATCAAAACAAATTCAACAGAGCGGTAAACGCTTTTGGCCAAGTTTAAGGCGTCTGCGATCAATCGATTATATAATCGATAAGGCGCTTGCACTGTGTGCGTAAGAATGCAAAAGTTCCTGTTGCAGTTCTAGCTATGTATATCTATAAATGAATCGTTAGTCTTAATATACGCAGTAAGAAGATAAACTAGATAACTGTAATAATACTTTAAAAAAAATTTAAAAAAGAGGCAGATAATGGAAAGCCAAAAGGTTTCCAGACTTTAAACTTGCATAACTTTGACAAAACTTAACCGATTTTCATGCGGAATGTCATTTTGATCATTGTTTGATCTCTTAGTTGATTCAGTATATAAGATATAAATTTCAAATTTATCCATTTATTTTGATCATATAAAAAGGATACACTTAATTGCTTCGATTCTAGTTCTAATTCCAGTTCCAGCTTCAATTTCAGGCGCCAGCTGTAGACTGAGTTGCTTAGAGGAAGCAATAAACTAACTGGGATCGCTGATCTGTCACGATCTGTTTACCGGAGTATGTACAAGCCCACAGGAGAAAGCAATAAAAGTGACACAGGTGATAAAATAACACAACGAGATGATTCGTTTTATTTTTGGTCATTTTTTTTTATGTTTGTTTCGAGTAGCAGAGAAATGGGAGTTATCAGCGTGTAGGATCTGTCAGGGTAAGATTTTATGGCTCAGTGAAAGGTACCATAACTGTTCTTGGGCCCTGTTACACAATCGAAACACAAAACGATTCATAATTCAGTAAAAAAACAAAAACAAACCACAAAACCCAAACAAACAATTAAGCAATAAAAGCAAGACAGGGACAGACTGCTTTATAATGTGCGAGCAAGAGGGCGAGTATTGGAAATCGGAGACAGTTCAGCTCGGGAGCCGAAGAGTTCTTCTCATTCAACAGTTAGATTCTTATCATCCTATGCGTGCTTCTGGCGAAACACATTCCCCTGGTCAGCTACCACAAATTTGGTTCCTTCTAAAAGAGTAGTAATTATTTTTATTCAACATTTATGATTAACAGCGCTAATCTTAGTCAGTTTCACTTATTTTGCTGGAAGGATTTAATGAGAAACAAGGACTCGATTTTATATTTATAAGATCAAAACTGAATGAGAAGTTGGTATATAAAATTAGAGGGAAATATGCGCTTAACACTTTAAGAATTTAGATTAGAAGATGCAACTTGTAAAGAACCTTAAGATAAATATTTGAAATATATCAGAAGCTTATATATTCAAGTTGGAATATTAAGCAAACAACTTTATTATAAACATAAAGAATTTAATGACTTTGCAATGCTCACAACAATTCTCCCCATAAATTCCTTATTGTATAATAGCTACATTTCAAATTTGACAATATATTTTTTAGCGCATTCCAACGCTGAATTAATACCCAAAATCAACAAATCAACTTTAATTGCTATTTTCAAATATTTTTTAAGCTGAACATAAATTTGGATGTGCCAGTTGTGTCAATTGATTGATCGGTTGATTGAAAGCGATCAGCTGCGATCGTTGACTCTTTGTTGTAATTTACTCGGACATTATATGAGCCATAAATTAGCTTTGAAAAGGCAAAATAAAATCACTGGCGATGCCAAGTTGTCAATCTGCACCACACAATCACAAATATCAAGTGATGGTGATGTTGATGTTGATGTTGATGGTGGTTCGATGTATTGGCCCCTCCTTTCAAGTGGCGATCTGCTTGTTTGTCGTTCACTTTTCTGGTATTTAGCAAATAATTCGCATGCCAAACCGTAGCCGTTAACAGCGGCAACACAAAGTGTGCAGTTGTGATCGGAATTAATAATTAATATTCTTGCACCTTCCGAAACTGTGCCGCCAACTCGATTCGACTCGACTCGGACTCGATAGTGTAAATCTAGTTCAGAACCCAGTCGCTGACAGTGTTGATGAAGAAGCAATGAGGTCAATCTGCACACTGGACTCGGGACACACGAAAACTAGGTTAAATAGTGTAAATTTAGTCAATTATTTAAATGGGTTTTACTTAAACGAAATCTGTATTCAGTAAAGGTATAAATTACACAGACTCTTGGCATAAATGTCAAGTTAATTCGCTTATAATAATAATTTATTTGCCTTGAATTTCATTTGAAGGGTAGGAGAACCTTTTTTTGTTCTAGGGAAAACTTTAATTTTATAATTTTCAAAGAACAAATATTACAATCTTCTTGAAATAATTCTTAAGCAGCAAGGAATATTAAATTAAATTAGTTAAAAGTAAACACTAATCCATAATATAAATAAATTCAAGCTCAAGAGCTTATTCGCTATATTCGGAAAGAATTGCACATTACTATATAAATATACTAAGTATATAAATATAACGATAAAGAACCATGCTGTTGAGTTGGTTAAATATCAAATAGATGTACTTTTGTTGGACAATTCTAAAACACTTTTAGTTCAATTTAAGATATGTTTAAAATACAATTTTAAAACAGTTCTTATAAAACTTTAATTCAGTAATAATATAATAATAAATATGCCAACTACTTAAAAATAATTGATATTGTGTCGCGAATAAATTGATTGAATCAGTGTAATCAAAATTAAAGCAGAGTCAACAGCCCCCAGACATGACCGTGACAGTTGCTGGCAAAAAGATAACTACAGTAAAGTAAAAATCGAAGGATGAACAGCCACAAAAAAGAGTCTCAGAGAGAGAGAGGAAAAAGGCTGCAAGTCTACCTCCTGATGTCTCCTGCTGCTCTTGCCACTTGCCTCCTGCCTTCTGCCTCGTTTTTATGTTGCAGAAGCGAGCTGGAAGCGTGTTCGGGAGCAAAGTGCATTCCACGCATGTTTCTTGTTGTTTTTGTTATTGTTGACTTTTGTGTTTTGTTTTGTTTTCTTTTTTGTGAGTTGCTTTCAGTTTGTCATTTGCGTTGTTCAATTAATTGCAGAAATCAATTTAAGCAATGCAACTTTGCCTCATTGTGACATTTGTTGCATTGTTGTTGTTGTTGACGTTGTTGTTGATCGATTCATTGGAAATATGCCTTTGGGTTGGAATTGGGACTACCATTGGTTTTAGCTGGGTGCATAGCCCATCAGGCAAAAGTCCGTTCCCCCTGTTTGTGCTAATTGTCAACAAGCTGAGAACCCAGCTAGAAAACTTGGCTAGAAACTTGTCTTAGGATTCGTTTGATGCCTTGCAACATCTTCCGGCAAGTAGCCAAGCATGGCAAAAAGAGTGTGACAACGCGCGACAGCCTCGAGATAAATCCAATTAGTCTGATATTTGTACTTTTTATGTGAGAATTCCCATTAAAAATGTAAAATGTCATAACAACGAGAACAAGACAACAGACAAACAGCGGCAGCAGTTGCTACAACTGACAGCGACAGCGACAACAACAATAACAACAGCAGCTATCAGAGTAGATTTGAGCTTAGCCGAACTAACAATACGCTTTAATAACCATGTAACAGGAATGTGCTTTATGTAAGCCTCGATGGATTCTATTAAAGTTTTGTATGCTAATCAATGACAAGTTAAGCTATATGTGGGCCAAATTAAAAAGAATTAGCATTAGTGTTAACAAAAATGTTGAAAGGATGTTAAGACGACGATTTCGTGAAGCAAAATTGCTCCATCTTATCAAAATATCATATAATACATTTATTAAAATTTTTAATTGTTCTTTGAACATTGTTTATGTTTAGTGAAGTTATAACTATAAATTTCATTAAGATATTTGTTAAAAATCCTACACTATAGATACATTGATAAGCTTAGTTGAAACTTAGCAGGATAGTCAAACTGAAGCAAAGAAATATGTGGCCCACAATTGAGTTAATTATCTGCAGACTTTACAAACATATTGTGATCCAAATTATGTGTGAAACCTAATTCTATGTTTGTTTTTCCATTCATACCTAGTTGAGCATTCTTACATGACATAGTTAATATTCACAATACTTAATGTCAATATATCAATACAATTTTAATCGGTTTTAGTCATAATTTTATCGGTTGGATTTAAGACCTCACTTTAATCCAACTGCGATTGCAAACTGAACAGCAAAGTTTCAACACTTCCAGTTAGATCATCACATTAATGTTGACAGCAACGGTTTCTACTAAGCTGCAGATACAACTGCAAGTCTCAGTCTCAGTCTGAGCTTGAGTCTCAGTCTGAGTCTCAGTCTGAGTTTGAGTTTGAGCTTGAGTTTGAGTATCTCATAGATGCGACATGCGCCTTTGACGTCTGGCGGCGATGTTGGCGACGACGACGACGTCGACGACATCTTTGCTTTGGCATTCAATAATTTTATGCTAACAAATGCGTCGCCAAGTGGCGCTGCTTGAGAAGCTGCCAACAAACTGAGGAGAGTTGCCAAAAGGGGATAGGGGAAGAAGGGAAAAGCAGAGAATCGTTTACGGTAACATTAACACTTACCGCGCATTCACCGACGATTGTGCAGCTCCAATCTCCTCCATGGACTTTCTGCGAAGAGAAACAGAAACAGAAACAGATACAGATACAAAGATACATTTAACTTGGGGCCTGTTGAATATTCGATTAGTGAGCGCGTTTGAGAAAAAGTTGACATTTTCTAAATAAATTAAATTAGCCGATAAATGTGTCGGCTATCGGCGTTCGCAGCGTGGCAGAAAACTCACCTGTCGCCCCAGCAAAGTGCATCCTCACGATACCTGCAAAGCAAACAATGTACAAATAGTCGATTAGTTTCGCCAACAACTCTCTCTTTCTCACACAAACTCCCTCTCCCTCTCCCTCTCGCTCTCTCTTTCTCTGTTTGGTTGGAGAAGGTCAACAGGAAGTTGAGATCATCTAATAAACAACAATCTGTGGCAAATTGCACTTCAAAGTTGCCACAAAGCTGCGCATTATTGGCCAGCTTTATAATCAAGTGCATCAGTATATAAAATTTATTGATTTTTACCGCTGCTTCCCAAGTCTCCCCTTTCCCTTACCCTGTTTCCCTTTAAGTCTGAGTCGTCATAGTCTTCGAACAGCTCGTAAATCATTTCCCAAAATCTGTGCCACAGTCCCCGAGACTTTCGATCCTTTTAAATTGTCCCGTTTTGAGTTTTTGGATCCGCCGAAAAACCGCGAATTGTCTGACCCTAAATCGATCGCAGTTTGATGGAGTTGAAGTCCAAATCGATACAGGGGTAAGGGTTAAGAGAGGGAAAGGTCTTCGACGCGCCATGCCAATTATCAAAATTGTAATAATATTCATAAGTTTCCTTTTCTTTTTGCTTTGGTTGCAGTTTACCAAATCGTAGGTCAAGTCCGATTAGCTCTAAACAATTATTGCCAACTGCTTTTTTGGCCAAGATTCTTTGAGGGTCAAAAGCGGAAGCACTTGCCAAATGTCTTCCCCTCCAACAACAGCTTCTTTCATCACCAATTATAAACAAAATATTCAGTTTTCCATAGAACTCTTGTGGAATTATAGTGCAGGTCTGGGCTTAGAGAAGTTGATTTATTTACAAGCTTAGTTAAACTGGGTTCGAGTAACTTTAGGATGTATGTCTGATAACATTTTAATAATAACTTTTTATGAGGTATGGTAAACAGAATTAGCAACTTGTCTTCTTGTTTTAACAAACTTTCTATATTAATAAATACTGTAACTTGGCCTTTATTCTCAAACCTTTTCGTGTTATTAACATTTTAATAATTTGTTTAAAATATAACTTCCAATCTTTGCTGCCTGATTTAAACACACAATTTGCATTCTGCCTCTAGAGCTTCTTTGCTTTAACTAGGATATTTTTTCCCTGTAACAACCTTTTCAGTTTACTCATTAGTTAATTAAATTTAAAATGTTTAGTAGGTTAGCACTCCGATTTCTTGGCTTTCTTTACAATGTTCTGACCATGTTGAAACTCTTTTCCTCTCAGCCCTTTTCTGTAATTTAACTTTACCAAAGACACGTGTTCTCCCTCAACAACTGATCGATCTCTCGAATGGATAGAGCGGCAATTGCATCTCCAGAGGCAGCTATTTTTAAGAGTTGGCCTAAACGGCTCACTCGTAATGGCTAAGGGAAGGGCATGAGGAAGGGGAACAGTCAACAATGAGATGTCATTGTTGCTGTAAAAAAAAAAAACCACTGAAAACGCTGATAATAACAGATAATTGTGTAGAACATGGCCCAACTATTTTGCCACAACTATGTGGACTTAGCTGTGGACTGTGGCAGGGACTTGGGGCAGGGACTGGGATGGGGATGGTCACAATGCGATCTTGCAACAAGCCACAAATCAAAGCCTCATCAGCGTTATAAAGTTCAAGTGATCGATTCGCGATACCAAGTCGATCGCTTTGGTTTCTTTATTTTTTTTGTTGTTTTGTGTAGTACGTCTGGTTCTGGCCAAGTTTACCGCTCTCCCTCTCTCTCTCACAGACCTCTCTCTTTCTCTCTGAACGTTGTCGTCGTCACTTTGATTGCGTTTCGTGCCCAATTAGTCTCAGAGCACTTGAGTGCGTAAAAACTTGTACCGCACCATAAATAAATTGGCATGAGGAAAACAGGAGCCACAGTCAGAAACAGAGACACAGACACAGACCCAGGGACTTGGAGAGAGACTTGGTAGAGACTTGGTAGAGACAAGTCAGAGGAGGGGGCATAACGTCATCGTCATCGTCTTCATCGACAGCTTCGCGTCGTCGTTGAGATGTTGTCGCCAAGGCAGAGACGCCGGCATTGTCAATATATGGCTCAGAGTCTGTTGCCAGGTTGCCTGGCTGCCTGTTGGAGGGCTAGAGGGCTCTTTCAAGTTGGCAGTTAAAATTACATAAGGGTTCTACCCTAACTGACTATTAAGAGGTTGTCCCAGACTCAAAACTCAAACACGGCGCACAGCCAAAGTGGCCATAATTATGGAACATATTTCATAATAATAAGGTGTGTAATCTCCACATTTAACTAGGCTACGATATGTGCTGCCAATTAACTGACCATCCATATGTAGTCCCTTTTTCTTATTATTCCCTTACTTCACTTCTTTCCTTCCTAGACAAGTGATTACTTAAATGCTTGCAGATACTTTAAAGAAGTTATGCGAGAAGTTATCATCAAAATCATTTCATATTTCGAGTAATCAAAAAGTTCCCAAATGAACTGTGGTCTGTGACTTGATGAAGTCGATGTATAACTAAAGTTGTTAGGGAATATGAAAGGACTATAGAAAAATATAGCGCAAACTAACTTTGGCGCGCCAAAGTTTGGATACCCTTGCAGTGCCCCGTGTGACGGACATGGCTATATCGACTCAGCTCATCGCCCTGATCAAGAATATATATACTTTATGGGGTCTGACACGCCTCCTTCAATGCGTTACAAACTTCGTGACAAAATTATAATACCCTCTGCAAGGGTATAATAAGGGATTCTGTCTTATGATAGAAACATAATTCGGAATCTTGTTAACTCTTTTTAATCTGAGAATCTTTCTGGAAAATTAAATATATAAATATTTTAAAGTAAATTACAGATGTGAAATGATATAGAAAGATAAGAAATTCTTATATAAATTGTTGATAATTTCTAAAGAATTATTTTAGAAACAAGCATTTAAGTAAAACTTCTGAAAGCCTATCAATTATTATATCTGTAAATACTTATACATCTCTTTGTGCTGACTTCTGGCAATGTATCTTATTATACTCAATTTATTTATAACTTTTTTTTCTACATATTGCGAATTTAATATATTTAAGTTTATTTTCAAGAATTTAAATCTAAGTTTTCTTCTGCTATATAGTAAAAGTAGAATTTCTTATACTCTTTCTTTTGGTTTTATATTTCCTTTTTATATTTAAATAGTTTATATAAAGTAGTAGTTTATACAGTAGTTATATAAGTGGAACTTTCTGAAAATGTTTTTTCCCTTTGCAGTTCTATTTTGGAATTTGCTCCACTGTGAGTTGTTGGTGTCTCGTCAAAAAGAAAGATCAACCAGTCGCGTTTATTTTTTGAATGATGCTGTCAAAGCCCCCAAAGCGATTTGTGGTCAGACACTGATCACACGCGTTGCCTCCTTGTTGACAGGCAATCCACCTCTGATTCCAGCCACCTCCCCTCATCATAGAGTGGGAAAACCAATTGGCTGATCTATCATTATTGATTGTGCCCAAAAGAGATGCAGTGAGTCTCTGTGTTGTAATGTCGCAGATCCACTTTGTGGCTGCCACATCCACTTGCGGTTGCCGTAAACAATTATTTATATTAAAGCGAAAGACGCTGACGATCAGGGAATAGTTTGATAGAGCCTAGATGGGACTGGGACTAGGGAAGTGGGAACTGAGAACTGAGGGAAGTGAAAACCTGCAGTTCAAGTACAATTTCAACTGCAATCAAAATCTGCTCTTATATTGGGGCGTTTATTTCTGCTTAATTTTATTTTAACAATTTTGTACGATTTTTTTTGTTGAAGTTTTTCGATTTTTTTATATTATACTTCTGCTTCCTCTTTGCAGTAATTTTTGTTGATTTTTTTTTGGTTCTTGGCCTTAATATCAAATTTTCGCTCTAAATTCCGCTGATCAATGATTGCCTTTTGCCTTCCTGCATCGACGCGTACCCTGACACTCCTCGATCCTCTCTTCCCTCCCCTTCCTTTACCCCTTTCTTCCCTCTTTCCCCTATTGAAACATTCGACTGTCTGTCGTTTAGGCTTTTGAAGTCCAAGTCCAAGTCGTTGACTGACGAACTGCTCTCTGATCGACTGAACTGTTCAACTGATCGACTCTTACGATCATCGACCGATCGCCGCCTGTCTTCTTACCGACCTTGTGTTGTTGTTGTTGTTCTTACTGTTAGTGTTGTTGTTGTGCGTTATTTTTTGTTGTTGTTATTTTGCTGCTTGTCGGCAGGGATTCCAACAATTTCGAAACTTCTCATACATATTTATAAGTTGGCAAAGTTTTGCGAAAAGCGTAAAGCTCTGCCCACAACTCTTGAGTGAATACCCTGTTTGCCAAGGGAATATGGGGTTTGCCTAAAGTGTTTGTTGCCAGATTGTTATATAGTTTCTATTACTAAGGATTTTATAAGTAAGACAATAATATTTTCTCTATCAGTTACTACGAAAAGCTGAATGAATGGCAAGAAATTTTAGAACAAAGCCAAAGCTTTTATAAGTAAAGTGTTTATGAATTAATGACAAAATAATAGGATATATTCTTTTAGATGGTAATGTATTTGATCCACACAGAAGAAAAATAACAGCTGCATGCATTTAAAATATGTAAATTAAAGATTGTTTCTAGTATACAGTATCTCGGTATGCTATAAGGACAAAAGTCTATCTCTTAAATAGTCTGATTAGTCGTTTCAAGATCTGAAGTTAAATAAGTATTTGTAGAATATTTAGAAATGAATATATTGAATATCTATTCTAATAACAGCAATTTGTTAATATAATAGCAATTACATATCAGATTAGAAACCTATATTTAAGAGCAGAGTATCTGTATTTCGATTAACAATAACAATTTCAGTTCTTGCTTGATGTTGAAGTTTTCTGGCAAGTTGTTCTTTGGTTTTTCAGTGTTTATCTCAATTATTTGATCGAAAAGGGAAGTACTAAAAAACGGAGAGAAAGAGAGAGGAAGAGGGACAACAGAGAGACTTTTGAGTAAGTTGAATGTTCAATGTCCGTTCAATTCGATTTATGAATCAACGTTAATCACAACAAACTAAGTAAGTACGCGTATACTTGATATTCCAAACAGGAATTTGTACTTTTGCACTTTGGGTGTGTGTATTGCGGTTGCAGTTAGAAAAAGTGCAACTGGAGGCCAGGTGGTGGTCAGGTGGTGGTCGCACCTCTTCTGGTCATGAGGAGAGGTAGGAGGAAGGTGGTGCGTAGGGTGTGTGGTTCAGAGCCAAGGGCCAGCCCTGGCAATGGGCTCTCATATGTGTGTGTGTGTGCCGTTTAATCATTGTTATTGTAACACGGCATGAATTTCAATTAATTTTACGCGCTACCAGAAGAAGACAACAACTACCAGCAACAACAATAACCAGCACTTGTAGAAGGTGGAGAATAGAGGGGAGGGAGGGAGGTAACTTGGCTGGTGACGTTGCCATCGTCGCTTGGCGTTGATGAAATTGTTGGCTCACTTTGAATTTGCCGGCAGCAAGGACATCACAACTAAGTGTGTGTGTTGTGTGTGTGTGTGTGTGTGTGTAATAGCTTCATGCCTGGCGGCTGTGTGAACATCAAGCTCATCAAGCAACAACCGCCACGGCAGCAACACAAACACAAGCAACAACCACAACATTGAAGCTGTAATTTACTCTACTTGACGGCAACCTGCAAACTTGGCTGAAATGTCTTGGCCCGGCTTTGATTCTCTGCCTCTGGCGGAGTGGGTGGAGTGACTTGACTTTGGTTTCAGCTTCGGCATTGGCTTTTAGTCTTTTCTCTCCTCTCTTGACTCTTCTCTTCTTTACAGATCTTGGCGGCAAAGTCAATTTCCAATGCCGGACTTTGTCCTGGCTCAAGTGTTGCGCTTCATTTACATAATTTAATTGAATGTGACGTAGGCTGGAACCCGACTGAGACTGAGTATAAGACTGAGATGAAGATGGAGACGAAGACCAAACCCGACTCCTTGTGCACTTGCAACCGAAACAAGTGTAGATGGTAATGCATTTGGGGTGGGACTCTTGTAACACCTTCAAATTCATAAGAAAAATACGCTCTGCAAATGGGAAAAGGGCAATTGCAGTGGGCTGAACCGTTAGTTGAAAAAATGGGAAAAGGGGAAATGATCGAGAAAATTTTAAATTAATAGAGAATGTTAAAGAAATGTATTTAAATTTTACGTTGTGTTTTGATTGAAAAATGAATAAATTTGTGTTAGGCACATCGATAAAAAATAAGTATTCTTTTGAAAGCTTTTTGTTTTTTGAGAAAAATATTAATTTCTGTTATTAAAATTAGAAGCCAACTCTTGATTTTTAAGCAGTATTTTCTTTACTCTTCTCCAAAATTTGTGTTATTTAAAAAGAAACTCAATATGATTAAGAATCATTTCTATAAGATCAGTTGGTACCGAAATTAGTAAATATAAAAAATGTATTGCAAAGACAAAATAGTTTAAGAACCAGTAGGTAAATTATGAAAAATTATTAAATTAGAATCATGATCTAAAGATCAACAAAGTGTAAATAGGATTAGTTATCTAAATTTTAACTTCCTATTAAATAAAGTCATTACTAAATAATTTTAAACCCCTTACAGTAATTTATATTTGTACCAGAAAACCACTTTATTTTTTAAGAAATGTAATAATGCATATTTCAAAAATTTGTACAGATTATTAATTGATTATAATAATTTTATATTATACTGAATTAGACTAAAGCAAAGTTTGATAGAGGTAGAAATTATTACACATAGGACTATCATACTTGTTATGGTAAAAATATTTTAATGACAGCTGATAATAAAATAATAATTGATGGAGATAGGATCAATTTAATTGGTAACTGCACTTCAGAGAAAGCTTCATAGTTGAAAAAATCTATATTTAAGAACAAATATCTTTATCTTTGTCAGCCATATATTTACAACATTTTTCAACACTAAAGTCTAGTAAGTTAACAACCAAATATGTGGTTAGAATGAGAGCTGTAAATTGGCCTTCAATGCCGCAATTCAAATCGATTGAAGACGCTTCCCATAAGGTCAATCCGTCAAAATATCCACATTTGCAGTTGCTACACACACACACACACTCAGTCGTTATATATGCTCATTCCCAACATATGAGGCTCTGCTTAATGTGGGGAATTCCTCTTCGCGTAACTCCCTCGAAAACCTCATTTCGCTGAGCTTCCAACATAATCGCAATCATAATCTTCAGCATTTTATTTCATTTTCTCGCGTTATTGCTGTTGTTGTTGTTGCTTTTGGCCGTTGTTCGGTTTCATTTTGCTCTTTATGTTTTACTGCAATTTCTTAATGGCCGACTTGCAGTATTCCCTCACCCCTCCCCCTCCACAACAGAGTGCCGAACCCCCTTATGATCTCCCCAAGCAATACAACTCCACCAATCACGTTCGAAATATAAATTGTGGAAATGATGGTTTTTCTGCTGCAGTTGCTGCTTTCCACCTTTTCCCCCCTTTCTCTCAACTCTAACCCTCTCTTGGCCAGGAATGATGGTTAAGTCGACCTCGAAACCGCAAAATATGCTGACCATCTTTTTGGGGGCAACGCCGTGGAAAATTGCGTGGCGCTGCACGGCGATCGCTTTGTGGAATGAAAATGCCGTTCGTGCTTCTGCCACGAACTCTGAACAACTGGGAGTACCCCTCCTCCTCTCCATCCCTTTCCTTCACTGTTCAGAGTCAAAGTCGGCGCATCTTAATGAAAAACAAACGTCCCAGCAATTTTCCAGTTAGATCACATAGACGACTTCCACTTCAATTTGAAGTCAGAATCTTTTTGGTTGCCTCGCATTTCGCTGAGTGTAATTTTTAATGTGCAGCTTTAACGAATTGTGCAAAGAAAAGTGCACAAAAATAAAAGAGAAGAAAAAGAAAAAATAAAATATGAAAATAATGGGAAAAAAGACTAAAATGAAATTGAGGCATCCACATGAAGCGGCCACAATAAGAGGCAACTACAAGAGGGACAGAAGGGGGAAGGAGAAACACAACAATCACAGTTTAGATTTCTGTATTCAGTCGAGTCTCAAGCTCTTGTTGTAGTTGTTGTCGATTGTTGTAGTTGTTGTTGTTGTTGCTTTTAATATTACTTTGGCGTTTTCGTATGTCTTCGCCAATATTCGCCAAGGTAATAACTCAGGTGATTATAGTAATTATGCGTTCTGACGCGATCCAGCCACGGATAACGCTATTTCGATATAATTGAAAAATGCTGATAGACGCTGATTGTGTCGAGGCGACTCCAAGAGTCGACTCCAGAGTCAGAGACAGAGTCAGAGTCAAGAGTTGAGAGTCGAGTTAAGGCTGAGAAGTGGCGGCAGATTGACTAACTGTCCAGTCAACCTCGCAGTCGGATTCGGTTCGGGTCTGGAACTGGTAGCTCTCCAGTCTCCGTCATCTACTCGATCCCAGCAGTCTTTGGGGTCCATCTCGGTTCGGGGTCCGTTTCGGTTCTGGCCCTGAGTTAATGGACGCGCCACCAATCACAGTTCATGAATTACATCGCCATCGCCATATTGTTATGGGAATGTCTTCGATGCGGTCTGCCCTCTGTGCTTCTCACTTTGCTTCTCTCTCTCCCTCTTCCTGTTTGCCGGCAAAATGTTCTTTGATGCCGATTTCATTTTTCGATATTGAAAATAACCATGCATTACGAGAGCTTGAACCTAACTGAATCAGACAGTACGCTCAACAAAGAGAGAGTGAGAGAGAGGGAGACAGGGAGAAACAGAGGGGAGAGAGTGTGAGAAGTGGAGAAGTTCAACTTATCATCTCGTGACAATCTCTTCCTCGTTGAAAGTGTTATTGTCACGTAAATTCAATTAGTTTAATTATAAGTTTCATCGATGTTGGCACCTCTGTAACGGTCCTACCTTCTCCTACCCTCCTCGTCCACCTGGTACCTGGTACCAATTTCTCTCTTTTTGCCTCCTCCTTTCACCTCTTTATTATTATTTCGGTAATTTTAAATTCAATCGAAAGGCGCAAGTTTTTGAACTCATTTTAAGTTTATCGCGTTCTACAAATTGGACTTGGGTGGTTCAGCTTTTCCCGGTTTGAGAGTGGATTAAAGGAAAAGTGGCTGATTATGATTGTGGGTGAAGCAACTTGATGGTCACGATGGCCAACCAGTTAAGCTAAATGTTTAATAAGCTCTAACATAATTCGACAGTCCATTAAATTGAACTGTAAATTGAGAAATTGCCTCAGCTCAAAATAAGTACTTAAATCTGTCAGGGGTTATGACTGGATCTCTCTACATAAAATTAGCAAATTAAAATTTAATTAAAATTAAATTGAAATAAGTAAAATTTTTATTTATAATAAAAAAAAAACAATTTGAACAGTAATCGTAGTATTAAACTGAATATGCTTTTATTATAATTTAAGCAAAATCTTTTGCAAGACAACTTCCTATATAAAATTTTAAACTTAAGATGAATGCATTTGAGATTAAATTCGCCTTTAAATCGTTGAAAAGTTTTATAATAAGTGCAAGATCCATACTCGAAAAATTACGCTGACATTCAGTTTTAACATAACTAGAAGTGACATGTATTATTTAGATTTTATTTAGAAAGGACAGCGGTAAGCTCCTAATTCATAGTGATCTCTTAATTGATCACCGTATAAAGTAAAAAAAAACTCAAACAAACTGCCAGAATTCGTAAGAAGTTATAGAAAATCTTAACATCAATAAATGCTTTTCGTTTTTAGTAGAATATTAAAAATCTGGTTATATTAGTTGATTAATAATAGTAACAGTATTAGTTTTAGTTTTATTGTAAGAGTATAAAAAATCCCATGGCACATTCTATATGAAATTGTTGCCTAAGCATATTTTTCTTAAATCTATCGTTAATAGTTTGGTGTTAAAAAAAAGGAAGAAATTATATACGACCGAGAATTGCATACTTTTAATATATCTCGTTCACTCTTCATCCATAACATTTCCAATTTGCCAGCTAAATATTACTTTTCCTGTATGTATATGTTATAGGTTGGCTTTCATATTATATAGTAGCTTCATTTCACATTTAGCTTAATTTATTTACCATTAATTAAAGCCCAATCTATTTGCAATTTGCACTCAGTTGTCTGACCTGCTCACTCACAAACTTTCCTTCTCTCTCTCTGTCTCTTTTCTTTGATAGGGAGTCCATTAGTATTGTATATAGGGATTTAAGTGGAATAATTTCCTATGTGCATTTCCTGCTCGTTCGGTTCCATTGGTAGGACAATTTGAATATGGCAACGCCCACAAAACAAAAGGCGACAAACTCACACATTGAGTGCACCTGTATATATGTATGTCTATATGTGTGCCGTTATTTACCTATAGTAGGGAAATCCCTGGGGAACATGCAAATCCATTGGCATCCCTCCACTTGCCGCCGCCGCCAAATGATGATGTGCCGCCGAATGTGCGTGATGATGATGTGAATGCGGATGCGAATGTGGATGCGAATGTGGATGTGAATGCGGATGATGATGATGACCGGGATGCATGGAATGCGTATGATGTGCGGCAGCCACATTTTGGACATGCGCCGCAGCTGCTGCAGCCGCAAATCCTGCATCGGAGGCCATCGAATGATGCCCCAAGACAGCTGCCCATGGGGAGGCAACAAAGCCGCTGCCATGATGTTCCATTGTGTACAAGCGGCTAATCGGTAATCGGTTATCGATAAACGCTAAACAGTTGCACTGCACACTCTTATCTCTTTTTGAAATATATATTTATTATGTATATATATCTCTTATGTATTATATATATCTTTATCTATATATCGCTTTGATTTGATGTCGCACTCAACTGGCACGCCAAGATGGCGGCCATTATTTACCGTTAACGCGCATGGCCGCGACGGCGACAACGACGACGACAAGGACGATGACGTTACCGAAGCGACGGCGAATTCGTACACACACACACGCACAGTCACACATACACACAATCACACTCAGGAATAGACGAAACCAAAACAAATGATAGGAGATTGTTGAAAATGTTTCGCCTGCCGTCGGTTTTATGGCTTTATTCCCCTACTCAACAAAAAACAGGACGATATTCTGGGGGCGATTCTGCGATTCGGTTTTTAGGGTTCTCGTCTCGTCTCTCGATTCGGTTTTCGCACGTTTTTGGTCCGCGTTCACCTCTGCACGGCACGAAAATTGGCGATAAACTATCGCCTCGCATCAGGAAACATGGTCGCTTGGTCGGCTTGGACGGTTGGTCGTTTTGGGTTCTCTGCCTCTGTCTCTCTGCCTCCGCCTTGTCATCATCATCATCAGAATCAACATCATCATCGTCATCATCATCTCTGCTCCCAGAGGCAGCAGCTGTTGCTGTTGTTGCTGCTGTTGCTGCTGTTGAGCTGCAACAGCAACGATTGCATGCTGCAAATGGTGGTGGAGCAGGTTTTTCATAGTCCCCAAGTGAGCGCAACCAACAACGCTGCCTCTGAGAGCAATCTCGCAATCTCACAGGCCTGCCCCGCTGCGTCGAGGTCGACTGAGGCAGAGGCAGCCGACAGAGGCAGCAGCAGCAGCAGCATCCCAGCAGCAGCATCCACAAACAGAGTTGGCTTTTTGGCTTTGTTTATTGTTTTTGCGTTTGCTGTTGTTTTTTGCCATCAAAGTGTTGCACAAATCGGCAGACACTCTCCCGACAACAACAACAACAAGAACAATAACAACAACACTTGCCATATGTTTATGGCAATGCGAAACAACAACAACTCTGTTGGCTGCCTCAGCAGCAGCTTAATCGCATTCGCAGCTTCTCGCATGTTGCCACATGCCCCTCAGCTTTGCCACTTACCTGTATGCTTTTCAGCTTCACATAAAACTGCACACTCTCTCTCTCTCTCCCTATTTATTTCCCTCTCTCTCTCGTTCGCTCTCCCACTCTCTCTCAGCTTGGCTTTTCAGGTAGCCAAGGATGGCTCAGCATCCTCTGGAGATTTCGTTGCCTCAACAACAACATTGAGTTGTGTTCTTGGCGAAAAGCAAACCTACTGGGGAGTCATTTGTGCCATTGCGGTTCTTCCTCTTTTTCTCTCGCTTTTTTCTCGTCTCTTTTTTTTTGAGTTTTTGTGGGAATTGCAATATTCTTTAGTACCTGAAATGTTAAATTGTTCAATATCTTAATAAAGTATTATTCAACTTTTTATAGGGCTGAAATAAAGAGTGTCTGTCTTTCTGCGGGATCATTGTACGATTTTTGAAGATAAGTGACGATTCTTAAACTTCAACATTTTGTGGTTAAAATTAACTGTTAATCCAGTTAATCAATTTATCCAATGAAGAGTTTCTTGATTAAGCTTTTTCAAAATATATGCGAAACTGAGCAATGTTGTAAGAGATTTATGTATCTGATTATAATCGACGTACTTCTTCTTTTACAAAGGAATATCCAACTCCAAAGTTGTGTATTTAGAGAAAGTAATCATAATTTTATAAATGATTTTAACTTGACTGTGAAATACAGTAGCGTCTAAAAAATTAATTTAATATATGTATATTGAACGACTTTTCAATAGTTAACATTCAAAAATAATTCTTCTCTTAAATGTTTAATCTATACATCAACTGAAACCACAATTTGTTTGCTTTAAAAAAAACACTCCATGTATTTAGAGCTTAGGGATTACTTGACCGTCCAGTTACGATTTATTCGGAAATGAAGTATGTAAATTGAACAACACACTTTGTATTTTATATGAATACCATATAAAAATATTATTATTTACATTAATTTCCATTTTATTTATTTATATTCAATGTACACTTTGTCCTTTGTAGGCAACTTGTTTTTAATAAGTTAATGTCTATCTTCTTCCATTTGCTTTTAAGGAAATCTCTTAGCTTAGTTCTTTACCTTATTACTTAGTCATAAAACAGTCAAATCATTCTCCACGTCTTTATCTTATTTATTTGCTGCCTAAAACTCTTCTGACAATTTAATCTTATAAGCATTTCCATTGCCAAGTATTAGTACAATCCCAACAGTTCCCAAGCTTTGCATTTATAGTTATAATCAAAACCCAAACTGACAAAATTCAATTTCAGTTCTCGGTCCTGCAGTTTCCAGCTTCCTTTCCCTTTAAACTCTCTTGTTTTCCCCCCGCTGAGGGGCCAATCTGCTGACAACTTAGTTAAATAAGGCGCCACCTGTCAAGTGATTTTCAATAAAATAAATTCGTGATTACACGACAATATCGACGACGAATCGACGAAATCGAAGATCAGCCCAACAACAACAATGACAATAACAAAAGACTCCCACGGGGAACGACTTGAGGAGGACCAGGTTCTGTCTTTGGTCTCCATGTCTGGTCTCCATCTCTGGTTTCTGGCTTTTGCCTCTGATTCAGCAGCATCTTTTGGCACGGCAATCGCACACGACTTGAGTTGAGCTTCAGAATCCTTGGGACACACACACAGATACTCACACTCATGCAGAGAGAGTCGAAACTTCTGTATGGGAGTCGTGCAGGGTCAACGTCAATACTTGGATACGTCTGTCCTCTTGTCCAATTGTCTCTGTTGTCCCACTGTCTTGGGTTGTTTACAGTGTGCAAAAATCATTTAGACAAGTTGACAAAAGCTCGTTTGGAACGTGAGTAACATGACTCGGCCTGAGGCTCGCTACAACAACAACAACAACCTCTGAAAACAACAACAATAACAACAACTGAGAACTGAGAATTGAGACTTGGCTGGCTTGCATTTAGTATGCTTTTGGTTTGTTTTGACTTCAAGTTGGCTTGACTTCAACTTGGGTTTGCCTGGGTTGTTTTGTCGCCGGTTCAGTAAAGTCTTAATTCTAAACATGGCAAATGTACTTGGAGCGTGCTGCTGCTGTTGCTGCTGCTGCTGCTGCTGCGCCTCAGAGCACAAAATGAGGCCTTGCCCCCAAGCATCCGAATCGTTGCTGACCTTTTATTGTAATGAAAATGATATCTACTTTAGCTACTCGACTGTAAAGTCAACGGTTACAAACATAACATCAGCATTTAATCGAGAGTTCTTAATGTCGAACTTCCAAGTGTTGGTAGTTAAAATATTAAGATCTAAAAAGATATTAGCTTTTCTGATAAGGGATTGTTAAACAGTTAAAGTTGATGCAATGACAACTTTAAAATAACAACAAAAACTAACTTTTATCAAAATAAAATGTAGTAAATCAATAAAATTTATACTAATAACATTAAGTAAACTTAAATTGAGCATAATATTCTCTCATAATTCTGGAATATACAATTAATAGTTCAATTTGTTAGTTAAAAATAATTTGATTTAGAAAAGTAATGCATAGGAGCTTTCGCAGAGTGAAGATTTTAAATATTGATGTATTGTATTTTAAATAACATATACAATTTACATATGTTAAAACTGTCGTATGTGTATTTAAATCATGGAATCAGTTGAAAAATATGAAATCTTTAACTAGATTACAAAATATTTAAAATGAAAGTTTTAAGCGTGATTATTAATGGATTTGTTTTTTTATTATAAGCCTTTTAAACTTTAGAACTTTAGAATCTAAAGGAATCTACAAAAGAACTTCTCAAAGAGCAATATATCCTGCTTGTAGTTTCTGACAATTCGTTGTAATAATGTTAGGAAATACCTGAATGATGAGAAAAAGTTAAAGGTGAGGTGAAGTTATGGTTCCATGTAAGTGAAATACATGAGCCATAATCGGCACATAGAACCAGCAAAGTTATATTCTCCTATATATAGAATTATTTATGTATATATAGATGGATATGCTTGGCATATCGTCTGTGTAGTAATGACGAGTAGACAAACTCTCGAAATATGTGCTAAAAAGTACACAAAACTTCTTGATGGGATATTTGCTGGGAACTTTGCCAACGCTGTCGTTGGCACGTGATGAGCATACTGGATGGAAAAGTGTGGAAAACTGTGGAAAGCCATGAGTTTCACGTCAGGATTACAATTTTCGAAGAGGAGAACTCCTCACAGTGTATCGATTTTCTCTTTGCTTCTGGTCACACATAAGTTTAATGAAATTTCATTTGCGATTTTTATTTAGAAACTTTAAAAACTATACGAACTTGATTTATGCACCTGCCAAGCTTGACAGCTTTATCTTTGGGATCAGAGACTGTAAGACCTTCCCTGGGGTGTTGTTACTTGATTGATTCGCTGAAAGTCGAATGGAAATTAAACGGACTGTCTGACTGACAGACAGACAGACAGACAGACAGTCGGAGAAACAAACAAATAACTCGAGTCGCGGCTTTAACGACCTAACCGTTGAATCGTTGAAGGGGAACGTGCCTATAATATTAAATCCCGAAATCGACTTGGATAATACTCGGTACTCGGTTTACTCAGTTGGGCCTACAATTTCGGTAGTTGATGCCATGCATTTAAAGCGTACACCTGACCAGACCCACAAACCCTGGGCTTGGGCCTGAGACAGGGTCTTGAAGACTCTCTTGGAATCGGTGACAAAAAACACACAATTCGTAGAATTGCCGATATTTATGAGTGTGGATTTTGTTTTTTTGATTTGGATTTGCATAACTGGGTCTCAGACATACCATACATGCTTAATTTTCCACCAAATACGAGAGAAACTTTCGAAAAAGAAATGTGTCTTTAATCTGTAAGGGATGCAACGGAAGTTGAGACTCTGTCAAAAGAAAAGGTGAGCTCCCAGGCTATGAAACCGGCACCTTGATATTGATTTCCTGCTTCGAAAGACTTGCGCTTGATGAGTACGTGACTAGCATGAGAAGTGGCAAGTGTGACCATCAGATGGTCAGCGGGTCCTCTTCACAGGCTCAGCTTCCCCCTCTCTCTCCATCACTCTCTCCTTGTCTGTCTCAGGTGTTGTATGCAAAAGTCGCGTTTGCGGAACGTGTGAACAGTTTTTAGCAATTAACTAAGGCGTGCAAGACAGGGAGTCAGTTCTTGAGCATCTTCCCTTTCTCTGCAATAACTTCTCTTCTTCCATCTCTCTCTATCTCTTTCTCACTTGGGCTGCGGCACGAGGCGTCATGCAGTCTGGAACTGTGGGGCGTTTGGTGGCAGAGAGCGGCGTGCGCCAAAAGCCAAACATTCATCCTAATTGGCGTTCAATCTTTGTATCCCGCCTGCGATTTGCATGCACGCGATGCTTTACTCCCGGCTACGCTCTTAAATTCCTGCACAGTGGTGTGACTAAGTCAAGAATTTAATTAAAAATGGCACTAAACTAAAATGTCTTTTAATATATATTGTTATTTTTAGAATAAATTGAATTTTCTTATAAAAGAGAAACCTTTTTCAGAAAATCTAATTATTTTCTAAAAAAAAGACTTATTTGTAGAGCTTTAAAGATATAATTGTCTATTAATCTAGCTTCCGATCTATATTCAAAATAAATAGAGAACACCTAAATAACTTTTATCCTTTTGTTTTTAGTCTTTACAGAAAGTCTTTAATATAAAAGCAAATGTATTTATTTATTTCACATGTAGACAATAAAAAAGATTGGTTTCCAAATCGGAATTTGCCCACTCAAATATTCTTTTTACAATCTGTCAAGTTAAAAGATTAAAGATTAAAGAAAAAGCAGAAAAAAAGAAATTATCCCAAAACAAATAAATTTTTTATACCCTTGCAGAGGGTATTATAATTTTGTCACGAAATGTGTAACGCATTGAAGGAAGCCTCACAGACCCCATAAAGTATATATATTCTTGATCAGGGCGACGAGCTGAGTCGATATAGCCATGTCCGTCTGTCCGTCTGTCTGTCCGTCTGTCCGTCTGTCCGTCTGTCCGTCTGTCCGTCTGTCCGTCTGTTTCTATGCAAACTAGTCTCTCAGTTTTGAAGCTATCTTGATGAAACTTGGTACAGGTCCGTCTTTTGCTGCACGCAGTACATATGTCGGAACCGGCCGGATCGGATAACTATATCATATAGCTGCCATAGGAACGATCGGTTGGAAATAAACTTTTAGTATGAAAAACTTTTTTGTTTCTCAAGATATCGCAACCAAATATACACATTGTGTGTTTGATTAAGTTCTAAATAGGCTGACCAAATTTGGTGTAAATCGGACCACTATATCATATAGCTGCCATAGGAATGATCGGTTCGAAAACAACATTTAGTATGTAAAACTTTTTTGTTTCTCAAAATATCTAAACCAAACATACACATTGTATGTTTGATTAAGTTTTAAACAGGCTGACCAAATTTGGTGTAAGTCGGACTACTATATCATATAGCTGCCATAGGAACGATTGGTTCAAAATCAACATTTATCAAAATTTGTAAAAAATCTGACGGCTTACACAGGGCACTGCAAGGGTATCCAAACTTTGGCGCGCCAAAGTTAGCTTGCCTATATTTTTAATAATTACATTTTTTACTTAATATTTTTATTTGAATCTAAGAATTTTGATCTATATTTTTTCTATCACACTATTCACTAAACTTCTTGAGATATTTCAGTTATGAATTAATCATTTTATTTATTTTGTTTTGTCTAGTTTATAATAGTATCTTGTTCCACTGTCAATAGGTCGTAACAGTTGCGGATGATGCTCAATGGCAAATGTTTGCAATGTTTGCGCAACTAATTAACATTTTTAATGGTGAATCCTTGTAAGACGCTGCACAGTGGCAATCTTAAGGCTATGACTGTTCCCTCACCTGACTGTTCTTCCTCCCCTCACCTTGCCACAAAAGGCATCCTTTGGCTGAGGCAAATTTAAAATCAACTCGCTGCGTTTTGTTTGTATTTAAAGGATTTGCGTTGGCAAACGTCAAATGTTTTCATTGTTGTTGTTGTTTTTTCGGTTTCGGTTTTTTGTTTATATTTAATTTAGATTCATGCCGCCTGATAATTTATGCGGCTTCTCTGCAGTTTCCGCCTCAGGCTTGCCGGCAGACAAACGGAGGCTTTTGCATGAAAGTTGCCGACGGCGCTTTTGATTTAGGGTTGTCATATGCTCGTAAAGCGGGCGCGCTTTTGTAGATAACAAATCTGGCGACAAGCGGCGACTTTGAGACCCGATTCAAGCTTCGAGAGTCGAGACAGAGTTTCGTCTCTCTCTCAGTGTCCATCAACATCTTGGATCTCTGATCTCCGATCTTCAACCTTAACTTTAACTTCAACTTCAACTCCAGTTGCCAGCTGCCACACGGTTGCGGTTGTCGTTTGTAATAGAGAAATATATCACTCGGGATAATACGAGTATTTGGACAGGGCAGAATGCTCCTTATCGCCAGACACAATCGTTAACTGCCTGCGTATCTGAGTATCCTGCCTGTTCTGTTCTGTCCGGTCTGTGAATGTCCTAGCAAGTGTGTCCTTGGGCAGGTTTTTACAGTTACTCGACGAGATTCACTTTCTCGAGAAAGCAAAAATAAAAAGAAGGCCAATAATGTCATAAATTTCATAAAGTGTCAAAAGGAACACCTGAAACGGACAAACAAACTCAAACATTGTCCATAGGGGCGTTTGCCCTTTATCGAATGGCAATCAAAATGGTTTCTTTTGAGGAAGATAAACGGTTGTTTTAGGGAGGAAGATAGATTGTCCTGTGAAGTAAGGAAAGTAAAACTGACTTGGTGGTACCAAGGTATTTAAAGAAGAGAATAGAACTAGTCTGTTCGATATGGAACTCTAAAGATTAATTGCATACCTCTTACAATTTTTAATTTAAAAAAAATGCAGTAAGCTACAGTAGAGCATGCTCGACAGTAGGAGACCCAGTACTTTTGAGTGCAAACCGTTCACTACAGACTGTTCATCAATGTTGCATACCATTCAGTAGATGGAACCACTACGAAGATAAGTTAATAACCACAGAGGTCGCTAGCGTCTCTTCTTCTTCCTTTTGCCCGTAACATATTTAGTTGAATAACTTCCGCTCTCAACATCCGATTTAAATGAAATTTGCAGGACTGGTTTGGACTATAGTGTTTATTATATGTACCAAAAACCAAAGCGCTAGCATCAAAGGTGCTCTTGTAATTCGACTTCGAAATTTTGTATTTCAGTTTCCGGGGGCGGAGGGAGGCGTGGCAAAAATGTAAAACAAACTTGATCAATGGGAGATATAGATGAACCTACATGCCAAATTTGGTGTCTCTAGCTCTTATAGTCTCTGAGATCTAGGCGACACAAAAAGGGACAGACAGACAGACGGACAGACGGACAGACGGACAGACAGACAGACAGACAGACGGACATGGCTATATCGACTCGGCTGTTGACGCTGATCAAGAATATATAGCCTCCTTCTGCCTGTTACGCACAATTTTTTTTGGACAAACTTAATAGACCCATTTGTACTTTTTCAAAGTACTGGGTCTAAAAAATAAGACTAAAATAGTTAAAATTAACTGCTTAACTGTTAACCATAATCAAAAATATTTGTTGTATTTATATACAACGATTTTTGCTAGAATTATGATAGCTTTTAATCTAAATTAAGCTAGGTCTTATTATACTTTTCTAATCCTTCGCAGTTCCTCCTTAGACTGACTGCTTTTATTGTTATAGTATTTTTCCTAGTCGTAAACAGTTTCCCCTTTCATCTTGCCCAAAATCAATATATATCGCACTTGTAAGTTTTCTTTGTTTTTCCTCTTTTCTACTTTTCAACAAAAATGTGCAACTTGGCTGGTTCATTGACCAACGGCTCGGACACTCCTTAACACATACCTGTTAATAATTCATGACTGTTTTATGTGCTTTGGCAATGCCGCAAATAAATTGAAGTAGCAATTTCCATTTTATTTTTATGATCGATGAAATTCCCGGTTCGAACATTTCGAATACTCGATATTGTTGTTGTTGTTGTTGTTGTTTTTGGCATTGCTGGTGGTCATCGGCAACTGTGAATGTTCAATAACAATAAACGGAAATCGACAACATCAATATCATCATCATCCCTTGTAGATTAAAGCAGTTGGGAATTTCAAAGTATTTTCAGCAGTTCTTCAACTGGAAGTCTCTTTTTAAAGTAATTAGCATACGTTTGTATTTCTTTAAAGCACTACCATATCTCTGATCGTGTTAAAAATCCAGTTAACATACAAATTGTTAGCTAGTTTGTTAACAATTTAATAACCAGCTACACAGACAAAAATGCACAAATTGAGTTATTAAAAGATTCTTTCAATTTTTCGTGTGCTTCGGATCGCTTCTCGGTTTTAATTCAATCAAACGGGTTGCTCCCCCCTCCCTTTAAGAGAGGGGGTTTTGCGGGGAAGGGAGGGTCCATGGTCTGGCGCCGTGTTAATTAAAATGCAATCAGCGTCACGAATACTAATGAAATATATTCGCTACGAGTACAAGTACCCCTACCCCTTGTACCTTGTATGTAGATGCGAATAACTCAATTTGTCATATCGCCAATGACAGTCGCAGTAGCAGCAGCAGTAACAAAAGCCTAGTAACAGTTTGAGTCGCAGTCACAGTTTCCCAGTCACCAGTCACCATTTTAATTTAATTTTAATCCTTTTTGTTTTGTTTCATCAGTTAATTTAATGAGGGAAATAAGGTGAAGCCCTGATTTCAATTATGTCAATTTATATTTACATTTATTTCTTTTATATATTTAAATCTGTCAGGTGTGTTCGACAAATCTCTAAATATTTTGATGTTTCAACATAATTACTACACTTTATAAATTCCTTAAAAATATATTTTAAGCCCTTTAATTTAAAAATGATTTTTAAAGCATATCTGTATACCTACACAATTTATATTTATCTGTACTCGTCTTTCTTTTAAAATATATATTTTACCATTTCAGCAACAATTTACCCCTTGTAAGTAATCATAGGGTTACAGGGTATATGATTATTTAATCAACAGCCTGTCAAAGTGTTTTCGTTTGGCTCACAATAATATTATTGTTGCAGGCAGAATATATATAGAGATTTTCCGGATTTTCAGCCCTGCCTGATGTCTTCCGCTTCATTAGGCTGTGCTTCATGGAGACTCTCTTGCCTAAGGGGCCTGAAGCTGGCCAGGAAGCAAATTACCTTCACTTATCCGCACACACTTCGATGCCGTTGGCACATATGAGTTTTTTTGGGCTTATTTTTGACGGGGTCAGGGGTCAATCAATGTGAGCGCGGCAATAGAAATCAAATTGGACTGAGTTAAGGCTGCCTGTCGGATTGTGGGCTATAATCGGGCTAATCTGCTGCAATAAAAAAGAGGCGAAAAACAAACCTGGTACTGCTGGCCATGTTGTCTCTAGAGATAAGCCTGAGACAGCTGAGACAGTTGAGGAGGAGCTAGTTATAGATTCGCAAAGCGTTTCACATCAAAAACAAACAACTTCAAAGTGAGCCGAGTTGATTTGCCTTGCTGCCAACATATGCAAATTTCAAAACCTGGCAAAGAAAAAGTACTAAAAGTATCTCTTGCCTTCGTCTTGGATCTGGGATTATGTTGTATTAATATTTTAGTATGTGCTGTCTTATGGGAAAGTTGTAGATGTCTTTTATCCATAAACATATTCAAATCGTAAATCATAGTTTAAAATAATTCAAAGTTCTTTAACATTTGCGGCAAAGGGCCAACATCACGATTTACATATTATGTGAACAATTTGCAAGAAGTTGGGCAATAAAACTAATCTTCCATCTAAATGACCTCAGACACGGTACACTGACTTTTGTTTACAACTGTTCCCGAGAGAGAAAACCGCAAACAGTAGCCACAAATCAGAGTCGCATTCGTATTTGGATTCTTCAATAAATAACTTGACCAGGATGTAAATCTTGGACTGGCCATTGAAATTAATTATTTAGAAGAATCGAGAATTTGTAGGGCAATTATCCAGTGTGCTGAAGCGATTTATAAGTTCGATTTTAGATAGCGAGAGTTGATAGATAGCTAGGATTGTTTTTTCTTCTATTATATAAGAAAGAAATACAACTCTTAGCACATTCTGCAGTTTGTGTGTTGACCCAAAACTCACCCCATGTCCAACCATTAGTTTACTTTTGTCACAGCTGAGAACCCTAGGGAATTGTTTCATAGCTCCTCGAACTGAACTCGTCACGCACTTTGAGGCCAAAACATTGGACGCCTTCCTGGACGCTTTATGACGTCCTCCGAGTGATGAGTATGATGAGAGGGAGCAAAGGGATATAGAATGAGAATGTCCCTTTAGTGCTGACTCTGCGCAAATTTCTAATTGAAAGGCTGCCCTCGACATGTGAGACAAACACTATAAAGATACAAAGATACAAAAGCATCTTAGGTGAAAGTTTTCAGACTAAGCATAATGTGTACAAGGTAAGTAAGGAACGCAATTTAGTTTCCATTAGACGAAAGAATTCCAGTTCTTGTCTAACGAGTTTTTTATGGTTTAACAAATATTAAAGCTAAAAAGCAAAAAGTATTCTGGTATTTTTAAGCAATATTAAGGCTGAGTTATCAACCCGTTGTGGAGATTTTTTAGCAGTAGCAGTTGAAATTGAATAACAGACCTTAACTATTCTTATTGAACTCGCAACTTAAAATAGTTAGAAACTCAATTGTTGGTATTTAGCCTCATATATGTATATAGTAAAAGGACATCAGTATATAGTAAAAAGATAAAATAAAAATAAACTTTTAATATAAAATCAAACTAACATCAATAAAACATCATGTATTTTGCTATAAATTTTAAACATAACTGCGACAACTTGCGGTGAGTTTAAGGGCTGCTACACATCACAAACATATGCCTCTATCTATCTATGTTTCTATGTGAATCTTCCGGCATTCCCATTCCACTCCGATCCGGAACAAGCCGCTTACAAGGACACAAAACAAGCCCCGAGCCTTAAAATAAATGGTGTGAAATATTATGCGAATTTTTTCGCTTTCCTTTCGTCCTTTCGGGCTGTGATTTGATTTTATGTTTTACAAATTTTAAAATGTTTTCACGGTGGCTGCGGGCATGTCAATAAACAACAACTGTCACCAATTTCCGCCGGGCAACTGTTGACAAAAACGGAAAAACAAAATACGGAAACAACAGGAAAAAAAAGACGCGAGTGTGCGAAACTGTTGCAAATTTATCAAGTCGCGAATCGGGAGGAAATGTTCTCCACCCACAATCTCCTTCCTTTATATATATGACAATTTCACGGCGTATTATTCAGTTTGACAATTTTAGGGCGTTGTTAAGATATTTAAATAAAACTGCAATTTGTCTGGCACTTCCCCTGGAGCAATGTTAATTTGATGTTATGCGATTATTAACATTTAGCAGAGAACTGAAGATGAGAAGCTGTTTTCTAGGATATCTACAGGTCGAACTATTTGCTTTGTTTCTCGATTTCTTCACGTTTACATTCCAAATGTGAGAAATACTTTGTAAGTGCACTTAAAAATGTAATTATTTTGTTGTTGAAATTACGTGAAATGCTGTTAAAAATATTTTTACAGCAAAAGTTGTGACATTAAAACAAAAACAACAAAAACAATGCTCTGATTTCTGTTGTTGTTGTTTGTCTGCAAACTGTAAAACAATAAAAACGCGGTAATGATTTCCCATTTGAGATAAGGTGCGGTATAACTTATTTTACCCAGTGTACAAGTACTTGCCCCTCGTCTCGTGCTTCTGTGAGTTGTAAAATCCCATCGAGAAACCTGCAATTGACCGAGAGACAGACTTTAAACTCTAAAGCTGCTCTCGTTTAGATTTGCCCTGATTTTCAGTCTGTTTCTGTTTTTTATCTGTTTTTTTTTTGTTGGGTATTTTTGAGGTTTTTGCTGTGGAAAATTAACAAATTTTATGACCCCTTCGATGTGAGAGCAATGATTAAGAGGGTCGACGGGGCAGATGGATCTTATGACAGATATCAAGTACGTTCAAATGATTTACCTAAGGAATATGCTACAAAATAGGTAAAACACTTATGTGAACCATTTCTCAGAGATAATAATCGAAAGCAACTGTGCTTAATGAAGTCAGCCGAGTGCTATTAGATATACTAATATAAATAGACTAAGCCTTCGGAAACAATAGTTTCCGTAACAGCAGAAACTTAGATCTTCAAAACTGTTAACTGAAATTTATCAAATATCAAGTGAGTCGATAGTTAATCCTACAATCAGTCTTCAGCTATTCGGAAAGAGATTAGAAATGGAATTGGAATTCGAACTCTTCAACACTTCGCTCGAATTGTCTTTGCTTCAATTCCAACAAACTCTCTAATGTGACAAATTTGGATTGTAAATAATACATATAACCATATACGAGTGTTCTTTGGACAAGCGTTGAGTATATGAGCGGATTCCTTAAAGATATCGAAGCTTCTTTACTTTGTGCTAACCCATTCGCATTAACTGAATACTTTTGCTCGCTTGGCTTAACTTGGAAATTTCATACTATCGCCAGAAGCAGCCATAATTTTCCAGCCAAAGACTTTAGCTGCTGCTGTTTGGAGTTGTTGGAGTTTGTTGGAGCTGTTGGAGCTGCTGCTGTTTCTTTTTCAAAGACTTTATGAAAAAATACGAAGTATTAAAATCATAAATCTAATTGGAAATGCGCGTCACGTGCGCGGAACGTTAGTCTCTGTCTCTGGCAAAGGAGCTGCCGCCATCGACGTTGTCTACGAGCGTTGCATGCAACACACACACACACACACACACATACGCACTTGTATTACAACAGCCCCACCCCATATTCCCCCCAATTGCCCCATCCCACTATGAAGACAGCTTGTACTTTAATTTCAGCAAGGAATTTACTTAAAAAGATTAAGTTTTTCTATGCAAAAAATGCGGTTAACTTGGATGAGTATGAGTGTATTCATGTTGAGTACGAGTACCCGATTCGTTGGCATAGTGCTGCGTAGATTTTTGAAATATTCATGACGCTGATGAGCAGCAGGACAATAAAACAATGAAGCTCAAGTAGCAAAGGCCATAAAAATATTTAATGCAAAGACTTTGTCGGAGTGGGAGAAGCAAGTTGTCATGGAGCTGCCATCGGGATGACAATTGTTCCATTCTATATACCACACACACACACACACACACACACACACAACCAGAAGCACACCCAGAAAACCAAAACACACCCAGTGCTCCAGCACAACAAATAAGTCTCCAAAGACATATGGGCGGGTGCTGCCATAAATTCGTTTTTGGCGTCGTCCTGCCACACTGTTTGCCACTACGACAGCCCTGCCAACTTGCTCAATTATGCAACGGAATGTTTTATGTGCCATCTTCTTCTTCTTCGCTCTGTGTCGAGTGCATAATTCCAGCTCAAAAGGACTGCACGCATCCTTCCAAGTTACTTTACTTGATTAGTGTCGAGTGCCTGATGAATAAATCAACAATAACAACCATAAACATTAACACAATTGTAGATTCAACGAATCCACCTGCTTTTTGGCCTCTTTTTTCATGACGAATTTACATAAAAACCTTTTTTGGTTAAAGTTCTGGTTGTTTGCGGTGTTTGATTCAACAATTGTTTGATCCGCTGACAAATAACTACAATGTACTGGAAATCAGAGAACAAAGCAAAGGTAAATATTCAAATGACGACCCCAAAAAGCAAAACGCAGCCTACATATTAAAGAGCCAGTAATTATTTCTGAGGAAATAATAGGAACTTTTGTATTGAACTTGGATAGAATTAGTCAAAGAAAACGAAGCTATTCGGAGTATATTTCTAGGTAAATAGATTGATTGCCTGTCTGTGGAATAATAGTAGAGTACTGCATTTTCAAAGTAGTTGAATTTAAGCAATTTGTATTTAATAAACGAGAAAACATTTCACTTCTTGTGAAATGTGCTTTCATTGGAATGTCAATTTAGAAAATACTTAGAATATGCGTAAGACTTCAATTACAACTAGTATTTTAGGCTATTAAATTTAGAAAACTTATTAGTTCTTTACAATTATCCACAAATAAAAATAGTTAACACTTTTACGAGTCAAACTTTTCTTTGATTACATACTATAATTATCAGGTGTGATCGTTAGGATTATCTATAGATTTCGTTCAGAATTTCTTCAGAATAAAAGCAATCCAAATATCAGTGTTCTTCAAATGTCAGAGATTAAATGTTTTCCCGCCGAAATACATATATTTTGAGACTTTACAAATTTTGGAATAATCGCATATACACATAATATAGGATCAAAACTTTCATTAAAATGAATAGAATGCATTTTTACAAATTCTAATAATTACTTTAGTTAATGTAATCCCTTTTAAATTTTATCAAATCTATTGCTAAAATAGAAAACGTTGTTTGCTTGGCTTAAGGAACGTGGGCAATTGCTATATACCTATATAGTATATCCTAACGCAACTTTTTGCTGCAACATTTAGACTTGACCTTCCACTTTTACTTATTACCGACTGTAACGGACTTTTTCCTCCTGCCAAAAATTCGATCTATTGCCAAAATGGCAGACATTGTTTGTCATTAACAGCAGAGAAAGAAGAAGAAGAAGCGAGGAGGAGCAGAAGCAGGAGCAGCCCAATAACAGTAACAGCAGCAACAACAGTCGCAACTGGCGACGCAGTAATCAGTCACATCGAGCATCGACTTTCCAAGTGAATGGGCGGGACGTGACTGAGCTTAATACATACATACACTTGTACAATGTACATACATAAGTACATGTGTATTTAGGAGTGTGTTAGTATATAAGCATTGGGCCATGGTTTGTAACATCTCCGTCCTTTTCTCACCCGTCTGCCCCTCGCTGGAATGCACATAAAGTTTGTATTCTATTTGCTTATGTAAAGTGAAGCGTTAACATGGCTTCCATACTCTCTACTCTCTCCTCTCTCTTTGTCCACTCTATCTATATTCCATTTCGCTATGCTATGCTCCTTGTTGTTTACTTATTTACTTTCGGGCGGTCTGTTTTGTCTGTCTGCCTTTTAGTCTGTCTTTCTATGTATGCTCGTCTGCCTTTTTTTTCTTGTGTTCTTCGTTTGATATGTGACTGAAATTTTAATGCAAAATTCTCTCTCGCTCCTTTTCAGTGTAGCGCTCTCTTTGTTGCCATATACACATACTTACACTTATCAAAAAAAGGGAAACTTTAGTTACATTTTTAATGCACAATTGTTATACTCTCAAAAGTAGTTTGATATTCGGTACTGCACAAGAATATCTATTTTGGTTAAAGGAAACATAGTTTTTTATTCTCTGTGCAAAGATCAAAATACTTTTTAGACCCAGTACTTTAAAAAGTACAAAAGAGTCTTTTAAGTTTGTATTTTTATTTAAGAATTCAATATATTATAATAAAATATATATTATATTAATTAAATATCTTTCTTCCCAAAATTTGATATCAGAAATGTTGAGTAAGGAAACTGCGTTTGGCAGTAGTTTTTTTACCTCGTAAAAAGGCTTTAGGTAAAGAAAGCAGTACCCAATTTTTTAACAGTGCACTCACTTATATATGCATATAGTTTTGTTTACTTTGCTTTTGTCTTTGTGTGGGTGGAGTGGTAGGTAACTGGAAGGGGGCATCATGCGTGGATTTATTAAGCTGATTTTTTGTGCTGTCGCTGCGTTTTTAATAATAAAGAAAACATTTATTAATGACTAATAAAGTTTGAACAACAAGAACAGAATTGACGCTGAGTCAGTTTCATTTCCAATTGCAAATACAATGACGCATGTTTCAATTCCAGAGTTTCAACAATGGCGACATTTCCATTGACATTTCTTCCCTCTCCATGTTCGATTTGAAAGCTCATTCGTCAATTTGAAATCAATGATGGCCATCGTTCCACATCATTTCAATTTCATGCATAGCTAATGAAGTTGCACGCTTCGCAGCTTACACACATGCCACATGAATGAATGAATTCAGTGGCAACATCAATTTCGGAGCGTGAAATGTTGTTGCAAGTTTCTCTTAGCTTTGTTGCAATGTCAATGTGGCGACACGAAGAAATGCGACAACATTTATAATTTGCATACTCTGACTTCATCTCAAGCTCCATTTGCATCCCGGGGCACATTTTCAAGACGGAGGCAACTTTTTAATGAGATTTAATGGTGCCGCTGGGAGCGGAAACTGGGTACAAGGAGCTGTGGCAGCAACACTTACAGTAGCCACTGTAAGTGAGCATTAAATCATTTGCAAGCGGATAAGGAGTTGAGCCTTGAGTGCCCCCAGGTATCGGGTTACCAAAGTGCCAGACATAAATCTTTCCCTCAGCGATAAGCGAAAAGTATTCAAAATGAATTATGAAACTGCCCGCCTGAGGGTGGAAAGAGGGATGCGAGGGAATCACAACAGAGGGCGCCACATGTGCTGAGTACCCGAGACGAGATTCATCATTTCATAATTAGAGTTTGGCTCCAACGCAAAAACAGTTGCCACAATGTTTGACCGACTTTCTGTGGTCGCAAGTGTTAATAATGGCACAACGTCCTTCTTTTCTCTTCCTCCTACTTTTCCTCATGAGGTTGCGGTGGTAAATGAAATTAAATTGTCCTTTTTCATTTTGATGCATATCAGTGTGTGAGTGTGTGTGTGTGGCAGCAGTGGCAAGTGGCTAGTGGCAGGGGCAACATTGACAATAAATTAATATTAGCGCTCGTCCAGCAACAACAACAACTCCTGGAATGGATAAACTAATAAAGCATATGTAGATGGGGCAAGTTGCGTGCCACGTACAGCATTGGTAACATGTGTCTATCTGTGTGTGTGCGTTGGGGGGAGGAGGAGTAGAGCTTCGACTGGTGTCAGTTTGCTGTCAGTGTTCCTGTAGATAAGGGGAGTGGTGAGGAGGGGAAACATCAGTGTCAGTCAATTTGTGCAAACAAAGCGAACGCTCAGTTGTTGAGCGGAACCTGCTCTGTGGCTAATTGAAGAGGCAACAATAACAAAGATAATTGAAGGTACAAGCAAAGAGAGTGTGGAATGAGACAGAGAAACAGAGAATACACAAGTAAATCAAATAGTTAGGGCAATACTAAACTAAACTGTGCTTAAAATAAAAGGCAACTTTGCGAAAAATGTAACTTCAGTAATCAGCTTAATTCATGCGCCATATAAATTAAGAGAACAGACAATGAACAGATTGATTTTCAGATTAATCTGTTGAGTTCTAAAAAAGTTACAAGATGTGAAAATATTTTTAAGGGGTCAATATAAACATGTTCGATACAAATTTATTTTCCAAGTTAAAATATAAATGCAGAATAAAAAACTGGGTTTAGAAATGAGGTAAGAATGAATTTCGCTTTCTAAATTTGTGGCTTAACGATCTTGTTGAAATACATTTCAGGGAAGCGAGATTGGCAGTGAAAATTAGATACTTATTAGAGCTTATGTGGACTATATATTGAATATCATACAGATCAAGACTCTTTAGAATCCACTTGCAATTCACTTTGGCTCTAATGTCCCATATAGTATGTACATCAGTGTATATATTCCACTCTTTGGTTTGGGTAATTCTTGTTGTTGTAAGGAGCCACACACACGCACAGAGAGCAATAACAGAGAGTTAGAGGGTGAGTGATTGCAAGAGCGGTGGAGAGGGACATTTAATGACACACACACACACACACACTTATTTACTCACATTTGTACACAGATAATCACTGCCTGCCGCCTTCCCTTACCCCTCCCTTAGAGCTTCATTTAAAAGGCTTTGTTGAAACAATTTCATGCATTATTCATTACACGCCTTCACACATTTTTCCTCATTTTGTTTTTCCGAAATACTTATTTTCCTCTTTGTTTGAGCGCGTTGTCAGCAAGTCAAAATTTAATAAAGAAAAATTCAACGTTGTCTACTCTTGGCTTAGGACTAACGAACTTCCTGTTTGCTGGTCATTAGTTGGTGGAAATCATATGAAAGAGAGAGAGAGAGAGAGAAATTTATATAAATTGAGAGGGAGATAGGCTTAAGACTGGACATGCTGACCCCCCACATCGAAGAGCAATTAAAGTTGCTGCTGAATTTGGTTTATCGAGATTAGAACGTAAATTTATCGATTGGCAAAAGTCATCAAGGTAATCCCATCATCATTGTCTGTACCGTTATAGATGTATTTATCTGCTTATTGTGCTATAGCAATGCATTCATTTTCTACTTATCTGCACATTTGGCCAATACAGTTGAAGTTCTTATTGGCACTTGGCCACATACCCACAATCTCTGCAATTTTGATGTGCATTCTAGGCAGGTAGAGCTCCAAGGATTCGCAAGTGTGTCTCTGATTTCTATCACACATCGTTGACAGTTTAAGCAACAGAGAAAAGAGAGAGAGAGAGAAAGACAGAGAAGTAAAAGAAAAAGAAAACAATTTCAGCTAATGTCGAATGCGGAAAATGGAATCGAATCGGAAACACAGCAAATGGAAACACGTGCAGGATACAGGACTCACTGAGAGTCTGGACTGAAATTTGTTGGGTGCAAACATTAATTTTATGTTTGTTAATTTCTTTTATTTTCAGCATTTTTTTTAGCTGCTATTCCACGACTATTTCACGCCCATTTGCATAAATTCCAAGGCGTTTTCAAGCCAAGAAGAAAAAAACAGAATAAAAAGCGAACCCAACAATTGTTAAGAAATTGCGTTAAATTTATCGTCTGTGAAAAGCAGCAAATAAAAACTGTTAAAAAATGCACGAAATTAGTTCAACTAAACCAAACCAGCTGCCACTCCCCCTTTAGAGCAACCCTTTTAGCCAAGGGTGAGTCCAGCCAAAAAAATAGAACAAGAGTTGGTAAAAAAAAGATGAGAAAAACCCGCACATATGTTGCCTAGAATCCACTTGAGGTTGGTTGTGGAAAAAAAGGGGGTACACTTGTAGCTGGAAATAAATCTTCCTCCATTTCGATTTAAAATGTAACAGGCCGCAGTCATCGGAAGATTTATAGCCCCCATTGTCGAACAGTTCGATTACAAGCCATAATCGCAGCCTAAAACCCTAAAAAAAGGACCTCAAATCGCATATGTAGACCATAAATCTTTGTTCATGTAATCAATATTATGACTTGTCATATTATTGTGTACTTCGGTCCTCATCCTTAAAGGACAATCGAGCCATTTCTTTAGTTTTTATATTTTCGATTGCGTTCCCTGGGGCAACATATTTGGTGGGCACTGTTTAGAAAATTTGCCGCTACCTTTTGACTGCTTTCAATGACCAATTAATGCTAATTTGTTAACCCTTTTCGCGTTGCGTGTCGTTAAACTTGCAACATTTGGTGGCACTTACTGTTTGCTGTTTAATTAGCGCAACGCAATGAACATTTTTTATGGATTTTCCAGCATTTTCTTTTGAGCCATTAAAATGTGATTTCAAGGAGCCAGCTGTTATGACTCTCTATAGTGCAATAAGTGATTGATGGGGACCAAAGATTATGTAAATCCCGTTTGACCTTTGCCCCCTTGTCACTGGCCATAAGCACAGCAAGTGTGCAGAATTGCGAAATTATGGAAAATTGGCAACTGGGCGAATGGACATCATTTGTCATCGTTTGGTGGATGTTATTGACCCGCTTTTAAGAAGCAGGGGATTGTTAATGAAAACATGTGTCGGCAATAAAATGATAATCATGATTTACATCCGAACATCATCTTCAATATGATTCCACATCGAACGTGATCAATTTGTATGCCAAAAAGTATTTTAATTGCGCAAAAATCCCCTTCAGAAAAGACATTAATGAGACACAAACTCTACTCACAATTTATGACCAGTTACGTCTCTATCAACACTCCTCGAATAAATTAGCATTCAACTTGAATCGAATACCGTTCCAGTTTCGAAAATCCTCTTCTCTCCTCCTGTGAAACCACTAATTTGTTGCATTAGTGCAAAATTAAATTATTGTTTACACACTTCACAGTTATGCAAAAACTTTTCCTTTTCAAATTCGATTTGGCCAAAAGGGGGTGCCAATTGTCCTGCCAAGAGAATGCATTTAAATTGTTACCAGCCAAAGGCGAAAAAGGGTTGACATACCCTGAGGGTTGAGTATAGGGTGTCAATATGTGAACAATGCCGAATTTGCATGCCACAAGGCAGCAAGGTGGCCTGGATGTAAGGGAGTTGAAAGGACATGCAGTGAGTTAGGCATTCATTAGCTCTGACTTTGAGTTCTCTGATTGGCTTTATACTAATTACCTTAACAAACATTGGGACAATGGAATTAAGTCTGCTGAAGTAGTGATTGAAGATTTGGAGTAACATTGACTGCTCTGCCACAGATTTATTTAAAGCTAAAGAAAGATACAATACTCATCTCTTCTTTATATAATATATTTTACCTAATTGCCAAATCTCCTACTTGCTACTAATTATTCCGGCTGAAGAGAATCCTGTTCCCAAAGTTCTAAAATTAATATTCTAAAATTCTAATATGGAAAACCTATAATTATGAGTGTTTTAGACTAAATTTGTATCTCTTAAAGAAGAATACTTATATCAATTTTATATTTAATTCAGAAATAAAGTCCAATCTATTTAATATTTTCCTTTGAAACTGGAAGCTTTATCTTGTCCCATTATTTACAATATTTACACATAAGTTTTAACCAACTCCACATCATCTTTTTCTCAATCTCTCTCAACTTAGAATCGTATCTCTTCAAAGACATTCGACAACTCTATATCTTACATTTGTTTTTAATTAAACTTCCAAATTCAGAATAAAGTACATCAAAACTTCCCTTCCATATTATTTTTCCACTCTATATATCTTTTACTTGATCCATTTTTCACTTTCTCACGAAATTGCAACATATTTAAACATATATATCTCGCATCTCTTTCTAATTAAGTATCTGCATGTTTGAGTTCAGGTTTAAAAGCCCCATAAACTTTGAGACATGCTTATCAAAGTGTTTTGTTTGCACTTTTTAATTTAGTGCTGTTTAGCTGCCAAATCAAATTGCGATAAGAAACGCATAAAAAACTTGGCCAAGACTCGACTCGACTTGGGTTCCATGTGTGCTCTGCCAAACTAAGCCAAGTGCAATAATTCAAAGAGTATTCCCTCTTCTTTTGAGAAACGTAACCACCCCAAAGGAGAAAGCAAGTCTCGCATTTGGATTTATTTTTTAAAATGCCGCAGGGATCGATTATTACCGTTCAAATTCGCATAAAACGTGCGAGTTGCCAAAGCGATTTTAAACTCGAGCAAACGGCAAACAGACGACAGTGTTAGGAATTGGGATTGAAATTGGAATAGAAAGCAGAAGCTGTATCAGAATAAGAATCACAATCGGAGTGGGTTTTTCTTTAGTCTCAGCATATGTGCTCCTATGGGTGTACTCATTGCATTTGGGGGTAGGCAATAATTTAAGGAATTTGAAGTCAATTTAAAGTAGCATTCAATTCTTTGCACAGTCTGCGAATTCGCGATATGAATCTCAATAAAAATGCATTTAAAATGTTGACAAAGGATCTGCCTACACTTCATTTTCCCCAATTGCCTGGGTTTACCTATAAACAGGGGTTTGGGCCATCGACAATTGCCAAAAAAGGTTCTCTCCATTTTGCACGCAATTTGGCAGTAACTCAACTACAGCTGAGTCCGGTCTGAATTTTTCTTTTAACCTGCTCATAAATTTTGAACGAAAAAATTATTCAAATACTTAATTTGAAACGAATTTCCGAACATATTGAAACGACACAATTGAGAATTGTGAAAGTACTCCCAACCTAAATCACATGCTTATTTCTTAGGTTTCTATCTTGATTTTCACTTAAGGTAACAGAAATTTTGACACGGAAATCTTTATTATGGCGCCTGAAAGAACAGTTAAGATCTGTATAGTTGCGATTATTATGATGGTATTGTTAATATTATGACACTTATTATAAGGCTGGTCTAAAGGATCTCCTGTTGTGAGTACATCATATACAGTTAGCCACCGAAATGATTTTCCAGGGAAAGGTGAAGTAAACAAAATAATGTCATAAATTTCAAGAAAAGAATTGTCAGAGACACCTGCCAAAGACAGATCTACCTGAGCGTGTCGAAAGGTACCAAAAGGAACAAGGAACAAGTTCTTTTTTTTTTAAGTTGATTAAAGTTGATCGAGTGAACTCCTCATTTGTGATTCAGTTTTGTGAGATGACAACATCAAAGTCAAAGTCAAAGTCAGTGAAAACTTGTTGGATGGATGCAAGTGCTGGGTAATTATGTTGAACAATGAGCAACAATTCCAGTTGCAGCAGTTCCAATTAGTCACATTACACGACCAAAGGTAAAAACATGTTCCATACCATAAATGGTCAATAGAATGATACAACCCACAGCAACAAGTTGACAGCGAGAACAACAACAGGTACACAGGTATTCAACCAACCGAAAGAAATTGAATTGAATCGAATTCGAGTCGAAGTTGAAGTTAATGTTTATGTTCTTCAGTTGTTTTAAAAAAGATATTGACAAAATATGAAAAATTGATGAAGTTATGATCTCTAGCTGTATATCGATCAGAATTCTATGTGATTGATTTACTTCCACTTGAGAAGATTTAGTTGATCCTAAATCAAAGTTGAACTTGAAGCTCTTTAGTTTTAATAATAATAATTATAAACTCTAGTCTGATAACTAATATAACCTGAATACTTCAACTTAAATTCTTATGGAACTAATGCCATTTGACAAGTATTATGACAGTTTATTAGCCCCTTGGATGATGATGATTGGCAGACGGAGCCATTGCGATCCAAATGCAGTTTGCTCGCTAATTGAATGCAATTAAAAAGGAAATTAAAATTTAAATTACAGAACTGCGGCAAGGCACGTGTCCATCACTGAACGCCAGTTTTAGTCTTAGCTGTCTATGCCTGTGTCGGAGACTCTCTGGCAAAGAGAGATCCTTACATGGTTCGATCACGGCGATCAGCTTATAAGGATGCCAACGATCATACGTGGAATTCTATTTTAATTTATAGAAACTCTCTAGCCGCCCCATCGTACGCACTTTCAGCCAAATTTGGCTAATAATTGAAATGGAGATACGCGATATACCAATGCAGATACTCTCTAAAGAGTTATCTGAAGTCAATGCTTTCAAGATCAGCTCATTACATTTCAAAAGGAATACAGTAAAGGGAATACTGCAGTTTAGCTTATCTAGAATAAACACGGAAGAAACAAAAAATGGTTAACTAAAAAGTAGTCCTGTATTCTACAACTATTTTCATTCCGAGATACCTAACTATAGATTACTTTGGTTTTTATAGAGAGTTTAAATAAATCACAGTTTAGTCGTATTTTATTGATAAGGATTTCCTTTATATTCCGTTTCCGCTGCCACTGAAGATGATCTCTAGTTTGATTTCCAGACATTTTTCTACCTGTCTTTTAACAAATTTCTTCTGAATGAAGCCATCTATTCAGTTCTATTCAGTTTCTTAGCATGACAATTAACAAGTCTAGGGAACTGCTCCGCTAACGATGATGGTTCCGTGTTGATTTCATGATGATTTCAATCTTTCCGCAGCACGCGCTCTGAATTTCACCTACCAGAAAAGTTTTCATTCACTTTTCTGAAGATTTCAATTACTCCCGCACCTTTATCCATTTTTTCGACTCCTCTTAATTTCTATCTTAAATTCTGTTTCATTTATGATTCCTCTCTCTGTTCTTTTATTTTTGTTTTTCTTTATCAAGTTTTAAGATGCTATCAACTTCCATAGCAAATAGCGCGACGTTGAACGTGCTTCAAATTTTAAAATGCTGTTCAGCTCTTTGAATTTTATGAATGAAACAACGTGAGACGAAAACTCTTTGGATATCTTTAAATATATATAAATTTCATTAATACATTTTGAACTACTCAGAAAATTGAAGTTGTTCAACAGGAAACAGTTCTTCAGTCTATAAGTAGATTTCTGTACTCGTATTTGTTCTCAACAATCCTCAAAGAGGAATCCTCATTCCTCCCCTGAAATTGCCAAGGTTAAATTGTATCTCAGTTTCAGCTATGATTTATTACTGACAATAAATTGAGTTCCCTGTGTTTATTGCTTGGTTTATTTCACGCTCTAATTTTTTGATAAAAGCTACTTCATTTCTCTGGTAGCAGATGGAAAAGCCCCATGCACACATTTGCCACACACATTATTTCTGCATAATTTTCCAATATTTTATATGACAGGCATAAAAATTGTCAGCACAATTAGAAGCAGGTTGCAAATTATCCAATGCCACTTGTTCTTGATATATGCAACAATCGATATATCATAAACTCCCCCTAGTTTGCTTAAGATATATTAAGTTGAATAAATCTGTATGTAAAGAGATTTACTTCATTGGAAAAATGTTCTATATAAAACAACATCAATTTCTAATTGCGGAATCTTAAAACAAAACATGAAAGTTGTTTAAAATTGGAGGAATTGTATATTAAGTTCTAAATTATTCTTTATTTTAAGTTAACTGCTTTCCAATTAATACAAAGCTCAATAAAACGATCTCAAATAAATTAATCTCTTCTATTACCAAACATGATATTTTAACAAATATATTCAAAATTTATTCCTAATAAAGACAAAAGTAAAACTGCCCCATAAGTCCTGCTCTACATTTTAGTTTAAATTTCTTTTCTTTTCTCTCTTCTTCATTCATAATAGCCGCCCATCAAAATATGCCAAAATATGATTATGTTTATCTTGTTTGCTTTCATAAAAATGCAGCTAATCAAGTTGACCAAAGGGTTGTGAGCGTGTCCTGGCATATTAGCAGGGCGTAATATTGTTCTCTGGGGGGCATTAAGTGTCCCAATGCCTCTTTTATTTCAAACAATAGGAATCATAACTCATCCTGGCCCTCAAAGGCGAAAGCAGGTCATTTGTTATGTTCCCCAAAAAAACTCAACTTTGGTCCATGACGAAAGTGTCGCACACTTGATCCAAGTTTCTAGAGAAAAATCTAGAGATGGGAGTATATATGTGGGTGGTGGGATAGTTCTGGGGTTAGATTCCAATATATGCACTTGTCTTTGACAAATGATGCGACCAAGAAATGAAATTCTGTGATTTGTCAAAAGTCAAAAATTATCAAAAATTTTGCAACGCTTTGCGAAATATCTAAGAAAATTAATGATTGTCATTTCTGGGAAAAGCCAAGAAAAGTGTGTAAAAGAGTTTTACATTAGGCTTTTGGTTCAATGCACCGTTACATGTGTGTGTATGTGGGCGTGGGTGTGGGCGTGGGGGCGTGACATTGCCTCTTGTTGCAGCAGCTGTTCTTACCACTTTTGCCTTGGCCTCTGTCCATTCGGTCGCATTCGTATCGATTTTTTACACAGACAGCGTCGCAAACGTGACAAGCATTGCAAATCAAATGCAGACTGCGAGGGTGGTAAGAGAATAAAGCTAAAAACAGTCGAGAGCAATGCCACAGCCTCAGCTTAAAGTTCAAAGTGTCAAAGAAATTAGTTGATAATTATTAGCTTTACTTTCGATTGTGGCACTTTAAAAGTAAAGAATTCCGCCTACAGTCGGAGTATTCATATCTGTATTCAAACTCGTATTCGTACTCGTACTTGTATTCATATTGGTAGCTGGGGCTTAAGTGCGGACATGCTGCGAACATTTATCTTAATTGCCATTCAATTGGGGGACACCTCAGCTCAGGGGACAGGCCATGCATTCAATTTGCATACACGCGATGTCGGCATTTGCTTCCAGTTTTCAGTAAGAGTCTCAGTTGGAGTCTCAGTTGCAGTTGCAGATTCCTGTTCCTGTTTCTGGTCGTGTGTCTACCAAATTCCACACACTTCTTGCCACTTTTGTTGCAACTTGCCTCCTGCTCCTCCTGGTTGCTGCAATCACCGATGCTCAATGTTTGTGCAACTAATTAACATTTTTAATGGGCAATCCTTGTAAGCATTGAAAACTCCGCTCATCGCCGACAAATGAAGTGAAACAACGGTGTTAATGTCTTCCACTAAGTGGACCAAAATATTTGATTTAGAGTGCAATAAGTAATGAGTTTACTCCTATTTTTTTTAGTGGGAATTGCAGGTAATTTTACTTGAATTTTAGAAGGATTTGAAGATAGATAGATACTATTACCTCTTAAATTAATAATATATAAATACTATGTAAATAATGTGCAGAGATTTCCATACATTAAAAACTAGATAGATTGATAGATAGTTTAATATTATCGCATCTTAATTAAATAACACCTATGATAAAATACCAAGATTAAGGCAGTTTAAGTACTTTGTAAGTAATGTGCACAGATTAGCATACATTAAAAACTAGATCTAGATTAGATATATAGTGTCATCTTCTAATTAAATAATAATAAAAATTAAATACCATGATAAAGGCAGCTTAATTATAATGCATGTAAATAATGATCGCGGACTGGTATAAATTCAAAGCTGAATAGATTAAATGTTATTATTTCCAAATTAAATAATTAAAGTGATTAAAATTTCCATTAAATTTCAATACATATTCACAGCCTTTTTTTCGCTTAATATTCCATATTTTACTTTACATAGCGAATAATATAGAATGATATTCAGTTGAGTTATGACGGTGTTATATAACTTTAAAGTTTAGAAAGGCAAATCCGTACTATTTTGTGAAGTTGTATTGTAATGACAACTAATATTTAGCAATATTATATACAAATTGTAAGTTGTTATTTCAAGAAATATTATTACTATAGACCTAACAACTCTACAACTAATTTAACAAAATCCAAAAATAATTGTGTGTTGTCTAGAATAAAATATATTATAATCTTTATAAATAACTACACAATAAATACCGACTTTATTTAACCACACTTAACTATATGTGTATTTTATTTGGAGTAAATAATATATTATAATCTTTCAAATAAATGGCACCCCATTTAATGCTATTTTACTAAATGCTGGCAATTTTTTGGGCATAAAAAGCGGCATTAGATTCAATAAAGTTGTCAAAGTTCCGCAAATGTCATAAGTAAATTATTCACAATAGATTCTTTTTATTATGTTTGATTGACACACACGCGTCGCTGTGGCATTCGTTTGATTCATTCGATTCACAACTAATTCACATGAAATTCGAGGCAAAATTGGACAGATATTTTTGTGGTGGAAAATGCCGTGAGATTGACACGTGTTGGGGGCGTGTGTGACTCTATTAGGGATATGTGAAAATGTCAATGGAAAGAGACCATGTTTCAGAGTTTTTCGTAATAGAGAGAAGCATTTCATTAGTTGATTTCTTGGGCTGATGTTTAATAATCTTAACTAAATGGCTTGACATTAAGTTGACAAATGTCTTAATAAGCAAAACTGCAACATTGTCACGCGAGATGAGTTAAAATAATTTCGTCTGGATGCTAGATCCCCTAAGGAGACTAGACCTCAAGGAATGCAAATAGAGTTGTTGCCCGGGGAAGGATGATGATATCGTCGCATCTACAAGACGATTCAAGACTCGGCCAAGTGTAAGACTATGAATAATAAAAAGGGTTAAATTAGCATTTTCACATTTATTTGAGCGATGACATGCCCAGATACGACTTATAGACGATACGCCTCCATCCCTCTGGAAGGGTTACGTCCCAGATCTCGGGGTTTATTAGCGAGCGCGTGCAGCGGCAATGATGAGGCGTGTTAGCGATGGTTAGGATGAGAAAAAGAGATGACAGGAGGAGGAACGAGTTAAGAAATTGCCAAAGCAATTTCCGATGACACACATGAAAGCTCTGTTGCTCTGGGCATAATCATCAAATCACCAGAAACTAAGCAGGAAGACAGACTCTAGACGGAAGCCAAGGACAGTGTGCAAGTTAAAGTTGCAGGCGCTAAAGCGTTGGTGTGAACAGATTATTTGATTAAAGAGCAAAACTACAATTGAGATGAAAGTAGAGATGCAAACTGATAAGAGATTATGCCAAAAAGGATGTAGGAGATGAGAGCTAGAGCTGTAGATGAGGAAGTAGGAAATGGGAAACAGTTTAGCACAGAAAATCAGTTTATATTTTAAAGAAAACCGAACATTTTGGCCATTAAATTTAAAGCTGAGTTCCGCACTTAAGAGGAAAATATTGTATATATTGTGCATAGTAAACATTAATTGACAAAAATATAACAGAAGTACACATACTAAAGGATGGTCTAAGAAATATTTAAAATGGAGATTCATAAAGAAAATGGGTCATATAATGGAGGAGGAAGGGAAATTCCTTTTAAGATAAACAAGAAGAAGAATTTATGTTAGTCAAAGATACCCAAGAATGTTAGCTGACAAAAATATAGCTGAAGTACACATACTATAGGATGATGCTAAGAAAAATTAAATATGGCTATTTGTGAAGAAAATAGCTTAAATTATTGAAGAGGAAGAGAAATCTTTTTAAGATAAACAAAAAGAAGAATTTATATTAGTCAAAGATAGTTAAGAATGCTTTTTTTGTTAGAACTACCGTATAAAATAAACCCTACCGTCAACAGCCTATTAGTGTCTCGTACAAAAACCCATTTTTAAAATGGATTCGATTCTTTTTGGTTAATAAAAGTTGTCCTCACTCTGTGCACGCGTTAAACATGCAGAAAAATGTAAAAAATTTGATTTAATTTATCGAAGAGATACTTTTGTTGAGATTCGATTCGATTCGATTCAATTTGATTCACCTGCATTTGAGCCCCTGACCGAACCCGTCCTTTCCCAATCGAGGTACACGCTTTTAGCGTTCGACAAAAGTAGCACAAAAGGGTTTAAAAGACATCGCAGACATTCAAACAAAAAACTGAACAGAAAACATATTTGAGTTTTTCTTTCAAACCAAAAGACGCCAACTAAAAAGATTTTTATACCACGAGTACAAGAAATTCCGCGCATATTTTGCAATTTGAAATGTTCCCTCCAAACGAGAAGCTCCAATACAAAAACTGGCTCAGAAAAAACAAAATCAATCAGACAAAAGTAAACAAAACCAACTCGAAACTCGCTTATGGTCCTGGACTGTGACTCTAATGTGTCTCGATTGCCATCAGAAGAAGGTAGATTCACTTCGGGTTCATTACGAACCGAAACTTAACCCTAATAAAGTACAAATGGGACCAATTCTATTTCATTTACGTGGAAATTCCTGTTTTCTGTCTTTTGTCGCATTTGCCGAAAATGCAAATGCAAATTACACATGAGGGCCCTGATAAAAGCACTCTGAGCCATAAAATATGTCATATTTTAACAAAATGTTGCAGCACAATTACAATAAACCCATTCGCCATGCCCCTTCCTTCCACCTGATTCTCATATGGGACACACTCGGATAACAAGGACATTGTCGACGGTACGTTGCCTGCAATTAACTGGAACAGCCAAAGGAAGGAGTTGCCTCTGTCTGGGAAACAATTTCAAAAGTTACATTATCTATTAGTCCATAAATGTAGATGCAAAGATAACACAAGGACTTGATTTCAAAGTTATGCTAAAGAGAATTGTAATGTTAGTAAGGGTTCACAATGGAAATGGCATTAAATGGACACATATTTGGTGAAACTTGTAGAACAGGGAAATCATTGAATATATATTGTATATTATGGATTGTAAAGTAAAACAGCTAATGAAACTTTTAAGAATTCGGGTCAGTTTAAATACAATACAAATAAGAAAGAGAGAAGTAGAGTTAAAGCTTCCAATGAATGTTCAAGAATTTAATACAGAGAAGAGACGGCAAAAAAGAGAAAATGAGAGAGAGACAGAGAAAGATGGAGTAGTAAGTCAAATGCTTAAGAACTTATTACAAATGAGAAAACAACGAAATTTTGAGATAGTTACTTATTATAAAGAGTAAAAGGACTGAAAAAGTAGTATAGTAAGCAAGGCTGCAAACCTCAAAATTGTTTGGGGAGGTTCGGTTCGGTGGTTCGAACCATACAGTAAGATTAGGGTTCGGTTCGCGGACCGGTTTAAGGAGCCCCTGAGCCCAAGGTTGCCACCTTGATAGTAAGTAGCATGGTCGCTAACTCTAGGGTCAGTAAATCGTTTACGAATATGATATAAAGAAGATTAGAAGGATATAGATTATATTTCATATATATTTACTATATAGTTGCCTAGTTAAACCTTAAATTATTAAATTGGTACTGTATTATTATGACTTGCCAATTAGTTCTAGTTAAGCGCAACTTAATGAGTTCCTCCTCTAAGTACTCCTCCTCTAAGTACTATTCACAATTGCATTGCTATTTTAGCAAATCAACCCAATTTTATTGCCCTCATTTATGTATATTAGTTTGTTTGTATGTATATGTGAAGGTTTTTCTGGTTTTATTGCTAATGAGAGACACGTCATAAAATGAAGTTGGTTCGTACGCACAAATCTCTCAATTAGTTTATACAAATTAGTTTACCGCCCGCTCGGGAATTGTTGAGTTGGGTAATTCCCCAAGCACACACATGTGACTTGCCACGCCCCTCGACAGCCTTTTAATTAGTTTCTTTTATGCAAAAATAATTAAATGAAATCGATAAGTAAGCTAGGAATTGTTTCCCTGTAAAAATACAGAAAACGCTGAAAACAATAAAATAAAAACAAAGTGAAGCCAATGTAACTTTCTACAATTACCATAAAAAAGAGATTTGTTTTTGTTTACACCTACCCCGCCTGCCGCTCTTGGGAAAGTGGGGAAAAACAAAGATTAATGAGATTTTCGTAAGGTGAATAAATAAAAAGTTTCTCAAGCCCAAAGAGACTTAGCAGGTGTCAAAGTTGAAACGGTCGTTGGAGCATTTAATTGCTCCAGTTGAAGTTGCAAGTTTTCACATTTTCCTTCCCCAGATAATTAATATGCTAATAAAATGTCGCGTGACAGTTGAACAAGGATATGCTGACAGCCAGGAGATCTAATAAAGTGCTTTGACATAAGTATTCAAAATTGGAATTCCAAAAATGTGGATGCTGTCGGTAAATCATGATTATCTTTTTATTGCTCACATATTTTAGAGAGGGGAAAATTCTCCCTGTTTGCCTGTCGGATTATAAAATTCCGGGAGCATTATTTTCCAGTCATAATTCGAAATGAAATTTATCATCGACGTAATTAGTGGCCATAAATTAAGGTTCTCCACATATGGGAGGGGGAGGCAAAAAAAGGGAGGCAAATATGTGGCCACAAGTGTGAATTATGGGCGCAGTCCTTTGGCATTTTGCGCATATCCTTTCAGGCTGTCCGCTGCGGCAAATTAAATTAAATTGTCCTTTTTCATTTCGATACACTTTCGAATCCTCTGGAGGCCGAGGCGATGCCCACATGCTGTCTCCTGCTCCTCGTCAGCTCCATTAAGCCAATAAAGCATTCGTTTCATTGGATTACGTATGCTGATGTCAGAGAGATAGATAGAGAAAAAGAGAGAGAAGGACATCAATTTGGGGCAGGGATACTGCCGCATCCGGTTACACAAATGGACAACAATTTGTGGCCAGATGAATTGCGCAAATATCGTAGTTTCAACAACTAATTTGGGCAAATATTTTGCACAAATTCATTTTGCAGTCTGTAAATCATTTTGCAAAGTTCCAGGCTCAAAGACTGGTTCCGGTTCTCGACTGATTAACACCCGAACTTCGGTCTGGGTAATTACGACTCCCCTTCGAATGGAATTAAATGCCATCCACCCACACATTCATGTGGAGAGATAATCATTTAATCCTGGAACCATGCACTTCTCTATTAACCGTTTCATGTATTATTCATCAAAGTTTCTTTGAGACTGGTGCGATATCTAGATTTAATAACCGAAATGCAGCGAACCTAATGAACATCCTGTTTCAGGACTTGCTTCTACATTTAGCTTAATTCAAGCAGAAGCGATTCCCTGTCGCTGATTGTGATTGTGATGGATAAACTATCGAGCTGAATTGTGTGTACTTTTGGGGCTCTTTTATCCATCCCTTGGTTAGATTTTCCACAATTCAATGATTTTCAATTGAAATTCTTTGCTTTTTTTGGCATTGACGTCTGCCACGCCCACCAGGACAGTTGCCAAAATCAGTGCATGTCCTTAAATGATATGTGACAACAGTGGTTTGACTTTAATTTTAAGTACCAGCTGCATATATTGGCGCTTTGCAACACTGCTAGAAGTGTGTTTGACAGTAAAGGATTGGGTTAACTGGGAAGTCAAAGGGGAAGATCAAAAATCAATATAAAATAAAATATAAATATATTATAAGACCGATTTTCTTGAAGTTGAACCGATTGTAAATGAGGAAAAGTAGTAACTAAATTTGTCTGTGTTATCCAACACTCTAACCTATGATATTCTTGTCTTTCTTACGTTGTTTATTGATTGGAAATAAGTGAAAGGATTGATTTTGCAGAAAATCATAAGGGTAGCCCCATAAATCTAATTTAACAGGCAATCAGCGTGTGTCATAACTGGAACAATCTAAAATACCCTATAGATACATTTTATGGTGGCAAACACCTTCACAAGTGTTGCATGCCACATGGTCGTGTTAAACAAAACCCGCAATCAGCCCACAAATTTGTTGCATTAGTGTGAAATTAAATTATTGTTTACATGTACGTAATTATGTTTTGAGAGAGGCAAATAACACCCTTCAAACCGGTGAGACTCGTGCCACAGTTGCAACCCTTCATAGTGTTGCATGACTATAAAAAAAAAGAGGAGATGCCGTCGTTTGTGGTGTGTTCCGTGACCATGTGAAGCAGACACCCTTTTGAAATTCGATTTTAAAATGTTGCGACAACAATGAAAAACTCTAGAATGAGGATTTATCCCATTCTCTTCAGTTCTGTGGGTTGTGCTGACTTTCACAGCTCGATTAAATGAGGGTTATGAGAGGGGGGAACTGGGAGAGGGAGAGGGATTTGCATATGGTCAGTCAGAGGTCAATTTCGAATTTAATCGTATTCAATTTCGAGTGGATTTGTTTTTAATCCTTTCGGATTTGCCCACAATGAAGAGTCAACAGTAAAGAACAAATATACATAAATAACTTGGGAATAGGCTGTTGCTTAATTCAAAGGTTTACATAACCTTCAACCTAAACTTTAAGCATTCTTTATCTTCTTTGTGAGTTGTTTTTTAGAGCCCTTCAACCCCTGTACCATTCAAAATCGGATTTATTCTTTTTAAAAGTGCCACAGGGATCGATTATTACCGTTCAAATTCGTATAAAACGTGACCGTGCCCAGTATGCGACCCTGGAGAGAGATGGCAATGAAATATTTTTGCAAAATCTGTCAATACAAATGCAAACAATTTTAGCCTTTTGCTTTAGCAGCCAACTCTCTGATAACTTTAAGTCTTTTTCAGTCTATTCATTGAAAGCATCCCCATTGATTGGCAATTTCTACGGCTTTAAATTTTAACAAAAGAATTTTCTTTTCTGCTCTACAAATTTCAAAGGTGATTGCTCTTTTATGTGAATGGCATATAAAGTCACACTCTGAAGAATTTTCTTGTATTGAGTTGCTATTTGGCCTCTTCAATATTTAAGAAATTTCTTTATAAGCCATAAAAACATAGAAAGATTTAGATATGGTAAATCAAGCTCTTAAGTGTGGATTGATTATAGAATTTGAAATATAAATAAAATTAAATATTAATTAAACTTGAACCTCTTTAACTCGCAGAGCTTGTGTAAATTTGTGATATAATTTTCTTAACTATGCGCAATCTTAAGTATATAGAATTTACTACAATATATCTAAGAATTTAGTTGAGTGAATAATTTAGCTTTTATATTTATGCGATGATGTCAACACTTTCCCTAAAAACCAAATAAACATAAATTCCAGTTGGACTTTCATTACAAACATTTGCAGCAATTCAACTGAAGGACTGCTCTAATGAAGTAATTTATATGAAAATCATGGATTAATATCAGACCCTGACTTTAAGGGTGACCATCAAAGTGTCGCCAAGGATTCAGTCAAAATGAAATGCGTGCTGACCCCACAATAAGAATTATTTGTACTAACTTGAGGGTCACATTCAATTAAACAGTACTGCAAGTAAGTATGCTGAGTGTAGACTAAATTAGCGCATATCTAAAGCATAGATATTGCATCCATAACATCTTGAGCAGCCACTTTGTAATTAACATGGCAAACTTTAAGCTGGAACTGATTGTTCAAAGATATTTCTTATTATGGGTCGGCCTTTGTGAGAGTTCATGGAGCGTCAACTTTCAAGTCGAATGAGCAACAACATTGTTGCGACACTTAAATTTGCATAATCAAAATCAAAAACATCATTTCCATTCCGACTTCAGAGTCCTGCCACCGTGTCCTGTCAATATGCCCAACACACTTAGCCACTTGGAAGCCGCAGTCGGCTTTTAAAATTATGCAAATTCAATTTGGCGACACTTTCCATCCCCCTCCCCTCTATCCATCCTTCAGTTACAGTTCTAACCACCCCGCTGTCGAGTCATAAATTCGAGTAATTGTATTAATATAATTGGTGGGTACACCCTGAGGGGGCGAAGGCAGCTCTTAAAATTAGATTTACTCCCATTCAAAAGTACCCGTTGTCCTTGTTGTTTCTGCCCCACCCCTCTCTCTCACACTTTCTCTATTTATTAGGTCTGTTATCCTAGCCAAGTGCTGGAGTTTCTAGCTCCACTTTAAGACAAAACTTTGAAATATTTCGTATGAAGTCTGACTGTGGCTCCATTTAACATTTAACCGTCATAATTTAAACTCGTATCTTATCTGCAAGTAAGTAATATTTTTGTTTATCCTTGAACATAATTCATGTTCAATTCGGACTTGCAAATCGTTTTATTATTCAGCCCAATTGCACCACAGTGGACTCCTATCCTATAAATAATTAATTTAGATGGTTGTTTTGTCTTTCCTAGCTTATTTATGGTCCTGTTCCACTTGTGGGACCAGCTTAACTGTTGCTTCCAAAGCCAGAAAGAGATTTGTGGTCAGAGCCATCTTATATACCAAGTCATGATTCACTCAGCTAACGCCATTTAGATGTGAGATTAGATTTTATTGCCCAGGCCAAAGTTGGTAAACTGGCTAATATTATTGACTTGCTTGTAACAGGTGTACTGAGAGCATTACTTTGTAGAAAGCACAAGTACAGATCTCTAAGAACTATTGGAGATATGGCGACGAAACGATTTTACAACAAACATTTACTAGTTTTCAGTCAGATCTTCATTTCAAGTCGGATTTAAAAATATATTTTAAAATAAAGCATCAAAGTACTGAAGAATAAGAATAAGAAGCTCTCTTATTTGTTTTCAGAACTGATATTAAATATTATGCACTTATTTTCCTCAGCATTTAAAAATATATTTAAAAGCATAACATCATCTAACAAAAAAGACTTGACTTCTAAACCAATTTTAAAATAAAACTGCTCTTTTATTCCATATTATTAAAAAACAATTGTGACTCTGAGGAATTTCTTAAAGTTTAACAGCAAGAAACTTGGATGTCAGCTTGGCTCTCACATGTAACATTTTTAAATGTGACTCTGAGGAATCTCTTAAAGTTTCTTGCTGTTAACTTGGCTTGTCAGCTTGGCTCTCACATGTCTTGGCATTGGCATTCCATTGATGTGCGTTGGATAATGCGTTTATGGCATCTGCAGCCGTTAACTGTCCATAAAAATGCACATTATTGTAATGTTGCATTGTCGCCCGGATGGCACTTTGAGCCTGGCAAACGACAGGACGTCCATTTCGGCGCAGTCCCCTTCAGTTTCCTCCACTTTTCGCACTAATCTTTGGCAGTTGGCTTCATGCCCTGGACAATGTAAGATGTCCTGCTGCTGCTGCTGCTCCTGGCAGGACTCGGCAATAAGTATGTTTAAATGTTTGACTGGATTAACGTGTAGCACGATTTCTATCATCGAATGGCATTCGATTGGAATGCCTTTTGGCAGCGACTGCAAAGTGCGCCTCAAGGTATGCAATGGAAATCGAAATGGCAATTGCGAGTCCTTGCGAGTGACCCCAAAGTTAAGCCATATCCATTAGAGTGCCACCCAAAAAACCATTGCAAATCTCGTTAGCCAGCTTTCGAATATCCCCTCTTAAGAGGGGGACGTTCATAAAGAGGCCGCAAATGTCAGCAATAAAAAGATAATCATGATTTACAGCCAGACTCAATATGTAGCATGGAATGTCAGTCAAACATGCCGAGAACTTTATTGCACAACATTCCAAAGGCAGTATTAACAGAGGGGAGTGTGTTGGAGTGAGAGGGGAAGGACTGTCAAAAGTACTTGTTCAGCTGTCATGAGATATTTTATTAGCATATTAATTATAGCCAGGTCCTGACACGCCCAATTAAATGCCGCAGCGAGCATTTAAACTTTGACACCTGACAAAGACCGAAAGAGAGAGAAAGAGAGAGAGAGATGTAGACAGGCAGTGGGACAGAGAACGCCAGTACTCCATTAATCTTACTTCGAGTTCTCTGCAAATAAATCGCTTTTTTATGTTAATTGAACTGCGCCTTGTATTCTTTTATTGTTTTCGACAGCTTACAAGCAAAATAAATAGGAAAAAATTGAAAAAAAGCTTATTTGCTTGTTTTATTCAACATTTGACTTATTTTAAGCCATTTGAGACATACCTTTTCTAAGACTTTAAAAAGAATTCAAGTGATGCTCAACTAATAAGATTTGTCAGTCTTTCTATAAGACCAAAGGTCTCTACTCTTTTGTCAGTGGGCAGAGGGTTGTCCAGGACATCTCCTGAACGACTTTGATTAACGCCAAATAAATATTATCTTACACACATGAACTGAAACTCAACTCAACTGAACTGAAACTCAACTGAGTTGAATATTTTGGGTAGCTTGGAGTTTTATTTATTGGATTTTGTTCAATTGCAAAAGGAATTTGGCAATGTCCCAGGACGATTGCTTGGAATGTCCATCAAAAGGCGAAGGGAACTCTGTCCAAGAAGGCGCATAAATTATCCTTTGCTTTTCTTTTACACTTGGTTTCAGTTTGGCAAGTGTGAAAATTTGCTCAGACAAGTGCAAAATAATGATATGCAATCCAATTTACTTGGCCCGGACATGAACTTGGACACTTCGTTGAGGTTCAGGAAGTTGCACATTCATCACTTTGTGATGAACTTGGAATCGGACACTGAAACGGACAAGACTGATGTCCCTTTTTTTATATTTTGGATGACGAGGCGAGCCTTCGTTTGGGCCAAGTGTCAATTTGCAAAGCATTAACTTGAGTTGAGCGCGCTTTCTATTTGCCAGAAAAAGGGGATAGGATAAGAGGAAGTTGCTGCCACTGCCCCAAAGGATAATTGTGTATATGTGGAAACTTGTGCGGCAAATGTTTTCACGCCACTCTCAAAATTGGGAGAATGGGTTAATTACAGTCGTCGTTATCTGTCCCATATGAGAATCAGAGTCCTGACAAAGCCAAGTCCTTGCCTCCATGGCGAATGCGTTTATTGTAATTGTGCTGCAACATTTGGCTAAAATATGACATATTTTATGGCTCACAGTTATGGCTTATCTTTCTCTCTTATGAGTGTAGTCCTTACATCTGAAATTTGCATAAACCGAGCTTCATAATGAAATAGAATTGCTCCCATTTGTACTTTATTAGGGTTAAGTTTGTTTCGTTATTATCACAGATAATGTGTGGCATGTTCTGGGGGCATGCTACAAAGCTTAAAGATTTCCCTTGATTTCCTTTTGTTTAATTTCATTTCATTTCTTCACGTTGTAACGAATTCTAATTGACTTTTTTCTTTTATTTATCGCATTCACAAATTCATTTCGTTGCATTTGTTCTAAATGAAAAACATTTCTCAGTCCATAAAATGCATCGTAAAATCATCCACCTGTGAGTTACAAAAAGAAAAGTAGAAAAAAACTCGACAAAAAAACCTCGAAATGTACCCCAAAAAAAGTGCGAGATGAAAAAAAAACTTTGCCCAGCTCCCTTACGAAAATTTGCATAGGAAAATCGTAAAAATGTTCCTTCTCTCTTTTTTATGTGCAATTTCAGGCGTGACGAAGCGAAAACTCCAATGAAGGAGTTAAGTGAGAGATGAGAACAACTTTTCTAGAAGTTCCAGAAAGAAACCTGGCTGAAATTACAGAACGAAATTAGTTAATCCCTCAATGCACGAAACGTGATGAAATTTGCTTAAGATATATTCAAGAGGTTGACTGTAATTTAAGTGTGAGTTGATCGTAAATTTATTAAAAAGCAGCTGAAAATAAAATTTTAAGGTAGAGAAAGGGCTTTGGCGACAAAAGGTACTAAATTTGGGGGATATTTGTAGCCAATTAAGAAATTTTCCAGTTATTGCTATTTACTTTTTAATGTATTAAATATTGAATAATATAAATAATTAATATATCAAATCTACAGGATAATTCTATACTTTTTTACTTCTTTATTTTTTCTAAGTCTTTAGAAGCTGCGAATTTTCTTGCCTTTTAAAACTAAACTAGCTTTTTGAACTCAGTCTTCTAATTCTTTGGGTTGTTGCTGAACAACCCAACCCAAGCTTCTGTATTCCACATCAGAAAATCATATGTGTAGTTCTTAAATAAGACCTAGAGTAAAGGAATACTATCATAAGTTCTATTAGTTCCTGTTTTTCCTTGAATGTTGTGTCACAATTCAACATCGTGTGTGGCAAAAGTGTTTGTTTTTCCTGTGGGAAATGCGTTGGTCAGCAGTTTGAAATTGCAGTAGGAAGAAAAAGATGTGGCAGCTAGAGGTCTAAGGACACTCTGGATTGCATAAGCTATTGTAACAGCCACAATGTTGACACTGTGGGTCAGAGAAATAGGAATACTCGCAACTGTCGGTTTTAATAGAAGCGGACACTTTGATGGCCGTTGAATGTTGTTGAATGTTGCACGTTTGTTGTGTGTGGTTGGTCATCGATTTGGACGCGCAAATACTCAATACCCACGGGAGCTGTTTCTAATGAAGGACAACAGATGATGGGGTGGAGTGAAGAGGTCGAAGGACTAGGACTAGGTCGAAGTTCGAATGCGGACAGAAGCTGCTCATTTGCTGAAATTTTTGACGCTTTATGAGGTCCCTTTAGTGCTGAGTGTGCGCAAAAATGTAATTGAATGAATGAATACGAGTGCAGGAGTATGTGTAAAGGGAAGAGCGAAGAGAGAGGAGGAGCTAAAAAGGAAAGGGAAGTCAAGGAACTGTTCTAAGGTCAACGTCAGGCCGTGACTTCTTGAAGCAACCATAAAATGTTTGTCTTCCATTAGGACAGCACATGATGACGCACAGTACAACATGATGACAATAATGATGATGATGATGATGATGATGATGATGATGATGATCACAATGAATATGATGATGAACAAGTTGTATGGCAAGTTGCAACTGCTTCTGCTTGAAATACTTCAATGAGAACATCATAATTTTGGAGACCAAGCCAAGAAACCTCTGACAGAGTTATGAGCATTTTATGCCTTTAAAATATATGTTTGAGTTTATTGTTGTTATTGTTATTTGTTGTAGCAGTTGTTGCAGTTGTTGTTGTTGTTGTTGTTGAATCAATTCGCGTGACTCGCATCGCTGGCGTTGTCTCCTGTCATGATTTCAGTCACGAATGCAAATGAACATGGGCCAAGAGTCCAGATTTGTTTTTTTTATATATGTATGTTTTTTTCCAAAATCTCATGTTACGGGCATCAAACGTTTCTGTTTCCTCTTTCTCAATACTCAGTCAGGTTTTCTCAGGTTGTCCACTGACAACTTCTTTATGCCACAACTTTGCTGTCTTGGGGCAGGTATCATGACATTCCTCCCTCTTTTTTGCCTCCTCCCTCTTGGCTTTGTGTGTGACCTCCCTGTGAAATTTCATCTGCCAAAAGTTTGAAGTTTGCCGCACTGCAAATGCTAATTAGTTGCTGTAGTAGTTGTGGTGCTGTGGTTGGGTGGGTCTTACTGTGGTACAAGTGGTAAAGCTAGTTGCCTCTTACTCGGCACGTAGAGTTCACAACCTGACACTTTGCTCAACGTCTTTGGATTCAAGAAGATGTTGTCTTAAGTCGCCAAATGAGTTGGCTTATGTAATTAAACAGCAATTTTTAGTCCCGTGAAGCGTTTGTATAAAGTTTTAGTAAGTAATGAGTAAGGCATAAATAAAAAATATTTAACGTTAAAAATGTTTGCCAAAAGCATTAAATTGAATAAAATTAAAGCAACGATTTTAAATACTGTTTTATTTCTTTTTGATTGGTTTTATTTAAAACAAGTATAGTTTTTATTATAAAAATTGAAAACAAAGTTTTACTTTCAACTTTTTTTATAAAAATTGTAAAAATATGTCTTATTTTAAATTTTAATTATAAATATTGAAAAATATCTCTTATTTTTAATTTAAATTATAAAAATTATAAATAAGATTTCTTTTTAATTTTTTTAATTTAAATTGAAAATAAAAGTTTTTTTTTTTTCCAGGATATCCCATTCAAAAATAGTATTTCTAACATTTTACCAGGCGTCTAGGTATTTTTTAAGGTTTGATTTTTTTAGACTAATAACTCTTATTTGCGATCCCTGTTTTAAAGAACAAAATTTATAAGACATACAAATTTGAACAAATTTCAATACTTACAAACCTTCTTTAATTTGTAAATTATTTTTTTTGTTTATTCGTTTGACTTAAGACGTCATTTAGATCTATAAAAATTAAGGTTTAATTAACCTAAGAAACCTACCTAATTTTAAAACACATTTACAAACAATTTCTGTCAAGCTTTAAGGTAAATTTCTTCAAGTTTTCCATATTCTTATCATTGCATTTTATTTGGTTTTGTTTTTGGACAGGTCTTTTTACCTTTTATGGAGGTTTTTTAGGGTTCTATGGGTTCAGGGTTTGCCATCTTACGAGCTGCCAATAAAAGTGGAATTCGATTCGTTTTCTTGCGGGTCGTTCGATTTGCCCTTAACCAAAGACCAAAAACAAGAGAAGAGAGGAGAGAAGAGAAAAGGTCTTACCATTAAATGTAACTGCACTGTAATTTGCATAATTTTCTATTCATTACATAATTCTGTCAATTTTCAATACATTATAATTTGTTAAGAGAAACAGCCACCCTCGGAATGGGAATGCATAGGCAAAAAAAGAAAAAAATAAGAGAGAATATGTAAAGCAGGCAGAAGAAAGGAAAAAACAAGAAAACATAAAAATGGGAACAAATTTTATAGAGGGGACCTCTTATTTGTAATTTGTTTTCAGCTTAAAAAGATTATTTTATGGTGAAAACATCCCGAGGCCAAGCTCTTCAATTTTTTATGCGCAATATGTCTAAAAAATAACTGAGATAGATAGAAGGAGCAATAGAGATGGAGAAATTAACACATTCGGTGGTAAGAATGAGTTTTTCTGATATAAACATAGATAGTATAATTTCTTTGCCAATCTGAAAACTGAAAACTGATAACTGAAATCTAAAATCACGTTTCCATTATAAATGCAAATCAAGTGTCAATATTCTTGAATTCATTCGCTCATTTGAATACATTTCGCACAAGGATTTTCATTTGGAAAATTCGCAATTTTTTAGGCAAATAGAAAACCAACAAAATGCGAAAATCAGCAAAGCAAACAAAAATCGAATGGGAAATCAATTGGAATCCCAAATGTCAACTGTGAATGTGGAAAACAGTTTTCTATCAGGCATACCAATGAGTTCTACCTTCCAACTCTCCCATTCTCCTCTTTTCTCCATTCTGCATTCTCCATTCTCAACTGGACAGTCGGTGTGGATTTCTTGCCCGGAAATGATGAAATGCTTCAGTTCATTAAAGCGTTGTGCAGGTTTATCGTCAACTGGGGAGCAATAAGTAAAGTTTTTCTCAGTTCTGCTCTGCATTTTCCACATTTTCTTTTGCGACATTCTGTTTGCTCACTTATCACGACTTTATCGCTTTTCATATTCAAATATCCGACTTCGCTGTGGTAATTAATCATTCTCGCTGAGGGGAACGAAAAAAATGTCTCTCGAGATAATGTCAACATAAATTGTTTTGGCAATTTCTAACAATTTTCCTCGCATTATTTATGAACTTTTTTTTGAAAAAAAAAAAGCTGCCTGAAATTAGCCATGCTCTGTAAGTGGGCGTATGGGGCGTGGCATACTCATAACAGAACAGTTGTTGTAACGGGAAGGCATTCAATTTGACGTGTTGACTTTGGCCCCAGGCCAGTGTGACCAGCCTGAAGTAGTGGACGCAGTTGCTAAACAAACATGGACAAGAGAATCCTTCTCAATCCTCAATCCATACTCAACTGGTCAGGGCCAACTGAATGCGGCATTTAATGAGCCTGTCAGCAGTCAGTTTATTCACTTGGCTGAACAACCTCAGCTGCTGATTTTCCTTTTGCTTGCATAGGAAATTTTGTGGCATAGGGGATGGGGTTATTTTTGGGGTTGTGGCTGGTCCTGGGGTTACGGAGTTAAACATGGGCGTGTGTGTCCCTTTTCTCTTTCTGTGGTCAGTGTAATCACGAAGTTTAATGAATGGATTAGACCAGGACTTTAGCAATTGGACGCTTGCTATTTTTATACCCTATACCCTGTAAAGGGTGTGATTGTGTGTATGCCAGTTGCTTTGATTGCTTTGAGGGTGCTACTTTTTAAGCTAAATATATTTCTAAACTGTGCGAAGAGCTATTGATAGTTGATTGTCCTATATAAATTCTACATTGGTATAATTTTAGATGATTCTCCTATATAAATTATATATTAAAGTATAATTTTAGTTACTTTATGTTATGGATAAATGATTCTTCTTTATAAATTCTTTATTCAAATATAATTTTAGATAATATTGTTAGACGATTCTTCTATATGAATTCTACATTTAAATATAAATATATTTTTGTTATTTTATACTATTGATAGATGAGTTTCCTTCAAAAAACCTATATTTAAAAGAAATTCAAGCTTGTAATGTATTTTAATAAATTTAGTTTCCTTCACTTCATTTTATTTTCTTGCAAAAGCTTAGCATTAACACTTGACCTTCTCTTCTTTTGCTTCCCTTGCTGCCTTAATTTTTCTTTCCCTTTTTTTAAACATTATGCAAATTCAATTTTGAGACACTTCCGTTTTGGCACGCGAACATTTCTTCCTGTACCTCCCCATTAACACAGCCACGCCTTCTTTTTGGCAGTCAACGTATGATTATTATTAGTGTTGTTGCTGCTCAATTCAAAGTCAAATCATTTCTGCCTGCGGGCAAAAATAGAGTTGAAATTAAGCATCTAGTAATCGGGGTTGGTTTGTCCTCTAAAAACTGAAATCTAACAGGCATTCTTTATAAGTTTAGCCTTTTATTGGTCTGAAACCGTCAACTGTTTGACTTTATGATTAATGATCGCATGTGTCCTGAGAGTCCTTTATGACATTTAACGGAAATTGCTTTTATTCCCTAAAGAACAAGTATTTGTAGAGGTTTTTGTCTATTTTAGGACGTTGCACTCGATTTATTTAATGATTAATAAAAGGTTAAATTAAGTTGTTTTAATTATTGATACTACAAGCAAAAGTCTTCGTCTGAGAGGTCAATAAGAAATTGATAGTTGAAAGCTTTTAAATAAATAAGTAATTTTAATACTTTGTTTAACTTGAATATTGATATATAAATAATAATAAATTAAAACGTTAAATACTTCTAAAAAAAATTGTAGGATATTTAATGCATAAAAAAAATACACATGCATTTAAAAATTCTTCAATTTGTCTTTACTCATTTCATAAAAATGAAAAATCAACACATTTTATGCATTACACAAGTTTAACATGCTCTTAACAGTGGTTTGTGTCTTCGCTAGAGCATTTGTATGCAGACAAAGAGGGCAAGATACAATACCATGTGACAGAGCAGTACAAGCAGCTATATATAAGCGGCCACTGCAATGTGCTAGAAAGAGCGCAGTATACATGACACTTTAAGGGGAAATTAGTTATGTACAAGCAAGCAACCTGATTGGTTGCAGCGAATATTGTTATATACAAATGGGAACTTGGAGTACACACACACACATTCACACATGGTATCCACTTGAATGTGGGTGACTTGACGTTGGGAATCCGCATCATTTCGCACAAATCCATCATCGTCAACAGACGTCCAAGTTTACATACGATTTGTTGATTGTGACGAGTCGATAAGCAGCCAGGACTTCAACTCTATTAATAACAAGCAACAGAAAAAAAACTACAGCAAATAGTTAGATAAAAAAAGAAAAAGGAAAAAACCACTTGAAAAGCGAAGCAACCCTTGCCACAAGCAAAAGAAAAGCCACGAAAAAACCGCATAAATTTACTCATTTTGTTGAGAGTTTTAAGGAGGGTTGAGGATTGGTTCATAGATTATTTATGAACTATGGATGGATCCGTTGGTAATGCATTTGCCATCAATTGCCGGGCGTGAATAATGCGTATTACCAATTATTGGATTACCTTTTGAGTTTGGCAAATAAACAAACAGACAACAAAATCTTGGAATATTTGGAGTGCCGCCTTTTTAAGTCTGATTTATTTATTAGTGGTTTCACTTCCCTCTGATACTCTCTCCACATTCAAACTTCCCCTCACTGGCTCATGGAAACAAAGGGCAACTCCTTGATCCGTTTCAATTTGAGTTGCATTCATGCTATTCCTGGTCGATTGTGGGTAATGGGTAACGATAACAGGACCTGCTTTCTCAGATGGTATGGATCCTCTAGGCGTGGAATTACGGCGACTTCCAGTGCTCTTTTGCCTCTCCGGAACTGTGTTTCTTTTCACTATGCATAAACTTGGTGGCACACTGAGGTAATCATCGGCTTCCCGATTTTTTCGAACTGAACGCCTCTCGGCAGCTACTTTTCTCCATTGCTGCACAGTTTCCCGGACGCTCTGACGACTGCTTTCCGCATAGAGCTTCTTCTTCTTGGGCTGGGTTTCTTCCAGCCCTGGAAGCTTCAGCTTCAGAGAAGCCAACCTGTTTGATTGAACCATGGTTGAGTGCCAAACCAACAAAACCAAACAAACACTTAAAATTTAGACAGGTACTCGAAAAAAGTTTTTATTGATTTGAATTTGTTCACATAACGAAACTGACTGAGAAAATGTCTATACAACGGAAAACTTGAAGGGAAAATCAAGGCTTGCCTAGTTTAGAACTTAGTTTTTTGAACTTATCTTTTAGCCGAATTCTACTTGCCGATTTCTTCCGATAAAGAAGCTGATTTGAAAATGCCATGATCTTGGAATTTGAATTCTAGTTTAAGCTATTTTCAAACAGCATGTATAAATAAACTCGAATTAAATATTTTATATAAATTATTTTATTTCTTTTTCTCCAGTTTATTTAATTATTGTATGTAGATTGTATTATTATAATGTGAAACTTGAAGATACGATATACATATATAACTGCCATACAAGTGGAAGGTTTATATGGAAAGTTTATTTAAGGATATTATATTTTAGACATCATGATAAATAATCTTTTCATTTGTGGATTTGAAGCGAACTTTAATTGGCTCATGATAGTAGATTTCAAAGTCCTGATCGGGATGACTTATCCTTGTGGCGATGAGTGTATTACGCTTCTTCTTCTGCAACTCCACCGAGGTTCTCAAGTCCTTGGTCTCATCATCGCTGTCAGTCGATAATTTTCTTAAATTCTTATATTCCGTATAGCTATCGATGGAAGTTGTAGCTCCCGTACGTTTGGCATAATTTTCCCGTCTTTCCATGGCTATCTTCTGCCATTGTTGGGTAGATTTCTTGAAGCTGAGCTCGCTGTCCTTATCACTCAGATTGATGTGTCCGCAGTTGGACAACTTCCTGGGTACTGATTGTCTTGCGGTATGCAACATCCATGACCACCGTTAGCGCCTTAAGTTAATACCCAAATTTTACAAATTTAACATTTTTTTCCTTTTTGAAAAACTATACAGAGACTACTTCGAACAGTCAGAAAATACATACATATTTACATATGAAAAGCCTATGACCATATTTAAATCTAATCTGAACCAATATCTTGACAAGCAATCAACTTCATGCGTTTTACTTTAACTATGAACGTATGACCATATTAAAATCTAATCTGAACCAATATCTTGACAAGCTATCAAGTTCATGCGTTTTACTTTAACTTAAAAGCCTTTGTTACACTGCCGGTATTGCGCCGGAACGAAAAATCAACGCTTTGACGCCGGAAAGAAGGTCTCTAAATATATCGATGTTACCGGCACGCCATACGTCAATACGTCTTCAATAAAGCTTTGGTTCTGACTAAAAGTGTGGCAGCGCTGGCTGTTTTCGATTACAAATTAGGTAATCGACGCCAAAAACAGCTGATTTGGAAATATCGAAAGCGGCGCAGCTATTAAAATTGTTACTATTTTTGTTATTTATATTAGTTATGTTTATTAAAGCTAGAGGAAGCAGCAACCGCAAAGTTCAAATGGTCAGCCGTGAACATGAGCAAGCATTTTATTAAAATATGGGGAACAAATTGGATGATCTGCGTGGGGCCAGAAAAATATGCGTATATATGTATGCAGAAATGGTCAGCTCAATAAGATCATGTGGTCTATATATGATCAAAAGTGTAAGAAAGCTATAAACTTCATAAAATATATTCAAATTATGCAGGAAAGACTGATATGGCAATACTGCTCCCGAATCTTCCTTTCGATAACCTGTCTAGCAACGACATTGCTCAACACTAATTACAAATTACTATCGACATTGCCCAACACTATTTTGCTCAATTTTATATAAAAGAAGGCTTTGCTCTGCTTTTTTTGTTAGAATTAAAGAAACTCTCATTGTCTACGGACGAAATTTCGTAGGAATTGTGAAAAATCAAATAAAAATTAATAAAACTGAAATTGATAAACTAAAAATATTATTGTTTTAAAAATGCCAAAAAAGCGACTTACTAAAAAAATAGAAATGCCGAAAAATGAACAAGTACAAAAATCTGGGACGGTTTTAAAAGTGCCAATAAAAGGGCTTGATAAAGAAATAGAAATGCCGAAAACGAAACAAGCTCAAAAATCAGACACGGGTAAAACCGAGGTAAATTATAAACCATTTTTGATAATTAGAGTAAACATATTTTATGAATAATATAATATTGATGGTAATAGATATAGGTATGGTTTATTTATTTAATTGTGAAGAATAATATGTACTTACTTACTGATATCAATATCAATCTGCAGGTCGATCCGAAACCATTAATTTCAGCGAAACTTCCAGAAGTCGTTTCAAGTCAGGCAAAGAAAGATGAACAAGATGCAGAGATCGATGCCCGACTTCAGGAGGAGTTGAACTCTCTGCCCATGGTGGAACCGGAACCTGAAACGGAACCCATAGAGAAACCTCAGTTAGTGTTACCAACGAATCGTATGTTCTTTAAGGAGATGCCCAAGGTTGGTATCGTAAAACCTTACAATGCTGCAGCTGCTTTACAAAGCATTCAGCCCAATTCCAACTATGGGCCACAATTAAAGATACAGCCCCCAGCTAATCCCACTCCAAAGCTGCTATTGGGTTCCCATCCCTATAAAATACCAATGACACCTCAACCTCGGTCTAATTCTGTTAGAATGCCCATGCAAATACCATATAACAAGGCATTGGTGAATCCTATGAAGACAAATGGCAACCTTGGAGCACTTCCACGTCAGACCACGGCTACGGGAAGAGCCCCGTCGGTAAACCCATACCTAAATCGGTCATTGGTGGATCTTATGAATACAAATGGCAGCCTTGGAGCACTTCCAGGTCAGACCACGGCCATGGGAAGAGCCCCGTCGGTAAACCCATACCTAAATCGGTCATTGGTGGATCTAATGCAGACAAATGGCAGCCTTGGAGCGCTTCCAAGTCAGACCACGGCTACGGGAAGAGCCCCGTCGGGAAACCCATACCTAAATCGGTCATTGGTGGATCCTATGAAGACAAATGGCAACCTTGGAGCACTTCCACGACAGACCACAGCTACGGGAAGAGCCCCGTCGGTAAACCCATACCTAAATCGGTCATTGGTGGATCTAATGCAGACAAATGGCAACCTTGGAGCACTTCCACGTCAGACCACGCCTATGGCAAGAGGCCAGTCGCTAAACCCAAGCCAAAATCGGTTGAAGATGGACCGTCAACAGTCTGTGCGACGCAATCCATCTTCAATGTATATTCCTCTTGTGGAGGACGATGAGGTAGACTTTGAGGAAGCTGGCGTAGCTGATACCTACTCTTCCTACTGGCCTAGTAAGCTAGAAGGTGGCTCTAGGCATCCTGATCCCGTTGTGGAAACAGCAACACTTTCCTCCGTCGAATTACCGGACATTACCTATAAGTTGGCTCTGCCGAAAGAGTTGATTAACTCTGATCGTCTCAGTGCTCTGCAATTGGAGGCAGTTACCTATGCTTGCCAGGCACATGAACAGCTGCTTCCGAGTGGACAACGTGCTGGATTCCTGCTCGGAGATGGCGCAGGAGTTGGCAAAGGACGCACCATTGCAGCCATCATTTATGAGAACTTTTTGCAGGGCAGGAAACGTGCTTTGTGGATTTCCGTATCCAACGATCTCAAGTTTGATGCGGAACGAGATCTTCAAGACATAGGAGCGAGTGAAGACCTCAAAGTTGCCTCGATGGGTAAATTCAAGTATAGCAACATTAGGTCCAGGGAGAACGAACATTTCAAAAGGGGCGTTATCTTCTGCACATATACGGCATTGATTGGAGAATCGGCAAATGCCAAACCCAAATACAATACACGATTGCGTCAATTGATCAATTGGTTGGGCACCGACTTTGCAGGCGTCATTGTCCTGGATGAATGCCACAAGGCAAAGAATTTATGTCTGATGAATGCAGGAAAATCTACCAAGACGGGCACCACAGTCCTGGAATTGCAACAGCTCCTGCCGATGGCTCGTGTGGTTTATGCCTCGGCAACTGGAGCCTCGGAGCCTAAGAATATGGCTTATATGGTTCGATTGGGATTGTGGGGTCCTGGCACATCCTATTCTGAGTTCTTCAAGTTTGTAAATACCGTGGAGAAGCGTGGCATTGGCGCTATGGAGATCGTTGCCATGGACATGAAACTGCGAGGATCCTATATTGCCAGACAGTTGAGCTTTAAGGATGTCACCTTTCGAATTGAGGAGGTGCCAATGTCAAAGGACTTTCATATGCTTTACAATTTATCGGCGGATCTCTGGGTCGAGATAAATGAGAAGCTCCTTAAGGCTTGTCGCCTAATGTGTATCGATAATCGTGTCCAAAAGATTATCACATGTCAATATTGGTCTGCTCATCAACGTTTCTTCAAGAATCTCTGCATTGCCTCGAAGGTTAAGCATGTGGTCAAGATGGTTCAAGAGGCCTCAGTTCAGGCTAAAGCTGTCGTCATAGGTCTACAGTCTACGGGTGAGTCAAGAACATTGGAACATTTGGAGCTCTATCAAGGCGAACTGACCAATTTTGTGTCCACCTCGAAAATGATCGTACACTCGTTTGTTGAGAAATACTTTCCGGCTCCAACACGTCAAGCTCTCTACAATCTACTTAGCACTGGCATGTTTGAGCCGGAGGCACGCTCCAGAAAGCCAGCGAAGCGTGCTCGCTTGAATTACGATTGGTCGGACGATGATATGGATGACTTTGAAGGCGACAGTGACAGTGATATTGACAATAGTTGGAGTGTAGATGATGATGATAATGATCGCCTTAAGTCGGGACGTAAGCGAAGAGGTCGTCCACCTAAGCCAGATAAGGGTAGGATATTTTTGCGAGACACTTAATATCATTTTTGTTACATTGCTCTCTCTCTCTCTCTCTTTCATTTACATTCTCTCTTTCAGTGGAGAAGATTACGATGCAGGATCGCATTCTTCAGCATCTCTGCAACAATCTGAATGCCAAGGAACATGGATTTAATCCGAACAGATCCCAAGCGTCCAAAATAACCGAGGCGGATGTGGAACGTTGCATCAAAGTGCGAGAGAACTTGTTGCAGAAAATTGAGAAATTGGGACGTAAGATGCCATCGAATACTCTCGACAAGATCATTTCCAAACTGGGCACAAAGTGTTGTGCCGAGATGACTGGACGACGTGGACGTGTGATCAAGACAGTTGACAACACCTTCAAATACGAGCATCGTGGGGAAGCAGAAACTATGGATCTGGTTAACTACAGGGAGAAGCAACGTTTCATGGAAGATAAGAAGCGTGTGGCCATCATTTCGGAGGCAGCGTCCAGTGGCATCTCCCTCCATAGCGATAGACGCCTTCCAAAACAGCGACCACGTCTTCACATTACACTGGAACTGCCTTGGAGTGCCGATCGTGCCATACAACAATTTGGAAGGACACATCGATCAAATCAGTCCAGTGCACCGGAATATGTCTTTCTGATTTCCGATTTGGGAGGAGAAAGTCGCTTTGCGGCCACGGTTGCCAAGCGTTTGGAGAGTCTAGGTGCTTTAACCCAAGGAGATCGTCGTGCCACCGATGCTCGGGATCTGTCCAAGTTCAATATTGATAACAACATTGGACGCTGCTCTCTGGAAAATGTTCTTCAGCAGATTACGGGTGAAAGGCCTTTGGAGTCGATTCACATACCTAAAAACTACAAAGGAGACTTCAGTTTCGATTGCTGTGTCGCTCTCTCGGGTGTTGGGATATTGAGTGTATCTGAGAAGGCAAATGGCGAACAGTTGTTTGTCATCGAAAAGGACAGCAATAATATTCCCAAATTCCTTAATCGCATTTTGGGTTGTCGTGTTGAAGTACAGAATGCTCTCTTTAAATTCTTTCTCAACAAAATGTACTCCTTGATCCTGCAGATGAAGCGTGCGGGACACTTTGATTTGGGCATCTTGGACTTGGATGCACACGGCGCGAATGTGAAGACCACCAAACTGATACGGTTTATCAGGAAGCATGCCACAGGCACAGCTGCCACAGAGTTGCACACAATGCAGGTGGTACGTGGCATGTCCTTTGAGTTGGCACTGGCCAAGTGAGTGAGAATCTTTATTTTCTTAATCTTAATCTTCTTTTAATGCCCATGCTCTCCTTTAAAGGTTCAAGAAGAACTCTCGCAATAAGCACGAGGGCTTCTACATGTACAAACAGGAGCGCAACAACAACAATTGTGCCATCCTCTGTATGGATGTCGAATCGGACGGCACTGATGAATGCAGCGATCCCAGCAAGATCATGCTTAAGATCTATAGACCCAATACTGGACCGCAAGTGCGCACTGAAACACTGAGCTCGATTACCAATCGATATGTGAAGGCCAATCCTGAGAAAGCTAAACAATTTTGGGATATGCAGTACATTCAATGTCTACGCATGTGTTCCCACATCTATTGGCATCGCAAGTGTCCCTTTGGCAACAAGTGTGGTGTTGGTCTTCGTGTGCGCACCTATCATGTCCTCTCGGGTCTTATGCTGCCCATTTGGGATCGCATTGCTTTCATTATTGAGAAGGATGGACGCAAGATACAAATGATGCGTGTCAAGACGGATGACAATCGGAAAATTGTCGGTACCATTGTGCCTGAAGGTGTTTACCAACAGCTTGTTGCGGATCTCTCGGCGGATTCTGCGGTCGAGATTAAGAATTTCAAAACGAACATGGAATAAGATTGTATTTAGATTGTATGATGGAGATTAAGATTGAGATCGCTTTCTTTTGTAGCAAAATAACTTATAACTTTAAAAGAGGGTTTAATAAATTTTGAATCCTCGGAAATTTTGAAGACTACTTTTTCTTCTAAACTTTTCTCGGTCAGGCTTTTAAGATATTGTCCGAAACTATTCCGATGTCCTTCTGTCCTTAAATAATTCCAATTATTTCACATCCAAATCTATTTTCCAATCCAAATTCACATATAAAAGGAAAGTCCTTCGAGCAATTGGATTATTTTAGTATGACATCCCTTTATTGTTGGGGAAAGATACAGACAGAAATTGTTACAGCTGTTTACAGTGTAATTTCTGTACTTTTATTTGAGTTACTGTTACTCATTTTACAACTGAAAAACAAAGTTTATTTTCGGCTCTTTAATACTTTTTATTTTTTTGCATTTTCATATAGGTTTTTTTTTATAAATTTTTCTGTTTTGCTGGTTTTGCATTCAAAATATTGAAAACACGCACAAGGATATACGAAACTTAAAAAATAGTTTATAATTTAATTGATTTCTTGCCAAATAAGTAGTACATATTTAGTAGTAGTTCCTAAACATAGTTTAGCTGCTGCAAAAGTGTTCTAACAACTCTTCAGATACACTATGAATATTCTATTCTATTCTGATCTTCTCCTCTTTTTAGTTGATTTTCTTGCATGCTTTTACTTTCTTCTTTTTTTTGTTGTTTGCTTGTAGTATATTTGTATTCCTTTAGAATTTATCCTATTAATATAATAGACATAAAACTGAATTAAATAGAGCTTAAGATGGACACAAAAATGTTGTCAATGCTCATTCCATATATAAATTGCATTTTTGCATTGCGTTGTATAAAAATAGAAACTCTGAATCTCTCAACTGGTTTATTTGTTGAAGTTATTATTATTGCCCAAGGCCTCTCTTGGTGCCTTCTATAGATTGGCTTAGCTTCTCTTTAGCTCTATATGCCTGGCTCGATATGCACTCTGTTACCCTCTCTCTCTATCTCTCTTTCATTCCTTTTCTTTATCATTCTTTCTGTTTCTTTCTGAGCCCTTTTCATTGTTGGCTTCTGTAGGCACTTTACGTGTTTTTCAAACCGAAAAGTTTACAAAATAATTCGCAACAAAAATCGAAATGATTCTTTCTTTTTTTCATAAATTTTATTTCTAATAACTGGAGCTTGTCATGGGTCTCGATGGGTCTTGGGGGACGGGGAGAATGCTCCCATTAACTTGGTTGTAAGTACATAACGAATTCATGTTCATATGTCATGCAATGATCCTTTGATCTTTCTGCACCTATTTGTTGAGCTTAAACTTGTGTGTAATTTTCTTGCACTTAATTTTAAACGCTTCTCAGTTGAATAAAAGAAATTATTGTAAGAACCGCAAACTAAATTCCTAAGACAAATACCAAATGAATTAATCAAACGAATCAAAATCTATTTAAGTATATAGCTTAAGTATAACTTGCGTTGCATAAAAAACTAAGTGCCTCCGTTTCATTAAAAAGGACAACCAAAAAAAAAGAAAATTTAAATAAATCTTTTTTAATTGATTGCTTCAAAAGCGCGCTTACCAAAGAAACGCTCACAAATCGCGTTCCAAACGCGCGCTGGAGTCGCCTCATTGTGGGAATAACACTGAGGTCGCCTAGTATATCGGATATAGCTGGCTTTTTGACCCACTTTAGATCCAACACATGTAGATCACTTAACGTACTCATATTGTTAATTATTTGATGCCTTATTTAAAAACGCGCGCGTCTGCGATGCGACTATATGTAAAAGTCGCGTGCAAAACGCGCAGCTCGTGACGCTCAAATTGGAGGAGGGCCACGTATATAACGCAGCTGAGGCGTGAAACTCATGGACAGATTGTTGAGATTGTCACAGCAATTGGGCTGCATCATGCAGGCAGCACAAAAGAAGGTAAACAATGCCAATTGCATTGGGACTGCCGCCCTCGCAATGCGCCACGCCCATCCGCGACGTTTCGATTTTGAGGCTGTTTCATCCTCATCCTCGGAACTGTCAAGCAATGCTGCCTCATTGGCGGGATCTTCAGGTGGATTATCACCATCACCGCCAGTGGCAACAATGCGTTGTAGTTGCTCCACCACCTGTTGCTCTTGTTTCTGTTCCAGCTGCAATTGTTGCTGCTGTTGTTGCAACTCCAATTTCTCTGCCGCTTGACGTGTTTTGCGTGCGTTTCGTCGCTTGCTGGGCGAGGATTGTGGTTGAGACTGGGACTGAGACTTGTTGGACTGCTGCTTCACATGTCCATTGGTCAGTTGTTGCTCTTGTTGCTTCTGCTGCTGTTGCTGTTCCTGCTGCTTTTGCTGATGTGAGGCAGCTGTGCGAACAATTAAATCGCGGCAAGTATTTTGCAAATGTTTCAAGTCTGCCTCGGCGCTTTCCATGCGTGCGGCAATGGAACGCATGGCAGCACTGCCTGGTGCCAAAGCCAGCTCCAGTTGCTTGGCCAGACGACGCAGGACACCCAGACGACGTTCCCGCTCGGATAGACCACCATCGGAGGTGGCACCGCCATCAGAGATGCCCGAGTCGGATAGAGAGCCATTGGAGGCTGTAAACTTGGCAATGTGATAGATATGATTGGGATCCAGATGCTGTTGCACCGCCAACAGTTGCTCCTGGCTAACGTTGACCTTCTCGGACAGCAGCTTGGCAACCAGCTTGACATTTTGAGCCAGTTCCACAGGCGTGGCCTGTCCCTTATCCAAAGCACCCTCCAATCCTTTCAATGTGCCACGATCTTGGCCCAAAGCCAATTGGAACTCACTTAATCCACACTCGAGTTGACGCCAGGCAATCAATGAATTTGTAAGCATCTCCAGCTGTGAGTTGATTCTGTAGGGAAAGAGAAGTTGGATTAGAAAGTGTATCTTTCAGTGGAGTATTCTTTGTTAACTTACCTGGCATCTGCCTCATCCCAGGCGCTGTACATGTCGCTCACTTCATCCTTGAGATGCTTGTGGAACTCCTGCTCAGCGCTCATTAAACTCTGAACATCCCAAGTGGTGGCAGTGGATGCTTCTACCACCTGGTTGCCATTGCTGTCGGTCACCGTGATGGCAACTGTTGAGCAGGCATCTCCTGTGGCCATCTCTTGCTGTTGCTTTTGTTCCTTCTCCTCCTTTAGCTTTTCCTTTTGCAGTTGAAGTTGTTCGGACTCCTGTTGTAGTTGTTGTTGCTGCTGCTCCTGTTGCAGACGACGCTCCTGACGTGTCAGCCAGCTGTGTACGGAGGCATTGAGACGCAACATATTGGTGCGATAGCTGCCCAGTTGTGTTTGCTCGTGCTGGAAATGAAAAGAATAGATAGACATGGTTCAGTTTGATTCTAGTCAAGTAGTTATAATTTGTGGCTTATTTTTGTACAGCCTAATTTAACTTGTTCAAGTTCTACTCTGGTTTAATTAAATCTTTATTTAAATTTGATTCCTTACTAATATAAACAACTTTTAACTATTTCACTATCTGTATCATTATGAAATTACTATTTCTTTTATAGCTGTGTCATGTCCTTTTGACAACTCAACATTTATGACCGTACGGTGTAATAGCCGCTTTCCACGAGCCGTCATTTGGCGTCATTCAGTACAATTTTGTCATTCGAGCCGAATGACAAAATCAGCCTGTACAAATTCCCATAAGGCCCCGAATGATCATTCGATCTGAATGACAGCGAATGAGATATTTGGCTTATCGAATTTTAGTATTTTTTTATCGAACAGCCGATGTTCATCGATGTTTTCGTGAAAACCGAGACTCTCATCACCATAAACAGCTGAAAAGAAGACAAGCATGGTAAGCGAAACAATTGCGCCAAAAAAATATTTTTCAAGAAATAATTAAATTGTTATAATTTCAGTCCAAAAATAAAAGGAAGCCGCTTGAGTTTATGATCGACTTCAGCCAATTCATAATTTCACATTTTTTTGGGTTGTTCCTGTCAGTATTCGCCATAATTTAACAGTATATTTATATAAATGTTTGACGGAACCAACGCTTGTTTACAATTTGAACAGCTGCTTTATTTTGGTTGAATGACAAATCAACGAATGATACGTCAAATTGTCGTGGAAAGACCAAAATCTGACAAAACTGAATGACACCGAATGACGCGAATGACAGTGCTCGTGGAAAGCGGCTATAACACGTGTTTCTAAAAAGAGTGTTGCAAAGAGTGTTGTAAACAGAGTTGCTCAGAAAGTTCCAGCGAGTGAGACAAAGCCAGCTCTTTGCTGAGTGTGAGTAAGATGGCAATACATGCCCTCATAATAAAAGTTGTCATTCTATTTGACAATTAGATAAGGATTGTCAATAAGATGACTTAACAAGTATTTGAACACGGGAGAGTTTGCATTCGTAGTGATTCAAAATTGTTTAAAAACTATATCGGGAATGATAAATACTGCAGATAAACAGCGTTGCCAAGTCAGATATTTTCCAGACAGATCCGTCTTGTTCTAAGAGGTGTCATCAATTAAAGAAGAACACTAAAAAACACTTTTATTCGTTGTGTTTTTGGTAAATATATTGAAGGTTAGCTTTCATATCGTTTTTTTACTCTACCTTTTTCCTATATACATATTACTTTATTATGTATTATATGTATATATTTTTGTATTACATATGTATATTTCATGCAAATCTGCCTTGTTTTTAATGGTCACCTTCTGGCAACTCTGGTGCTAGGCCGTCTAATTATTTACTAATTATTTACCACTTATTTAGCTGCTCTTACCTTCAATGCCTCAACGGCAATTTGTATGGCCGGCTCCGTGTCGAGCAACTCGGGTGTGGCATTATCGCCGAGTCGACACAGCGTGTGCTTCAATGCACTCATCTCCTGTTGCAATTTGCGTGCGGCAGCTGCATTCTCGCTCCAGTTAAGCAAATCCTCCCAAGCAGCCAATAGATCTGCAAAACAAAGAAATTGTTTGATCATCGTTATAATATAGTTAATAGTGCGCACCAAATTGCAGTGAAAGCCAAACTTCCATCTTGTTAATTGATTTCATTTTGTGGCTACAATTGTGGAGAGTGGAGAGGGATGAGGGAGAGATTCGTTATGGGATTTGGAATTGGATTCGCTCTGGCAATGGCATTTCCCAGCCCTTTGGGTAATAAATACCTTTCGCTTTTCCTGCCGTCAGCAAAAAGCCAAAAAGTGAAACTTTTATTTGTCTAACAAGCCAAAAAAAAAAAGTGTACAAAATGCAGAAAAGCAAACAAAAAGTTTTTCACTAAACGCTTCAGCGCAGCTGCAGGCGGGGGAAGGTGTGTGTGTAAGATTGTGTGTGGTGTGTAAATGTGTGTTTATGGTAATGTGAAACTGGGAGATTGTGTGGGAGCAAAGGTTTTTCAATTGTAACAAAAATAAGCTTCAAATGCAGCCTAAGGTGACGCCCAATGGCAAAAAGAATCTGGGATACCCTGTAAACTACAGATGATTGCAGTAGGATGTGATAGTTGACCTGCAAATTCAGAATTTATCCACCTACAAAATAATATTTAATGAAGTCATTTGAATATTTTGGCTTAACGTTTGCTAAATACAATCGAAATTCGTGATAACTAATAACGAGAATATTAAGGGCCAATTTTTTAATGACCATATAAGATTTATTTGATGGATAACTTTGAATTTGATATTAGTTTCTTTACATTTTACGTCACTTTATCATTTGGATAGTTCTTTAGGACATTGTTATTTTCATTAAATAAAAATTGAGAATAGGATCAGTTAAATATTTTCTGTTATTAGGTTGTGTATTTAAGAAGACAATATGTACAGTTATAAGCAAGCCAGTTGTTAGATATATGAAATATATTATTTAGGAGTATAATTCATCATATATTTGTCTGCATCTATACTTTTTGCCTATCATTATTAAACATTCTATCATTTGAAACTCATAAATTATTATGTTTTTCTTGTTTTAGCGATTGCTAAGAGATTGTTCACGTTTCCAATAGATTAATCACATATTTTGTAAATTAGCCAAACTTTATGCTAATGAATATAATTAGCATATTTGAAAATAGTGAATTAACGATGTTAATGCTTAAGCGACGATAACATTGATATTAATTACAGACAAAGAAAGAATAATGAGAAGCAGCAGCTATATCTATCGAACAATGTCTATCTAGTTTTCTTTTACGATCATCATCGCATTAATTAATACAAATAAGTGCTCAACTCTCAATTGATATTGACTTCTTTTACAATAACTTATCACTTTCAAATTTCAAACTAAATTTGTTCAGCAACATCTACAGGGTATCTTTGATTTACACACACACTCATTCACGTCTTTGACATTGCAACACAATCTAGTGGGCAGTTCTTAAACTTGATTAAAGCCCACAATGGGCGGACTGGCATTGGAAATACAATGTAAGCAAGGGCAGGAAATGAATCAACTTAAAACAAATCGAAAGCGAGTTGAGTTTAAGAACTTACTTTAAAAGATACACAAAATAAATCAACAGTTAACTCTGCTTGCAACTGTGCAACTGATACGTTGCAAGGACGCGACGCAACTAATTGAATTTTGGATGCGTCGTTGCAATTACTTTCACCCAAAAAAAAAGTGGCAGCAACAGGTGGAGTTGGGTCTAGTTAATAATGAAAACGCACTTGTCAAACAGTTTACGAATTACGCACAAACACACACACAGTAGACACTCTATAGATGGAACAGGACCGGGTATAAAGACAAAACCGAACTTGTTGGCAGACAAACCGTAACTGGTTGACTGAACTTGTGGCTGCAAAGTTGCAAAGCGAACTTAACTTGCAGCATGCCAAACCCACAACAAATGGCAACAACTCGAGCGCAACAAAACGATCGAGCTGCGAGAAAGAGAGAGAGAGAGAGAGAGAGAGGGAGAAACATAGAAAGAGGGGGCAAGTAACTGACTCAACTAAATATCTGGTATATTGCATTAGATGATTGCCACTTGGATGCGTTGCAACTACGCACTTTTTTTTATTCAGACAACTCGTAATCTTCATGGATTGCACAACTCTGTGGTCAGGTTTTGGTCACTGAGAAGAGTTGGAGAAATGGTGGAGAAAGAGAGATCTCTGTACTCGGGCAGGAAGACATTATCAGACATCAACCCGGCCACTTAAAATGATATAGGGGCGTCTATTGGCAAAGTGATTATCACAATGACTTTCAAGTACATAGATATTCAATAATCTCCATTCCGTTTGGCTTAATAACTTGTAACCAACTTAATGACTTTGGGGCGTATTTGTGCATAAAATTGATTAGCCATTAGGAGAAATGGAAATGGTAATGCAAAAACAAAAATTGCATTAAGACTTTCACTTAAATCAGAAATTAATTGCCAATCGCAATCGGCAATTTTCCGCAAATGTATTCTAATGCAGCCAGAGAGGGAGAGAAATCTCTTCCGCTTACTGTATTAACCCATCTCCCTCTTAAGTTGGCCAACTCATTGTTTGGCTCATCGCAGCTTGACAAGTGAAATTGAAAAATTGTTTACATTTCGTCACGCAGTAAAAATAGCAAAAAAAGGAAAAATAAATCAAAAACCATAAACAAAAAAATGCAAATTCAACCGCAAAACAATAAAATGCAACTGCAGCCGTAGAAAACCAAATACACAAGGGCAATGACATGTGTGTCTGGTTGTGTGTGTGTGTGGTTGTGTGTGTGTAGACACTTAAAACTTGGCAAAACATGCAAATGAAATTTGCAAATCAAAGTATTTTTTTGTGTAGGAGGTGCAATCCAAATATTTTCCGCTTGCCAAAGAATCAATGAGGAAAATATACTTTCTTTGTCTCTTGATAGCAAACATTCTCTTCAATTCTTTCTCTCTCTCGCTCTCTTTTTTCTCTTCATAGCAGCTGTTAATTTATTCGAAATCCAGCTGTTTAAATTCTATAGAATTCAGTACTATCACCTCAGGCCTACTTTATGCAGTTTATGAAGCAGAAACTAAGATACGAAAGGTTTCAGATTCGAATAACACAGGTTTACGCCATATTTTAGGTATAAACTATGGACTATGGACTTTCGAGTGAGGAATGTACAAGTTTATTACTCTAAGGTCTTTCGGAAATTCTACTATAGATTAGTTATACTGTATAATAAATGATGTACAAAAATATCTACTTCTACTTAGTTGAAATCTTTTTGTAAAAACTGTAAAAATTTAGAAGTTACTATTAAAGAACTACTCAATTTAAATTGATTAGTCCATATAATGTACTTATAAGATCTCAAATAACTAAACGAATAATAAACTGACATAAAATTAATAGAAACTTATGTGAAATTCAAAGATATATAACATTTATATTAATTAATATAATTAGACACCTAAATACTAGTTTATCCTACAAAATCATAGCTCACATTTACATATTTTTATAGTTGCTCGGAATAACTAAAATCTTTTTGAAAGATCCAAGAAAATAAAATAGATAACAATAGGAAACTCCAAATAAATTCATTTCAAGTTATATAACAAAACCCTTTTTATATAATTTCAGATTGTAAATAAGCTTTCTTTATTACCTTCCTTTTTATGCCTATGACAATAGAAGTTAACTTGAGGAAAAGAAGACTTAATAAAAAGTAACAGCCTTGTAAATGGCTCAAGGAACTGTTTGTCCTTATTCTCAGTTGAGCCTGCGTGACAAGAAGCCATAAATAAAACAGAATGCGACAAAAAGGGAGTGCCAAAAGGAAGGCGGTGCCAATTTGCTACCAGGCACGATAACAATTCTCTTCTCTTCGTTTTTTTAGTTGTTTAAAACAAACAAACTAAATGTAAACGAAACCGAATAAACATATGTATTTATTTACTAATGGAGCAGAGAGCGTAGAGATGAGGTAAGAGCCAGAGTTGCCAACATACTATAAAGTTAAGTATTTGTAAAGTCAACAAAATCAGCGCCCAAAATAGGCGACTTGAAATATTTACCAAAAAATAATCTTGAATAATTATGTGTGTGACAACAGCAACAAAAACAGCGCTGACAACAATTAAATACAATTAGCAAAAATAATACATATAAAAACAAACTTTGTTGGATATGTTTAAGAAATGCTGATTAGCGAGAGGAAACAAGAGATATGTTTGTGATATACGAAATGAGTTTATCGCAAAAGGTCGTAACTCTAGAGAAGTCGTTAACCCGACTAGGCACACTTCAAAAAAATTCATTTGTTTTATGCTTGAATGCAATAATGCCTATGGCAGATGGGGCGGAAACACGCCCCTCGCCCACGACCCACGCCCTGCAGACAAATTCGAGTAATAAATGCAATTGCTTTTATGGTAATTGGTAAGGTGTGTTTCAATCCATTTTTTAGTTCAACTAAATCAACCACAAGATTGTAACTGTAAACCGTTTATCAACACTATTTTAATGCCGAATGCGAATTGATTCCAATATTTCAATGACTTAACATTTCCAGCGAATTGAAGGTCAACCACAAATGAGGGCAAAGCCAAACAATAACAACAACAACAGCAACAAAAAAAGTATCATTTATAATTAATGTAGAGAATGACGCCACAATTTGTATAACAGCATTAATTTTTTTTTAGACCCAGTACTTTAAAAAAGTACAAATGGGTCTATTAAGTTTGTGCAAAAAAAAATGTGCGTAACAGGCAGAAGGAGGCGTGGCAGACCCCATAAAGTATATATATTCTTGATCAGCATCAACAGCCGAGTCGATATAGCCATGTCCGTCTGTCTGTCCGTCTGTCTGTCCCTTTTTTGAACACCTATATCTCAGAGACTATAAGAGCTAGAGCCACCAAATTTGGCATGAAGGTTCATCTATATATTGCATTGATGAAGTTTATTTTAGAATTTTGCCACGCCCCCTCCGCCCCCGTAAATTTGAAACAAAATTTCAAAGTCGAATAACGAAAGCACCTTTATTGCTAGCGATATGATTTTTTTCACACATGATAAACTTTATAGTCCAATCCTGTCCTGAAAGTTTTATCCGGATCGGATAATAAACGGATAGTATACGGCTGATCGAAATTTCTGAAAATATGAACACCTAGATCTCAGAGACTATAACAGCTAGAGACATCAAATTTGGTGTGTAGGTTTATATATATCTCCCATTGATCAAGTTTGTTTTAGATTTTCGCCACGCCCCCTTCCGCCCCCGGAAATTGAAATACAAAATTTTGAAGTCGAATTGAAGGAGCCCCTTTAATGTTAGCGACTTGACTATTGGTATATATAATATACACTATGGTTCAAACCTGTCCAGAAAATTTCATTCCAATCGGATGATAAACACGGAAAGTTATTCAACTAACAATGTTAAAGGCAAAAGGAAGAAGAAGAGACGCTAGCGACCTCCGTGTTTATTAACTTCGAAGTGGCGCCATCTATTGTTTGGTACGCATTATTGAAGAACAATCAATAGTGAACGGTTTGCACTCAAAAAGTACTGGGTCTCCTACTGTCGAGCTTGCTCCACTGTAGCTTACTGTATTTTTTTTTTTTTTTTTGCCTTAGAACTTGAAACTTGGCGACTGTTTGTTTTGTGACCCGCGTTGAACCGGGTTCCGGTTTTTCCTACCTCTCCATAGAGTTCTCCGCATAAAACTTCAAAAGCGGAACGCTTCACAATTGACCATAAAAGCACAGTCCCGTGTACCGTTAATGAGAGTGGCCAGCAAAGCGTGAATGCGAAGTGAATACAATGTTAAAATACTCGCAGATTGATGGCTATAAAAAAAGCATTGGCCATAATGCAACGCCCTGAACATGCAACTCCAGTGCATTCCCTGCTTCTCCATCTCCTTCTCCTCCTTCTCTTTCTCCCTCGCAACAATGCTTAATTAGCAATGCAGCGCGGTGAAGAGGCAAGTGAAGAGGCAACTGCAGTGTTGCAAGAATCAGGCCAACCCAATGAGGCAACAAGTGGCAGCCAAAGTCGGCCAAACTGTCTATCAAAGAACCTAACAGCAACAACAAAAAAATATGTGGCACAAATGTGCAATCAACAGTTAACTGCAGATCCATCAAGTAATAAATGCTCTAATGATTGCAAATAATTGCAATTACATTTCAGAATAATTAAAAATTTAAAGAGTCTTTCTCTTTTCCTAAAGCCATTTTCTCTTTTCTTTTTAATTTTCCCTAGTCATTAAAATATTCTCTTCACAAAATACATTTGAAAAGCATTAAAAATTTTGATTGATTCTTTCTCTATCTAAAAAGTATCACTCATTTTTTTAATAGGCATACTTATAATGATCTATAGATGCTATCGCTATCTGAAATCCTGAAATCATAAAGTAATAAATTCTCTAACGACTGCAAATAGTTTGCAAATAATAAACTTTTTATTTGAATCTTTCTCTATTTGTTTAAAGAGTTTCTCTCATTTCTTTTTATATGCAGATTACATCACAATCATCATCATATAATCTTTCGCATTTGCTCAACAGACTTTTTTATGATATCATTACATAAGTGGGAAGTACTTTGGAGGTAGTTTACTTTAAGTACCCTTTAAATTGTATTTCAAGAGTCTTCAACATTTTGTAAGTTTTCTCTTTACACTTTTCTAATTCCATTTATAATGCGGGAAATATTAAGAAGTTTTCTTTTTTTTAACTTGTTCTATTCGCTTTCTGGAATTTATGAATAATGCATTAGCGATAGCTATCCCTTTCTATTATTCTTTCATTTCTTTCCCTACATTTCTTGTTTACATCTTTTAGTCCAACAGAGCGTATTTCACTTTCGTCAGTTTTAAGTGTCCAATTAGTTTTTATTCGTTTTCAGCTTATCTCTTGTATACGATCTTCTCTTTTTTGTCTGCCTCTTTTTAACATCATTTACACCTGTTTCCCAATTTAAGCGATAAGTTCCACTATTTGCTCTCTAGCATAAGCTCGTCTCTATGCACATAACGGTAACGCTCTTTGTTTGTGTATTGTATTCGTTATTTACCTTGCTCCGATGAGGAACGCGATGTGGATGCCGATGAGTTGGTCGAGGAAAGCATTCCCCAAATATCCGTTTGAATAGCGACACTAACTTTACCCATGTTGTCAAGAGCTTTTTCTCTCGCTATCTCTTTTGTTCTCCTTCGAAGAGAGTCTCCTTTTAACCCCTAGCGGCAAATGTGACCCACTTTAAGTTTTTCTTTGCCAGCTGCCTTCACCAGGCGGCGCCACTTGAAATCAATTTTCGTAATCAATTGGCGTATTTAAACATTTCAATTTGTTTACTTTGAAAACACAAAAAACACACACTAAAGTTTCTTTTAGAGATTTATTTACGCGCAGCGTGTTGACCTCGAAATGTTGGGAAACTCGATTGTAAACAATAGGAAAAGCCAACAAACGTTTTTCACTGCAGTGCCTCTTATAATAAATGCACTCTTATACACTTAATACACCCTTATACGAAACGGAAACACGCGACTATTTATGAATGGTGGCATATATCGGGATTTTCCACGAGATTTCATGAACTTATTAAGATTTTGGTTGTTGTTGCTATCACAGTATTAAATGGATATGGAGATTCGATGATGAAAAATAGTAAGAGTTCTTAAAGCTTGCGGAAGCACATTGAATAACAGTTAAAAGCAACGACGACGACGACAAAAATGACGACGACGAAGACGACAAGGGAAGCAGAACCGCTTGGAACGCACGCTAAAAATGAACTGAGACGTTAACGTCGGCCGTTTCAATTGTTTTTGGCGCAGCAGCTTTCAGGTAGAGAGCAAGCCGCACACGGAGAGCGAGAAGCAGTGGACGAGAGGGAGAGAGAGAGTGGAAGGGAGAACGGCAGCCACAAAAAGCGTCAACTTTTGAACTTGGCTTCACACGCAATGTGCTTTTTGGATTGAATATGTGTGAAGCAGTGTTGCCGGAATTTCTTCAACTAAGAAAAGCTAATTAAAGAAAAAATGCTAGAAATACGTAGCTTTAAAAAAAGCAGTAACTAATCCTGTTCAGGTTTTCACATGTTCTTAACAAATTTTAGTAGTACTAGTTTTCCCATTTGACCAAATGAATTTTCCCATGTCACCATGAAAACTGCTAACTATTACCTTTACTAAAATATTCTATATTCCTTAAATATACTAGCAAACATCTTTTGCATTTAATAACGGCTAGATCTAGCAACTTAATAGCTTTAATAGCAACACTGGTTTCGGCAGCTCAACAACAACAATAACAAACAGGGAGAGCACCCAAAACAACAATAACAATAGCGCATGCGTCAATATACATAAAAAAAGCGACGACGACGTCATTTTCAAAAGCAGATGATGTTGAGATTACAAAAGCAACAACAATAACAGATGACGGCGACCCACAAATACAACAACACTCACACACACACAAACTTCAAGCCACAGTTTGAAAAGCACAACACAAACAACGTGGAGCGCAGCTTTAAACGCGACATCTACCGCAATTTTCTAAAACTCTTGGCCTCTAGCGTATGCCAAAAGCTAATAAATTGTATTTAATATTAAATTTTATGGGATTCTTGGCATTTCTTCAAATATACATTTCAATAAATTTTCTCCCATTAACGTTTTGTTTAGAATATTTCCGCTTTTTCGCCAAAAATGACGTCAGCTGCCAAAATAATTTGCTCTTGTTTCCCCTAATGCGCATATATCTGTGTATAATCCATAAATATTAAGTAAATTTATCACATTCTTCTACACTCAATGCTTAATATAAATTTTCTTTTACGCATTTGTTATTTGTGACACAGTGCAGCCACAACCTTAGCAACGGCACAATGCTTTGCCAACTGTATTGAGTTACTCTCAAACTGTGATTAATTTAAATTTGATTGTATCAAAAAGAGACAACTATTAAACTACGTATCTATTAAATAGATTAGTAGCGATGACGACTACGTAATGAATTAGGACAACAACTAAACGAAGATGAGAAATTTAAATTAATTTTGGTTAAACATTTGACAAAAACACAAGCATAATAAATATTAACAAATTACGATTAATTTAACGAAACAATGACACCAAATTAATATATAGTTATATAATTAAAAATATGTTCATGTTACAATATATAAAAGAAAACAAAATAATCAAAAAGTAGAACAATTTTAAATGCTTTTGGTGTATTTTTTGTTGATATAAAAAACGGTAATTTTTATTTGCCAAAAAAAGAAAATAAATGCGCAAAATAAATAATATTTTTTTCTTCTTGTTGTTTTAAAATTAATAATATTAAACAAATGCAAAATAGAAATTCGATGCAAAATGCGTTTTGTCAAATGCAAAAACAAAATTTTTCCAAATTATAATAATACAAAATAATACAGAATCGTACAAAATAATACAAAATTAAAGAGCTTTAAAAGCTGCTGCTTCGCTTGGCAAAAATATTAAGGCAAAGCTCCCTTTCTCTCTCTGTGTGTGTTTTAAAAGGCACTGCTCTTTTAGAGCAACCTTCGAAAACCGCCAAATAAACGCTCTAATCGCCCCATTGGCCGATTAATCAGCGCATAGAGCGATTTTAACGTTCCGGCCAGAAATCTATAGAGAGTAAAATGCTCCAGCAAATTGCTCACATCCAACACAAACTCAATGACACGGGCTACAAATCGTGTTATCGGCGCACACTTGCACTCGGCCATCGGTTGCACAGCGGTTCTAGCTGTGGTTGTGGTTCTATCTGTGGTTGTACCACCATTGGATGCGGATGAAGTGCCACCAGCCATGTGCACAATTAGCCGGCAGCTTCTTGGCAAGGACTCACCTTTTGTCTGGCCGGCACAATGTGTCGAGAGCACCGTACCAGGCGGACCCCTCAGTACGGCCTCCAGGCAGCGTATGTTGTCCCGGCAAGTGTTGATAATCTCGTGCTGAAAGTGCGAAAAAACGATTCAATTATTAATATTTTACTTATTTTTGAGTATACTTAGACTAGAGCTGAGCTTTTCGCAGGAGTTTTCTCATAAATCTTAATATTTCTATATTACTAATTTAAATTTTATTATTTATATTCCATGATGTGTTTACTTCCTTTTATTAAAAGTTTGGAGTACTTCTTCTATATATGGCAGTATTCTTGAATAGTTGTTAAAGGAATCAAAAGCTAATAATAATAATTAATATTTTATATTTCTGTATTTAATTAGTATTATATTTTATCCAGAATCAATTTATTTTTAACATTCACATAATTCTATTTTCACGCTAATCTTTGACATTAATCTTAATCTAAATCTATAACTCTCTATTGAATTAGTCTTCTATCTAGTTAAGTGTCATGTCCACAGATTTATATTCCTGTTGATATTTCTCTATCCAAATAATCTTAGTTATATCTAGTTATATCTATCTATATCATTTAATTTGAAGCCTCCCCTGTCTAATTTATTCTTCTCTCCTCCAAAACACTTACATAATCTTCAGGTCTCAGCAGATGACAGCGTATCTTAAGAGCACGTGTATCCTCAAGTCTATCGCGACTCTGTTGCAGCAGAGAGCGCATCTCCTGTTCCCCATCCTCGGAGTCATTGTCACTCGACGAGGATGTGGCTGGAATCAACTTGATACATTTCTCCAGATTGCGAGAGGAGCGTCTTCGCTCATCAGCAGTAACAGTGCGACGACGACGGGTCGATGTATCGCTCTCCGAAGTGCGACGCAGCAGCGACTGCGCCGAGTGACTCATGCCGGCTCCAAACTCCAGTTTACGGCCCACAGATTCATTACGGGCTGGCAACTGGGTGGACGGATTCTTGGGTGTCATCAGCGCGGTGGCCGAGGAGGAAAGATTTGCTGTAGTCACCTGCTGTTGTTGCTGTTGTTCCTTCTGTGAGCTAATGGCCTCAGCCATGTCTGTGAACAAAAGATGAGGATTAGTTGAAGAGCAAATTGTGAATAGTAACGCAGTGAGCAATCAGAGTCCCGTGAGCTACTACGTTGAGGATTGTCCTTACCTTGACACGACTTGCGTCGCACTTCAAGCGTCTTGCGGCGTCTCTCGTATTGCAACTCAAGGGCACGTTGACGACGTGCGTGATCAACGCTGCTGCTGATTGTCTCCTGATTAATGTGCAACGCCTTTAGCTCGTGCTGTTGCAGTGAATCCATGCGAGGTGGCGAGAATGAATCCAAATTGTTGGCCGCCGACAGAGAACTGCAGCAATCGGACTGCGAATCAATGAAATTGCTGCAACCCAGACAAAAAGTATATAATGATTTATGAGCCAAATATAAATATATCATATGATCTTTTTTTTTTGGCACGCCCCACAACAAGGTCGACCAAGAGAGATAGAGAGATTTCTCTACTCACCGATAGTCATCGCCAAATTCCAATAGACGACGCGCTGCATCCGAATCAAAGCCCTCTGAATAATTCTCTGAATTATATTTCTCTTGATAATTATCCCATGCAGTCTCCGAGATGCTGCTATGATGATCCTCAGTGCTGAGTTCTATGATCAAAGAAAATATCAAGATGATTAGTTGATGAATTGAAGCGGATTATAGGTTTTTAATTTGTAGGGATCTTGTTTAAATGGGGTGCATTCGTGGTACCTTTTGGCCTGGGTACGGGCGTGGGTGCTTGTGAGAGAAAGATTTCAATACAATAGATAGAAAGTGTTACAACAAATAGTAGAATTCTGAATTAAAACGCTTTTGAAACTATTGAGATTTAGATAAGTTGTTGAACATAATTATTATTTTCCCGACTTATATAAATTTTCCTTAAGTAGAGAGACTTCTTTTGGGTTGTATAAGATCTCTTTGTGCTATCAAAATGAATAAAGTTTAAGCTAGAAAGAGTCTATTATACTAAATATTCCCCGTTGATAGTAGGAATTATTCATAAATTAATTAAAAGTAGAAAATTTACTTTGATAAGGGATTCCACAGAATTGAGAATTTCTTTTTTACTATCTCTACTTTCTTATATATCGATATATACACAGCAATCTCAATTATGATAAGTTGATAAGGAATACAATTGAAATACCCTCAACTTAAGAACTCTCCCCATGCATTAGATATATGTGAATATATATTCCTGTATATAGTCTATATATGACTGTAAGATTAGAAATTGTTTTTCCTACAAAATATACTGATGATTAATTATTATTATTGTCAAAGACTACGTGACAGAGAGATTAGACCTATGATATCATTATAGACTTTAAGTATTTGAGGAAGTAACCTCTCAAGAACGTTTCAAAAGCGGTTTATCAATCTATTTTAAAGATCAAGTGGTGCTTTTTCTTTAATCTATTCACACTCCTCTTACCGGCTTGTTGCTCATCCTCATTCATATAGTTGGAGAGTGCTGCCAAGGCGCCCAAGCGTATTTCACTTGCCATGAGAGCAGCTGTAGTAAAGGAACCCACTCGAAATTTGGGCACCATCAATTGGGATTCTGTTTCGCCCTCGAGAACAGGTTCATCCAACTTGGGGCTGGCAGGACAGCTGCCTTTCTGTATACTCAATAGGGCATTGGTGAACTCCTGTAGCTGCTGGGATGACATCGATTCACAGGACTTCATCAGAGTCTGTGTAAGATCTCCGTGTGCTTCAGAGCCCGAATCGGACTTCCTGCCACCCGAAGCAGCCGACATACGCTTCTTCCTTGCCCGACGCCGACGCAAGGATCCCTTGCTGTCCGCCTTGCGTGCGGCATTGCTGCCCGTTCCCGAAGAGGAGGCAGCCCGAGCACGTGGTCCTGGGGAAAGCGAATCCAAGGCGCTCTCACTGATCGAATGACTGGCCAAACCCGGAGGTGAACTCTGGCCAACAGCTGCTATTGTTGTGGTCAACTGAGCAGCATCTGTGGTCAACTGCGAGAGGCAGGACACGGACCAAGGACGCTCCGACTTGCGACGAGTCTGTGGACGCTTTACAATCTTAACATTCAAACTCTGATTGCTGCTGCCAAATCCAAGTGGAGTTGGTGGTTGTCCAATGGGTTCAGCAGAGCCGCCAATGCGTTCCGTGGAGTTCCCATAAGAGTTCGTGCTCGTCTGCATGCAGGTGGCAATAGAGTCGGTGAATTCCTCCGAGGAATCCGAGCCAACACCGCACACTGCATCCTTATGTGGCATGGAATCTGTTTCAGATGCCTCTCCGGAGGCTTCACAATCATCCGGTTTTGTGGGTGCCTCATGTGAATGATGATTCCGGTTCAAGAGCTGTGGAGTTGAAGGTTGATGTTCCAACCATTCCTGTAGAGAATGAGAGTAATGATTAGTTAAGTTGCTTACAGGGTATCTGCAGAGTTAAAAACTTACCTCGACACGCTGCTTAATGGGACCGGGCATGATAATGTCTCGCTTTTTGACCGTCGAGGAAATCTTAATGATGGAATGTTTCTGCTTCGTTGGCGTCTTCAATGCTGCCTCCTGAGCGTCGCGAACCAAATGTTCAGCTTCGAGTACAAGCTGCTTGATTGAATCATGCGAGACCTTGCCCTAAGAGAGGGAGAGAGAGAGAAACACAGAGAAGGCGTGTGAGTGGAAAAGTGAGATAAATAAATGAGTAAAACTTAATGAGCATGGCGAATTGAAGTGCCCTCGCTTAGGTCACACTTCCCAAGTGACGCACAGACTAAACAATTGAGAGAAAGAGAGAAACGTGAGAGGATATGCATTTGCAGCTACTCTAATTCTCTCTCTCTCTGCTCTTCACTCTCTCTTACTGCTTATCAGTTTGTGACGAGATTCACTTATCGCTTTGGTAATAATAATTTCTTAATATTCGTTTGTTTGCCTAGTGCATTCATTATTCATATTATTCATTTGGCAAACACTCATTCAACTCTTTTCTTTTTTTTGCTTATCTTTTGCATTTGCTTTCTTCCATTTCCCTTATCTCTACTGTTCTGACTGTCTGTTGTGTTTTAACGCGTCAATCAAGCTTTGCCTAATTGTTGTCTACATAAATGTGATCTCATTTGTCATACCCTGTAATCGGGTTTAATAAATGTCTTGGATCTTAATATGTATTGAAGACTTGAATGAAAAAGATTGGACCTTGAAGTTCTTGTGATATAATTTTATTAAAATTACTGTTGGTAGGAAATTTATTATCAGAGTGTTGTTTTTAAGTTGACACTTTACATAACATCAAAGGATTGATATCCAGGTACTGTTTAGAGGGTATTCTCACTGGTTTATTTAATTAGACTTTATTCTTTTAAGACTTGTACAAATAGAGACTCATCTTAATATTAAGATAGGTCAACAATTCTAAATAAAATCAACTGTTTCTGCCTACAATACAGTTTGACCTCCAAATGGGAAACTTTTCTTGACTAACCAATGTTAATTTGACATCATCAACATGAGCTTATTCATAGAATTAGAACTTAAAAGACTATCGAAAATTACAGAAATTAAGCGAGAGAAACTCAGTGAAGCGTTGATAATGATTCGATTGTTTTACAGTTTGTATTTGGTGTTTTTGTAATTATTACAAAACTTGTAGCTACACGAAAATGGTATTTGAACGGAAAACTTTGGGGTTAACCTTTAGACAAACGGGCATTAAATGAAATGAATGAATGGTTAATTGCAAATAGTATTGCACAATTGAACAATTCCAAAGTTATTCCAAACAACATAAAATCTCCATATACATGTATCTAATATGTATTTTATTTTTATGGTATTTTAGTTAAGACTTTAAGTCGATTGAACACGCTTTGAACTTTATTGCTAATCTTTGGTTTAATTTAATTAACAGTTTCCTGTCGCCATGCAGACAGTTTGAGCTGCACTCCAGTGGCTGTCAAACTGGAACCTAACTGAACTACACACACGCACACACACACAACGGAAATAATTTTCCAAATGCTGTGCCAGTGAAAATGTCGACGTTTTACGACTCTTGCAACCAAAGTGGAAGCTGCAACAAGAGCAACTACAACTCAACTAGCTGCAACAACAACAGCAACAGCAACAAGAGCAACAACAACAACAATTGCAAGATCAACAGTAACAACAACAACAGCAACTACAAGAGCAACAAGAGCTACTGAAAGGCCTTTGCGATTGGGCGTTTGCGATAATTAAAGGCAATTATATGAGTTTGGCTTTTTTGTTTAGCCAATGGCCAATTAAGCAAACTGGAAACTAAAACAACAAACTAGAGCTGGGCATAAGTTAGTCAAACTTGAAGATAGTGTGTGTTTAGTTTGAGAGCTGGACGATATAAACAACAGTACGATTGTTGCCTTATACGATAGTTACTAAAGTATGTAGGGAAAATGCCCGATTATGGAGATTGTTGTTTAGGTTGTTTAGGAAATGTACTACAAATATTAATAATTATACTAATAATAATTATTATAATAAATATAGAACCCTATATGTATAAGACTTTGGTAATTTCTTTTAAAATAAAAAACATATCTTATTGAGATAAAATTTTTTTTTTATTTTATAAGAAATTTCATAAAAATATGTAAGGACTTTTTTCAATGATAAACTACTACGTCTTCAGTATTTATTTCCAATAACACAAATGAACACTAAGATGTTTTGTCAACAAAAAAACTTCTTTCAATCAATAATTTTCAATTAAAACACACAATAATATACTAAGCCATAGTTTGTGTTTCTCAGCATTAATACACATACGTTCTAGCATTTATACATTTATTAAAGAAACTAAATAAATGGGTTAAATAGTTCCGAAAGTTTATACCTGACTTGATTTACAACTTCCTCTGGCACGCGTCCATCTCTAGGTCAGACTATTGGCTGACAAACTGTTGAAACTTGGTAGACTTTAACTTTTTGGGAGCCTTGACAATAGTCGTTTCTTTTGCCGTGTTGTTTTTTATGACCAAAAGAAAAAAAACTAGCTAATTTAATTGCACTGCGACACGCACGCCAAACTGAAATCGCCAAACGCAAATCGCGAATTTAATCGCAATGAGTGTGCGCATATAGTTTGACAAGCGCTGAGCGGGCTTTAATTACACACTTTTCTAAGCTAAATGCAAATTACGCGAAAACGACAATAACAACAATAGCAATAACAATTGTTAAGACAATAATAAATAACAACAACAACAAACGGGGCAAAATAAAAATAAACACTTGACAATAGCGAATGTTGCGGGCTTTTATTTTGGCTTTCTATTGTTGCGCGACAATTGTTTGTTACGTTTTTTTTTTGTATCTGTAACTGTAACTTTGTATCTGTATCTTTGTATCTCTATATAGCTATATCTATAGCTGTATCTGTATCTGTTTCTGTACGTGTGTATCCGTAACTCAACCGTTAACCGCGACGTCGCAAAACATACTGAAAGTTTGCTGTGAATTAAATTCAAACTGACAGTCAAAATGCGTTTGATAATAGCACCACCATTAATGTGGTTGCGGTGGTGCAGGGGATCACCGGTGTCACCACCACCACCGATAAGATAAAAGCCGGCAAAATATAAAAATAAAAATTGGCAATATTTTTAAGCAATCGAAATTTGCGCTAGCTTTGTGATCGATCATTGATCGTCATCGATTTATGGCTTTGACTTTCTTTTCATTTGTTTAAACTTTTTTTATTAATTTTTTAAACAGTTTTTCATCTTTTGTTAACAAGTCAGTTTAGTGCTCGATTTATTTTAATGTGTGACACTGAGTGCGTTGCGATTAGATAAGGCAACGATTTGATTTGATTTGATTTCAACGTCATCGATTGGATTCGGTTTTAGCTTTTTATTTTGTCGCTTATCTCCGACTGATTGCAATGGGAGACATTTTAATTGATAAACGACTTTACACTGTCCTGCAAAAGATGCATAAATTACCGAGAAATAAAACCCAACTAACTATATATATATCCGAAATTTGTCATTATTAATCAAAAGCTAAGCAAATTTCACTCTCAATAAATCAACGCATGCGCAGCGGATGCTTTGGGGACAGGAGATGCCTGACACTGGGAGAAATGGAGATGAAGTTGCAATTGAAACTGCCCTCGGGTAAATGACAGTGAAAACTGCGTAGACAGTCAGTCTGTGTGTGTGTTTGTGTGTGTGTGTGTGTGAGGAGATTCAACTTGTCGACGACAAATGCAAATACGAGCATACTCGAGCAACATGTTGCTGATGTATGTCTGTTTGTTGCACACTGCGACATGTTGCTGATGTATGTCACTGATCGTTGGGGACAGGCAAAAAGTGAGAGTGTCGATCGAGTGCCAAAACATGTTGGATAACAGAAACCCAGACACTGATAATATGCCCAGCAAAGCCATAATTACCTTACAAAGCAAGAGAGAATATAGCAGACGCTTTAAACTTTTTCTGGGGCGTTTAATTTTTGTAAAAAATATCATGTCAAAAGAGAAGATATAAATTAATTTTATAAGGTTGCCAGTCAAAAGGGTTACCAACTTCAAGCTTGCATAACATTCCCCTGATTTCCATGCGTCATTTGATTTAAAAATTGATTCTATATAACAAAATAAATCGATTTCAAAAGATCATGCTAAAATTGACAAACAATTTAACTTGTTAAAGTTTCTTCTTGCAAACCCTGTCGAAAGAACTAACTGTGAAATATAGTACATACTTATTTTTATTTGATATTTTATTTATATACATAAAAGTTTCACACATTAAGTATTAACGAAAATTGGCAAAGGAATAATAAGTAGCTTAAAATGCATGTACTTTCTAATCTCCTTGTTCACTCTCATAGATTTGATAGTAAAAATCTCTCTCTAATGATCCCTTTAAATGTCACTACTTGTGGTCAGGTTTTATTAATCTATTGACTAACTTCAGCGGCATGATCAAAGGCTGAAGGAAGAAATGGATTGTTACAAATTGTACACCATAAAAATTTCGCATTTGTGTCAACTTGTATTAATCCAACAACAATTTGCCAGTTTTACTGATTTCCACCCGCTGATTTTCACAAAAGGCGCCAATGAAATGTCTTAAATTACCAAAAGATGATCGTTTACAGCCCATTACACTCAGCAACTTGTCAGTGGACATGTTTGGGGACATGTTTACCAGCAAATTGACACGAAAAATCCACAAAAAGAGCTTAGAGAAATTTGAGGCGAATCCACACACACACACACACACACACACACACACACGCACGCACAGTGTGTAAGCTTAGTGTACAGTGGACCACCAACATGGCCACTGGATGTTGATTCGATGGTTCGATCGAAATGTTGCTCTCGTATGCATTTCAAGCGAAACTGAAACCATGAGAGCCTCCAAAGTCAGATAAACAACAAAGGCAAGCCGGCTGTGGAGAGTTGGCGAATTCAATGTGATCGAGTTGGCCTCTATCTCTTCTGGCCTGGCTTTTAACTGGGCATGGGCATGGTCATGGTTGTGTGAACGTGCGACACGCAATGTCGGACTTGCAACGGAGTCTGCCATCATCTGATGACAAATTGCAAGTGCATTTTGTTTGTGTACCGTTGAAAGGGAAAACGTTTCAGCTGTGGGCAGCTACACTGGCAAAAATCAGGGACTTAAAAGAAGCAGACTCTTTTTACAGAAGAAATGCATATTAAAGTTGCTATAGAAAATATATTATATGTAAATATTTACTAAATATTCCTTTCAAATAAATATTAAAATAGAGATTCTTAAAGCGTGTTTTTAGAAGAAAATTCATTGAAAATTTCAGTTTAAATATTACTTTTTTTAATACAAACACTTGAGTAATTTCCTTTTGTTTAAAAAATATTATATTCTCGAAATTACTAGGAAGTTTTTGAACAAAGATACCAAGGTATCAAGATGTGTGAAATTGTGTATATTTAAAGAACCTTTCGAAATTGTAAACATTATTATGTATTGTTATTCACAAAATAAATGCTAAAAAATGGTATTAAAACACTACAATTATGTAAAATTAGTCATTACATTAGTAAAGACAACAAAATTTGTTTAAATGTTCGAAGCATCATAAAAATGATATTACTTTTTGTCAGCATGAAACCCAGTTACAGACTTAAAGCAAGAGAGAAAGCAAGAGACTCAAAAGTCAATCCTCTTTGTGTTACAGTTTTAAGCGTTCACAGGAAATGTTTCCGCTTCCTTTAGCTGATTTTTATAGCTATCTAGTTATATTAATGATAATTAGATATACCTTATGGAGAGTTGGAGACTTACCTTCGATGGTGACATTGTGGCATTGCTGCTGCTGGCCTGAGACTTTGAAGACTTGGCTGGTGACCTTGGTGGCAAACGATTGCCATTGGCATTTAGATGGACATTTCCATTGCTCATCTCACTGGGCCAGACACTTATATTGCAGATGTCCGCGCGACTATAGAAACTACAATTGTTGTTGTTATTGCTGTTGTTGTTATGCAGCTGAAAATAAGAAAGAAAACATGATTTAATTAAAAAAAATGCCATTAGAAAATTGGGAAAAGCGAAAAGACCTCTGCTTTCTGTCTGTCTCATAATCAATCGGTTGAAAACTAAAGTTGGAGCACTTCCTGTCCTGTGCTGCATTTCATGTGCATGGCTCTATTACAATCTGACTTGGCCCCAATCCCCGCCATAAATCTTGGCCAGTCGAACGAATGAACAAACGTGTCCTCGTCCTCATCCTCGTCGTTGTCTTTAGTCTGCTGTCGTCCCTTTCAATTGTAAACTGTTTGCCATTTCTTGGCGCTTTTTTGTTGTTGTTGTCTCGCAATGAAGAAATAAATCACACGTTTTTAGTTAATTTCGTACTTTCCCATTTTTGACGTGCGCTGCTCAATTTCCACCAGTTTTTCCTGGACCCAAAGACTCTGACTCCCCTGTCTGCCTGTGTGTCTGTCTTGCTGTCTGTCAGTAGTCAGTCGGGATTGGGATTGAGTTTTGGGAGACGGTAGTTGGTACCCAATTTTTTTGAATGGCAGCTGCTGTCGGGAGTTTGCAGCAGTCGGTGCATGATTCGCTTTCATTAAGCCAACTGCTTAATCATCAGGTGCAGGCAATAAGAGGCGGTAGCCATTTATTGAAAAGGCGCCCCCCTTTTACTAGACCAGTTCAGATCAGTTCCCCCTCTCTCTCTCTCTCTCTCTTGCTGGGCTTACAAAGTTGCCAGAAAACCAACTTTATTGACACAAGTCAAGAGACCTGCAAGACAGACAGTGATCGAATCGAAATGCAACTCAACCATAGACTCAAGACACAAAACCAACTGTGGCAACTGTGGGAAACTGTGCAATACCCTCAACTTGCAACTTGCAACTTGCAAAGTTGTGGCATTGTGGCATGTCTGTGATTTGTATTTGCGGATTGTGGTCTATAAATGGCAGGGCACCATCCACTTGAGTTCTCAGCTCATTTTTGGAGTGCCTCTTGTTTATTAGCTGATATATCAATACATACCACATTAAGCCAAATGGCCAAACCAATAGTCAAACATGATTAATAGAGATTAAAGACACTGTACTCATTGTTATGGTAATGATTTGACTACTTTTGGCATTCAAATATGAGCCAATGTACATAATAATGTCTAAGAACTTTAATGATTTTTGTGGCTGAGAACTTTGCTGAATGCCAATTAAATAAGTGCTACAAATTATGCTGTCGATATTTACTTATTTGGAATATTAGATGTCATGAATTACAATAATTGTTGTCATATTTGATTAAAGCATAAGTCATCAAATAAATAATAGAATAGATCTCTGAATTATAGTAAAAAACAAACACATCTGGTAGATATTATAACTAACATAACTAATATAAGTTTTAATTCTATCTATTGGCAACTGTTGGTAATACTTAAGTACATAGTACTTTAGATTGTTAGGTATAGTGTGTCTTCCTAAATATATTTCATATATCTAAACTCAAATATCTATAACTGACATCGATTGCAATCCATCCTCATTCCTTCTGCTAACAGCACATTTCCTTAGCTCTTCACGAATTTAGTCTTCTATTCTAACATCAACTTTCTATTGAAATTCAAATCGCATAAAGAATCACTTGACTTCACTTACCTGTGCTGCATTTCCATTTGCATTATCAGCAGCAGTTGCCTCATCAGAGTTCTGTTGCTGTTGCTGTTTAGAGTCAAAGCGCGACTGTTGCTGATGTCTGTGATTATTGTTATTATTGTTGTTGTGCTGTTGCTGTTGTTGTTGTTGCGATTGTTGACTGTTGTTGTTGTCGCTTTGCAGTTGTTTGTAGCAATTGTTGCTAATGATGTGTCTTGTGTTGCCGCCGCTCATGCGACTGTTGCTGCCATCGCTGCTTGGACTGCTTAGGCTGTTGCTGTTGCCATTGATTTGCAATTGCATGTCCATGTCCATGACGCTGACAACAATGTTGCTGCGTTGCATTTGAGTGACTCGAGAGGTTGCCGAGGTCTCTGTATGGACACCGTTCGAATTGGACGATGAGCAGGCGCTGCTGCTGTCGTAGTTGCTGTTGTTGCTGCCACTCCCACTGCCAACCAGCACGACACCAACACCAACAGCTGTTGTTGTTGCTGCAATTGCTGTGGCTGTTGTAGTTCCTGTTGTTGTTGTCGATGTGGTCACTAGACTCTCCTTGTTCTCCTTATCAGAATCGTCGCTAGGAGATGTTGTTGCTGTTGCTGCTGCTGTGGCGCCAGAGGTTGTCGATGAGATGGCAGTCGACTGCAGACCATCGACTGTTGTAGTTGTTGTTGCTGCTGCTGTTGTTGTTACTGCAGTTGTTGCTGTGTAGAGCCAACCGTCGTCTTCGTCATCCGAAGAGGCATCAGCCGATTTGAGTATCTAAAGGTTGCAAGCAACAACACAAAAAATAAAAGAGAAGAAATATAGTTAGTATGGAAAATTAAAATCAAACAACAACAACGACAACAACAGCAACAACATGCAAAATTGCTGTGTGGGCTGTGAATGCAGACGATGGATGGTAAAGTTGCAGCTCAATGCAATGGCAATGCCAACAGATGAAGATGAAGTAGTAGAAAATGAAGTTTAATTAGCGTAACTTGCGCAAAATGGCAAATTGTAACTTGTAGTCACACAAACAACAACAACAATTGTAGGTACAAATTGTTGCCGCTGCAGCACGTCGCATGAGTGGCAAAAATCTTTTGAGCTTCGTCTCAAATGCCGGTTGTTGCCTGTCCTCCTCCTGCGCCTCTTCTGCAGTTGCTGTTGCAGCAGGAGGAGTTGCCGCCGTGCCGCCCTCAACAGTTGCAGCTAAGGCTGCTGCTGTTGCTGTCGTTTTCTCTATGTTTGCAATTTATATTAATGCCGCGACGTTTCGTTTGGATTGTGTTGGCAAGGCGGCGACCTTAGGCTTTGGCTTTGCCTCTTTGCTGCCAATGCACTTGTCAATGCTCTGACTTTGTTGCACGTGAGGCAACAACAACAACAACAACAACAACAATAGCAACAACTGCTGCTGCTGCTGGGAGAAGCTGCACAACTCTGGGATTGTACTCATCATAGCAATATACAAAAATGTACTTGCCATGCAAATAAGTGCACTTTATTAAAAGTGTTTTACTCTACTTTGAATTTGAAAGTGAAAATATAAAAGCAAATCTGTTTGAAGGCAGTTGAATCTGTTTTAAACATAATAATTAAGTTGTACTTTCATTCGCAAAATGTATTTCAAAACTAAGTATCTTAATGAGAGCAAAGTTATTATTCGTAATATTATTTCTTCAACTTAAAATATTGCCTAATAAGTTTTCTAAAATTCGTAAGTTTAACTTGTTGCAGATAGAAGAACTTCAGTTCAAAACTATTTCACTTCATGGAAACATTAGAAACACAGAGCTCATAGTGAGAATAACTTTAGCTAACTAACTAACCTAAATAGAAGGTAAGATAATTTTAAATTCATTTATGCTTGTGTTGACTAAATTTATTATTTTTTTGAAGATTACTTAAGGCAATCTTAAGTAAATAGCGAAGAGTGACAGCTGCCAAAGCTGTCAAACAATCCAACAAATTATGAAACGACTGCCGAAAAAACAAGAGATATACAAGCTTAGTACAAAAATTTACATAAGCTGCGAAAATATCTTATTTTTATATATTTATACAAAAAATATATAAATCTTTTAAAATTCTATATCATTGATACACATTATTATATGATATTCAAAGAAATTATATGATATAAAAAGAAATTTAGAAATGTTCTTGTATTTTATTCTGACTGATCTGTTATTTTCAATTATTACTAATTTTAGATATTATATGTTTTTTGAAACGTAAACACGGAACTAGTTACGTTTTTTTAAAGAAAAGCTAAAGAACTATTGGCCTCTGACATAGTTCAAGAAACCGTAGCCTTAGGGACAGGCGGTTCAAGCTGTAAAGTTGAATCTTATGAAAGTTCATTGATGATTAATGATGATGCGGCATAATGACTACCAGATAATGGGGCAAACAAAGTTAATTAAGAAATTGTTAGAGGCATGCCAAAGACTACATAGATTTGATTACTATATATGTATATATATTCGATAATTTTTTATAATGTATTAATTAGTTTAAAATAAACGAATTTGAGAGATGCAAAGACATGCAAATTAGTTGAAGCCAAAAAGCGGGACAGCAACAAACAAACATTCCTGACAAATGTACAAGTATGTTTGTATGTATACTTTATTTGAATGTACCATGGTTGCTAATGAGGCAATCGAATTGTGAGTGTGTCGATTGTCGATAAGTCGAGGTCGCACACCGATAACCGCAACGAATTTGCGTTGCTGATGAGACTGAGAGAAGATGTTTGATGGATACGAAGATCAACAGCAATACCAACACCAACACCAGAGAGAAAGAGAGTGAGATCAGATCAGACCGATCACAGAGCGACGATTCACCAGGTAAATAGGTAAACACCTGCTGATAACGGTACTTACTTGTTGCTGGGCAACGGCAATATCAGTTTCCCCCTCGCCCGTCGCATCCGTACCAGCGCCGCTTGTCTCATTATCCGTATCCAGATGTTTGAAATAGAAGATGGCGCAATTCTTGGACTTGCGATTGGAACGATTGAACTTGGAGGTGTCACTTTGATGGCCGACTTTCGACTTTCTCAACACTGTCGGTGACTTGTTGAGGTCGTGACCATGACCATTATGATGATGATTATGATTGTGATTGTGATGATTATTATGGGTATTCGGTGTAATTACAGCGACAGCAATGCTCTTGGGCTTTGCACTATGATTGTGGCACTGTGGCGGCAACATTTTGTTGCCGTGTCGCGTCTGCAACAGCGACAGATTTGTTAAATTGGGCGTTGAGTTGCTGCTGCTGTTTGCCTGCGACATGTCTACATGAAAACCAAAATGTTGCAAATGATGATGATGCCTCGAAGTTGCAGCAATGATGCCAACGCCTCCACCTCCAAATCCACCTCCGACTCGTCGCAATTGTTGCACCTGCTCCAGATCGCTGCTCTCCGAGTCTGCCTCAAAATCGGTGAGTGTTGCAGGTGCAATGGGTGAATTGTTGTTGACTTTTGACGGGCGCCAGGCGCGTTTGGCAATCACAAAATCAACGACGTCTGCACTGTCGTCGTCGTCTTCCTCTTCGGGCTCTTCGTCCGCCTCGTCACCAGGCTGAGAGAGTTTTGTGTTATATATGGTTAGGCATATGCAAATTGCAGGCAGTTAGGTCAAAAGTTCAAACACACACATACACACAAACAGACAGAGACACACACGATAACAATTTACATGCTGCTTCAGTGCTGCCAACTGTTTTTCAGTTTCTAAAGTTTTTAGGCCCTGTACTTAAAAACCAATAAGGCTATAAGATCTAGAGACACCAAACTTGGTATGAATGTTTCTCTTTTAACCTGAGCAGATAAAGTTTGTTAAATTTTGCCACCATCTTTCCAAAAATTGAAAATACTCAATTACTTATGAGAACATTTTTAAAGTCAGTCACGTATATAATTTGACACAATTTATAAAATCACATATTAGTTTAAATTTCAGAATCTTAAAAAATACTTCTAATAAATTTAGAAAACAAAATAAAATCGAAGGAATTGAAATTTGTAAGCTTGGTATATTGTCAAAGATATTACATGACAAACTGTATTTAATAGACTGTCCTGAAATTTCATTACTATGAATTTTCTATAGAATAAGTACAGGGTGTCTTACAATCGGCTACTTTCGATTGTAGTTTTTTAACTAGTTTTTTTCTTTCTTTTTTCCCTCACAATTTTGGACTTCAGGATAACGGGGTTAGGTTTTTTCTTTACGTTTTTTAGTCTCGAAAAAGTTGACAATACTGTAGAAGGCATGCATAATTCTAGCTAGCAAAAATAACAACAACAACAAGAATACAGAACAACAACTACAAAAAACAAACGCACAAATTTGGCACAAAAGTATATGCAAATTATATTCGCGTTTATTTTATTTTTTTTTTTTAGTTTATTTACCTTTTGGGTTGCGATACAATCGCGTGACTGATCCTCAGCTGGCACGTTGGCGGAGACAATCTCCGTGGCAGCAACTTGACAACGTTGCAACAACTCTGTGGAATTGTGACTGGGTGCCACACTCTCACACTCTAGATCCAAATCGGAACCGACTTCGTTTAAATCGTCCTCGGTGGCAGCGTCGCCTTCACCTTCGTAGCCAAAGGAATCGTCTTCCGTATCGTCGTCGTCATCCAAGCTGGTCTGTAGTAAGAAAAGGAAAGAAAATGGGTTGCATGAGTAACTGTTGAAGACGTTGTCGATAAGATCTATTAGGTCAACTTTAACTTGAAATGGGAGTTAGAATATCTGTCAAACTTATTTGATAAATAACTAAAAAAGGAATGAAGCCTATACGTATCTTCAGTAACGTTAAACTAACTTGAATCTCATTCAATATCAGCTAAATCGTTAACTGATGAATAAATGGCTTACATTTGAATTGAATATAATATGTGTAATCAGTTTTTTACATTAAACTATAATCCATTTCCATTATGTTTTTATTTTATGTCCATATCTGTTTCATGATTTAATTTCATTTTCCTAATTATATATTTTATTTTCTCATTCCTTTTTTTATTTTTATATCCATATTCATTCCATATTCATATGAAATTCATATTTCCAATCACAATCCCCACATTTTATATAACCTTTATCAATTTTATAAAGTTGCACATATGAAAAAGTATTTCATTTAATGTTTTACTTTAATTACAGCGTAACTATTTTTATTTCTATATTCATTTCATATTCTAGATTCATATTTCTAATCATAATCTGAACATTTTATATAACCTTAATCAATTTTATAAAGTTGCACATATGAAAAAGTATTTCATTTAATGTTTTACTTTAACTACAGTGTAACTATTCATAGCTTTTTTTATTTCTATATTCATTTCATATTCTAGATTCATATTTCTAATCATAATCTGAACATTTGATATAACCTTAATCTATTTTTTTAAGTTGTACATATGAAAAAGTATTAGATTTTGAACAGTTTTCTTTAATTACAGAGTATTCATAGCTTCAATTTAATTGTTCAGCCTATTAGCCTGGCAATATGAATTTCAGTTTTTAATTGGTCAACTTGATAGTGATCTGAGGAAAAAGCATAAATGTTGTTGGTTTTCACACAAATTTTCCCAATAGTTTTTCAACGCTTTTCACTTGGCCATCACGTAACCATCTCGCCTGTTAGCCTGAATGTTAGCCATGCTTTGAGCTTCCTTCTTCACATATGTTATAATTGCTTTCAATTGCACAGGGGCCAAGAGCCAGACAAACAGACATAAAATAAAAGGAAAAATGGACAGATAGACAAACAGTTGTTGGGCCAGACAGATGACAGATAATCCAAAAAAAAAGAGTAGAGGAAAAACAAAAGAGACACGTCATGTGGGTGGCACTTGAGGGGAAAGTAAGGGGAAGACATCATATGCGGGGGCGGGCCTTGACGCCCCCTTGAAACATGAACACACAAGTGTTAAGTTTTTTCAAAGATTTTATTTGGGAAAGCAACTTGTTGGCATCTTAACCTCATTTGACCTTGACGCCTCCCTCTCCACCCTTTTAGCACCCACTCTTAACAAGCTTTTACATTTTTCCAAAATTTCTGTTCATAATAATAAACATAAAATTTCATTATTACCTCATTCAATTGAGGCAGATGATTAGAATTTATTTTATGCCTCTCGCATTAACAAGTTCTTTTAGCTTTTAGCGGATTTGCGTAATGCTGACCAACAGAATTTTCATGTTAACGAGGCCTTCTGAAGGTCAAACGATTCTTTGCAGCATCTTCTACATTTCCAACTCTTGCGAGGCATTAAAAATTAATGATTTATCGTGTATTTCTGGCTTCTACAGACACTTAAAGGCGCCTATTGATTGAGTTTGTTTATGGTAAATAAGACATCAGCTTTTCACAGCGTTTTTTCCTTTGAAAAAGCAGCAGGTGAAATTGTGCCAGACAAACAAACAGAGTCAAAGGAGAATTGTAAATTGCTTTCAGATGGACACTACACATCATTTTAATGATAAACAAAAGGTAACAATAGTCCAACAATCTCTCAACCTGTAAACACTTTTCAGTTTCAACTCAATCTGAACATCTGCCCAACAGCATCTTTACTTTCTACTCAATTTACATAGCTCACCCGCATTTGTAACGCTCTCGAAATTAACTAAAAGACGGTAAAAAAAAAGGCGGAGAAAAACATGACAATAATCCAATAAAATCTAACGACAAGCTGCTAGAGACTACATCAGAGAACTTAATCCAAATGCGACTAACCTCTTTTTCTTTTTTTCTCAGTTTGAGATGAGTGCGTGATTTCATTTTCCAAAAGAAATGATCACGAAAACAATCTAAAACCCATTCAAATATAGCTAAACTATTTGAATCAATTTAATATTTTTATATTATGTACATTTAGTTAATATTTTTAAATTAAGAATTATCGTTGGTATTTAAATTGTGTGCAGGGAAAAAGTTTCTCTAAGTAAAACATTTGATTAACACACGGCAAACTAGGAAATCAGAATGAGTTTTTTGTACTGAGAAAATTCGAAATTTAAATGATATTTTTGTATGTAAATGAAAAGCTGAGAAGTTTAATTTTTTATTTGATTTTATTTGATCCAATATATATATCATTAAAGAACGTATTACAATAGAAAACAGGAGACTTGTCCAACACTAGATTGCATCTAAACTTCTTTTGGATTATTTACTCTACTTAACTTCTCATCTGCTTCTCTTCTCTCTTTTCTAACTCAACTTCAACTTCTTCTGCCCACAGATGCTTGAGACTTGTTTGATCTCTACCTTCGTCTTGTTCTTCTTGTTCTACATAATTTATGAACTTATTATGCAAAATCCCTTTGCCTATGGAAACACAGACTTGATCAAGACAACGCCTGCCACATGCAACGTGCAACGTGGCGGGTGTTACCTTTAGCTGGAAATTAAGTTCAAGTTTATCTCAACGCACTTCACGCGAACTCTACGACTACGACTAGGGCGTATCGGAAGGGGGCGTGGCACTGCAGCTGGACACGTGACGTTGTTGGCAGCTTAACACCTCATTTGCGGCCAACTTGGAGCACACAGAGTATTTCTGTGTATTTCCTTTTTGCTCTGTTAAACTATCATTAAGGTTGCCTTTGGGGCATGCTTGATAAGCATCTGCCACATACACAACAAAAACAACAACAAGAACTACAACAACAACAACAAGAACTACATTTACACGCAATCTTTCGCTCTGTCACAATTCTCATGTCGTTTCTCATTTGGTTGATAAACCTTCCAAAGAACTTCATTTTCTAACACGACAAAGAGTTTAAAATGTTGGGAGTACTCCAAAAAGCCGATTACTCGATAAGTCTTTCAGTTTATTTCCATCTCATCTGTTGTCTCTGGGAAAATTTGTCAAGTTTCTTATTTGTTTTGTTTTGGCTACCGTTTTTTTCTCTCCACTTTTCATTTGAAGTATATTTTATGGTTTCTTTGTTTGTTTTTATTTGAAAATTATGAATTTCTCACACGCCGACAATTAATTATCGCTAAACACTTGCATGTCATCGATGTGAGGGGGAACACCTCTATTAACATATTACATTTGGGTGTGTGTGTGTGTGTGTGTGTGTAATTATCGTGCAATAAAAACGTGAGCTGCAACTGGAAATTGTTATTTGTAGTCTAGTGAATGCTTAAAGAGTACAACAACAACAACAACAACAAGTGAAAACATGTATTCGATCATGTATAATCGCTGACAGCTCAGAGTTTATGGATATTATGGAGTGACATTGGGTTTTCTACACTCAAAAAAAACATGCAATTAACCAATGTTAATTAGGGGTTTTTGTTTTTTGTTATGATTAATAAATTGTATAATTATATTGCAGAAATGCAAATTTAAATGCAAATGCATAAATGCAGTGCTATTTATTGCTTAGGGTAGGAAATAAACTCAGTAACTTTATATTACTGAGATTTATAAGCAAACAATTCAAGTTTAAGGATTTTGTATACTAAATTTCTTAAAGATCGCACCAATATCTCTTGAGATATATTTTAATGAATGATTGATATGTTTTTAGACTGTTGAACATTTTATTGATTATACTTTAATTTAAGTTTTATCTGATATATTCATTATTAGCTAACGCTCTTTTAAATAAGTTAACTGATTTTCTACGATGAGCCATAATAGTGATTTTATTAATTCCAAATTTCCTAGAGATCATATAAATATATAATACTATAAAAATATTCCTTAAGTTTTCTTTAAGTAACAGACTCTTTAGGAACCTTTTCCTTTTAAATATTTTCCATCATTTTTAACTTTAACTTTCTTATTCTCAGTGTACAATAGTTCTCTCACATGTTCGTATTGTTTGCTTTGCATTTAACAGGTTCTATTGTCTGATCAGGTAAGAAATTAATGTTATGCATTATCCACAAATAGATGCCTTATATCATCTGAGTTTGAATGCCACAATTATTAAATAATTCGTTTGGAATTCAAATCTCCATTTAGAGAGCGTCAACAAATGCCATGCAAAAGTCTGCATGGTGCGAACGTGAATTGCAGACAACAGACGCCAGCAGCAACAACACCAAAAGCAACTCCAACAGCAACAGCAACAAATGACAACAACGCGTTGACAACCCACAGGCAACATTGGACAACAACATGAGCAACAACATGAAAACTTCCCAAGTCATATGAAAGAAAGAAAAGAAAGACAGACAGGGGGAAAAAAATGCAAACACAGCATGCAAAGCTTAGTTGTCTTCCCCTCTATGCTCCCCCTTCATCACTCTTCGCAACGACTGTTGCACCCGCTGCAACAGCAACAACAATATTATTACTTTCATTGTTGTTGTTGCTGTTGTTGGAGACAAAACATTTCCTGGTACAGTGGCTGCAACGACTTCAACATCCACATTATCCACAATTTAGCGCAAATATTACAAATCGCATTAGACGCTAAATTTAGCCAAACGTCTGCCCCAAGCTGCGTTGGTTCGTGCAACAGCAGCAGCGGCTACAGCAACTGCAACAACAACAACAACAGTTGCAACTCCAGCAGCGGCAACATTCGACAGAATGGCGACAATATTTCAGCAATGTCTCTGGCAAATTCTTGTTATGGCTTTGGCATGACCCTAATATATTGACAACGTTTTGCCATTGGCAACATGTGGCTGCAACATTTGCTGCAAGTGTGGGAGTTGGCAGCATGTTGCCAGCCAACGCCAACTCATGTTGCCCACGCAGCAGCAACATCAACAGCAACAATAAACGATTCTTGTGCCACGCAGCAATTGCTCATAATTTGCAGGTTGTTGTTGTTGTTGATGGGTTGCATGTTCCCTTTTCCCCCTCTCTCTATCTACCACTCTTCAGGCGGCGCGTGTGCCTTTGAGCTATTGTGGCAGCAACATTTGCATTTAAGGTGTTGCTAGTTTGATTAATGGCAGCAGCGCAGTATTTTGTATGTCATTTGTGCCACAACAGCTTGCCACATCTTTGTGACAATTGCAGCCCAATAAAAAAGCAGCTAAACAATGCCCAAAAAAGCAAAGGCCGCAAATTGACATTTTGGCCAAAATGTCAATATGCCATAAATGCAACAACGGCCAATATCAACACAGGGCATTGCAACAGGAGTAGGTGGTATCTCCCTCACTCCCTCCCTTAGCCTTGTTGCATTTGCCACATTGCTGCAATTGAAGATGTCTTTGTCTGCCATTGTTTTTTGTCTTAGCCATTGATTTATCTTCGCTTCTTCTCTGTCTCTCTTTTTGTCTTTTGACGCGTTGACAACATGTTGCAAGTTGTTGTTGCTGCTGCTGCTGCTCTCATTGCTGCTTTAATGTGTTGTTGTTTTGTTTACATTTTGACTTCAGCAACTTCTGCATTGTAATTTCCCCATTGATTACATTGTGGCCACATCCCGTTTGACTTGTGCTCGTGTCTTGGGGATTATAGGAATTGGAAGTTGTGTGTTTACCAGCTGCTGCCACAATGAAGCAATTTGGCCATGTTGCTGTTGTCGCTGACGCTGCTGCTGCCGCTGCAACAGTTGCTCCTTTTACTTGTGTTATTATTATGGTATTCTGGGCTTCTTTTTAATAGCTTATAGCAATCATCCATGTTGCTAGTTTGCATGTGTGTCTGTTGTTGTCTTTGCAATTAATCATTTGTAAATTGCATTTCAATTTCAAAATCTATTTATACTCAAAAAAAAAACACATACAGGAAATTACTTTGTGAGCTACTCTATCTCTTTAGTATTTGGTTTATTATCCTTGGTTTACAATTACTCTCTGTATGTCAATAAATCGAATTTTATGGCGTTGAAATTACTATTATTTTTATGTTTCAATCATTTATTAAATGACTGCAATTCTGATATTTTAATAACCTTCGAATAGATGAATTAAGGGGTTATAAAAGAGACTAAAAGACTTCAAAAAGAGCTCTGTAAATGCTGGAAAAAGAGTACTTAGTATCTTACTGAAGTAAAGATTGACTCAAATAATATTATAGTATAATCTTCTGAGATTTGCATAGCCTATTCAAGATCATAATTTAAAAACAAAAGAAGGAATTAAGAAATCAACAATTAATTATATAATTTCACTACTCTCAAGGAAAAAAAGGTACTCCATTATCTGAGTCTTAAAATGGAATTCAATCCGAAAAGCGTTTATTTAGAGCTGCTTCATAAATTCTATATCAAACTCTTACAATTCAGAGAAGGGACCAACTTTAACAATCTCTCTTCCTTTTGTCAGAAGTATTGCTCTAATTTAATTGAGTATCATTGCATTATTTCTTTCCTAAATATTAACAGCTTCTTTATATCATAAAGTATTTTAATAGTTGTTCATATATGATCTCTCAATTTTGAGTTATTTCTATTCTCATTAGCCAACTTTCAATAGCCATTTCCCCATTCTCTGGCACATTCGATATCTTTGATGATTTACAACCTGCTCAATGAAGTTTGATTAATAATCGCAGCTTGCAGTTTGCCAATCTGCACGAATAATGAACAATAAATGGCACATTGAAGCCCACATTATCTGGGTAATTGAAAATGAGCCAAGAGACAAGACACAGCAACAGCAACAACATGAACATAACACTACTGCACCACACTTTGAGTTCGATTTCAAGCTGCATCATTAAGTGGCAACAAAAGTAGATCAACTAACGGCTTGCAGCAACTGCTGTTGTTGTTGTTGTTGTATGTGGTGTGTGTTGCAGTATAATGTGGTTGCTCTTGCTGTTTGCTGGGGATGTGGCCACATTATAAAACAATTTCTCACAAAAACCCACCCAATTTGCCTGCTAACCGCACACACGACCAAAAATTTCCAATTACATGAGCCATTGTGGTAACTGTTTTAGCTTGTGTTGTTGTTAGTGTTGCTGCTGCTGTTGTCAGTGTTGGCTAGCGGCTAATTACTGAGCCTGGCCTGAGCAGAAAGTGAGACCCGTGTGGTAATTACTTTGTGGCAGCTGCAACATGCTTTTAACGGCCTTGCCAAAGCGCGTCAGTCAGTCGAAAGTGAAACTTAAGCGTTTTTTTTTTTTTTTTGGCCATTGTTTAAACTTTGTGGCATGTGGCAGCAAGTAAGTAAGCAGCAAGTAAGCAAATGCACGAGTGTGTGCTTCCGCATTGCAGTTGTGGGTGGCACGCCTTACAACAGGTTACAACTTTGAAAAATTTACATAATTATTGTGATTTAATTTGCGGCACTCGCATCTTCCGGGGGCACTCACATACACTGAGGCAAATTAAATAGTCACAATTTGTAACTGTCAGTGGCAACAACATGCAAATGCAGTTCCGATATACCCAACACGAATTGCTTACAACAGCAGCAACAACAACAACAACAACAACAGTAACGACAACAACAACTAAAGCAAGTCGCTACAACATTTGTTGCACGTCAATTTTTATTCAATGCGCATTCATTCATTTTCGTGCCTTTTTGAAAGCAATAAATACCCATAAACTACTAAATATGCGCTACTTTTTGGCCACTCTAATTTGCATTTTCTTTTTCTTTCAGCTTTTCGATTTTTGTTTTTTTTTTTCAAGAGTTTTATTATGGGTGTGCTGTCGCTACCGTTTACTGGAATAACAAGATTGATTTATGCTTTATGGCCATTGATTGATGTGCCGCATTCAACATTCAAATGCCTTTTTTCATTCCTTCAACGATTGGCAATTAAATTCATAAATTATCAACATTTTTATATTGATCGACGTTAATTGGCTGCTCGTTTTGTTCCACACTGCAAAACCAATTAGCTGCCACATTGTTCGTCAAGTGTTGTTAAACGTCGCGACGTCGTGTCGAATGTGTCTAACAATTGAGTTGGCAACATTTATTTCACGCATGCTTTCTCAAGATCAAGTGCATTTTTCTAGTCGTCTTTGTGACACATTCGCAAACGTTTAAATGTCAAGGTTTTATTGAAAACTCCATTCGTTTAGTGCTGGTAAACGTTAAGATGGGAGTTTACTTAATTTAGTGTTGGAGAGCACCATAAGGTGACAACTTCTGTTGTAAAACATTTCTCCGTTTCGTAGGAAACTTATTCCTTGTTTGAGTAGTAATAAAAGCTATAAACTTGATGATGCTCTTCTATATATAAAAAGTTTCCATATCAAAGCTTTATTTATGGAAATATTTATTCGGTTAGTGTTGATAAATGTCTTTCAGAAATGTTCTAGGTGCTCTCTTAAGCAACTTTCAATGTCTCTAGTCTTCTTTGTGTCATATTCGCAAATGTTTTGACTACAACCAGAACAGAAAACTTTCTTTTGTTAAAGTCTGTATATAAAATGTTCTTTGTTTTAAATCATCAATATTTGTCCAAATTATTTGACTTGTTAATTAATTTATGACAGCAAATTGACAAGACTTTTGTTTGACTTATAGTTTATGACTAACTGAACGATCAGCAGCTTTTCTGATATTACATTTGTATACAGTCATACAGCTGTGGCCAGATGTGTATAGCTTTCAACACTTTCTCACTGTGCACTCGTGGCCTTCAATCGGCTAACTGTTACAATCAATCAAAAGGTGCATTGGCCTCCAATATTTGTGGCCAAGAATAAACAACAAGACAAGGGCCAAGAAAAAAGGGAAGCAGCCACAAAAAGCAAATATAATAATCAAATGTAATCAATGTAATTCAACTGCAAACTGCATTTGTTTATCGAGAAGAAGGAGGATCCAAATTGAGGAAGAGGGAGATGGAGAGAGGGGAGGATGTGAGAGGGAGACAGAGTGCTGGGAAGCCAAGACAAAGGCCAAAAGAAATAAAATGCATAACAGCCAAATGCATTTTATGAGAAGTCGCGATCGTCTCGCTGGGCACGTCGTAAATTTGATTTGGTTTATTTTCATTTGTTGTGCTTATTTTTCTTTGGTTTTTTCCTTTTTTTCTTTTACTTCCTTTGGCCACTTTCCACTTTTTTGTCTTTTTTTTGTGGCAGCTGCAGCAGCTGATGTGGCAAGTTCGAAGTGGTAAGTTGTAGGTGAAGAGACACGACCTCTGGGCCAAGTTTGTTGTTGCCATCGGATTGCCATAAATTTCACTTTTACTCCCCCTCCCCCCTCGAGAGGAGTATGTCTGCAATTTGATTTTATATTGGGCATAATTTTAAAGCAACATTTTGCAACACTGGCAGCTGTTAAATGTGACTCTGCTTGGTTTATTGACAGTTGGCCAGAAACGAAAAAAATACCATCTAATTAATGATTACATTTGACATTTGTTGATTACGTGTTGCCACACGCTTGCAACATGTTGCTGCCACATGTGGCTGTAACGCTTTATCTTTAGGCTTATCCCAAATGTGTGTGGCTCTAAATTAGCATGTGGTCTAGCTGAATGTAGAGCACATAAAATCCAGCCAGGAAAGTGTTGCAAATTATAAGGCAACAATCGTGTCCATATGCAGAGGCGGCGTCAATTAGTCATACTATATGAAAAGGGGGCGGTAAAGAGGAGGAGGAAAGGGGGTTTTTTGCCTAGCTGCAGGCGATCAAATGCAAATTGTTGCATCAGAGAGCGAAGCCGAAAAGCGGCTAAAATTAAATTGTTTCTTGACTCGAAGCCAAAGCCAAGGAGAAACTCCAACTCAAAATGAAGCGGTCTAAAAGCTGCATCATGAACTGATCCAGAGCCGCAGGCTTGACAGCCACCAACAACAATATCTTTACCAAGACAACAACAACAAAGAGAGGGGCAACTGTTGCTGTTGTTTGTTGTATGGGTCAAAAGGGGGGCTTCTATCTTGGCTGGAAGAGAGTGCGTGCCTTGCATGAATTACGACATTCAGTGTAAATAATCTGGCACGAGTCGGAAGCAAAGCCGGGAATAGGTAGTCCCACTTTAGTCTGAAGAGAGACTCCAACTCTATCCATCTCGCTCGGACACAAATTATACACAATTAAAATGTTGTTACTGAGCGTTTACAAAGCGATTGCAATTATATATATGTATGTGCAACAACAACAACAACAACAATGCCTGCAGGGAGGCAGTTCAGAACTTTGGACCAGGAAACGTTTAAAGTGCTGCAAATCAGAGCATTGTGCCACAGGAAAAACAGTGGAAAGAGGAGAGACGAAGGAGGGAGTTGGAGAAGGTGGAGTGGGTAGGAGAACATCTAAACTGGGTCAATGTGATTATAGGAAAAAACTTTCACTACCAGCTGTGTGTCAAGTGAGTGGGATGTAGCCACATAGAAGTAGAGAGTGTGGAGAGCGTGGAGGCACAACGCAGAATTGAGAGATTGTTGCTGTTGTCGAAAGGCTAGAAAGGAACTTGTTATGCCAAAATAAAAGCAACTATAAAACATAGAAAGTGCAGAATCTTTCTCTTTCTCTCTCTCTCTCTCTTTTTATGGTGTTCTAAGTAAAAGTAAATGCAAATCAAGAACTTGAACTTGGCAATTTAAGTGTGCCAAGCAATTGAGAGTAATTTTAAAGAAGAATAGATGATATCATGAAATTGATCTATCATTTTTAATGACAACTTTTAGATATAGTAACTTTAGATATCAATATATACACTCCTCCTTGCCAGAAACTATATACATTAATACTATTAATAAAACTTTATTACTACAACCATCAGTAGTTAAGTTTTCTATCTTGTATTTGTTTATTTTATTGAAGATCTATTGTAAGTAGTATTTATTTCTTTAGCTTTATTCACTATTTAACTATCTCCTGCTGTTTTATCATGACATCGAAATGTTTTAACTTAAGTTTCTTTTTAAAGTTTGTTTTTTCTAGGATACCCTTTCTAATTGGAGCTGTTAAATCAAACATCTATCAAAGTGCATTCCCCCACGAAAAGATAAATCATTTAATTAACCACAATCACGAAACAATTGACAACAGAATTTACGTCTCTTTCTCTCTCTCTCTCTCTCGTTCTCTCTTGTTTGTCTGGAGGTGAAATTGTACTTATCTAGAAATGCATTCATTGTCTTAGGATTGAAGTATCTTTTCATTGCTATTGGTCAAGTTGCCTAGCTCTGGCCAAGTTGATTGCTTTTCTGGCATTTGTGGCTCGTTGGCAAACGCATCGTCGGCATTTTCACCAAATGAATTAATTAAATCAGTGTGTAGAGACACTTTTGTAATTAGAAATGTCCGCATTTGGCATAGGCGGACACAAAAAAGGCCACAGCCAAAAGAAAAACTCAACGCAAAGGAAAGCGGCGCCAATGAGCCATCAAAGTGATTGCATTTCTTTCTTTCTTCAAACGCTCAAACATATACATCTCTTTTCCAAGAATTCAAGAAATGCAATGCGTTTTCGGCTCATTTTCTATACGTAAATAGAAAACGGAGCTAATCCTAAAAGTGTCAAATGGGCGACATTTTGGAGGTCGTCTTTACGATTTATTTCTGTACAAGTTCAAGTCAAAAAAGATTCAAGGTGAGGTCTCTATACTCTCTATACTTTATTTATGGACTATAAAACTTACCGCTGTGGAGCTGCGTTTGCGCAGTAAATTATCCAGGCAAAGCTGTAGCTCAAAGGCCTTTAAATAGAGCAGATGATAACGATCACGAAGACGTTCCAAATTGCCTTCACCTTTTCTTGGATGAGCTGTTGTTGTTATCGTTGTTGATGTTGCTGGTACAGTGCCTGTTACTGGTACTGAGCTGGGCGTGGTTAATGGAGCTCCATCGGAGGCAAAACCGCTGCTAAGACTATTAGATTTGGTCACAGATTCGCTGGTCGACTCACTCGAACAATTACTGGTGAGGGAGGCGGGCTGTTGGGTTTGTAACTGTGACTGCGATTGTAACTGTGACTGCGATTGTAACTGTGACTGTGACTGTTCCCGTTCCCTTTCAGAGGCGGCGCGTATGCAAGCGCTTACAACTCGAGCGTGTGATACAATTTCATGGTACAACACCTGGAAATAGACAAAGAGAGAGAGAGAGAGAGAAAAAGTTTTAATTCAAGTTGACAAGCAATTGGAAAGCGCACACATGACGTATACTTAATATGACTAAGTTTTTCAGCTGTGCATTTTATACAGATGAAGTTGTTGCGTGGGTTTTTTCTTCGCAGTCAAAATCCCTATTACTTGCCTTTGTCTTTGGGTGCAGCCTAGACCAAAGACTAGAACTCAGAACTCTAATGAGTTGACTGCACCTCATACACTGAGAGAAAGCAGTACAAAAAATATGCAGCGAAGAGTGAAATATTAATACTTAATCTTAAATTTATTATAATTAAAATAAACAATATTGTTAATCGTCCTATTAAATGTAAGTTCTTTATTTAAATTTAAATATAATCAAGTATTATCCATGTCTTAAAGAATCCTTACAATTTAATCCCAACAAATAATATTATTGCCTTTAATTCTTTGTTAATATAACATTAAAAAGAATACTCTATTCCTTAACTTATTCCAGCAATTTATTGTTTTGTTTCTTATCAAATTTGTTCAAAGTGTATTTAACTCCTCTTTGGTCTGTCTGCATTTCCGTTTATGGGCAACAACATTGTCTTAGATTTTCATCACTCATTTGTCATCTTCGCCCCCAAAAAAAACAAAGGTCAAATCCCACACATTGTTATTGCATAAGCGCATCCATTCATTGTTTCTTCTTTTTATTTTTGTTGCTTTGAAGATTAATCGATAAATTGAAATTGGCGAATAGGTTTTTTTTCGCTTTCCGCATTGAGGCGGCGTGCGATATTCAATTTATCAAAAAATATAAAAATAATTACAATGTAATTGACACGCATTGGTCAAAGTTGACCTTTGAGTGGGCGTATAGGAGTTGCGTGGGCGTGGCAGTGCCAAATGCCGCACAATGACACCCACCAAATAGCCAACGACAGGAAAAAACCACACACACTCGCACACACACACACACACACATATGTGAGACCTCAGACGGTGGTAATCGTACAATGATCTTCATACAACAGTTTAACCTCAATGAACTCTTGCATCATTTTGTCTGTTGGCTAAGTAAATAACAACAAAAATAGTTACAACAACAACAACAACAACACAAATAATGGCTGTCATGTTCGGCATTAGAAATCGAGAAATATGATGAAGCGTCTAAGAAATGTGAATTTCCAACACAAGTGCCAACAAATTCCCCAACACCTGAACGCTTATTTATAGCAGTGACTGTTGTGAACTCTGCATAGATCCTTGTTTTTACCTTAACGTGTCTCTCGAGTGAAATGCTCAAGTCATAAATATCAATTTTCACCTGTTAAAGACCCTCCCCGTTACCTTTTTTTCCTCCATTTGCCTTTTTGCCTAGCTACAAATTGAAATGTCACACAAGGCGATCGTTTATCGAATTTGAATCCGTCTCCTCAACAAGTTTTCGTGAGTTTATGAAAATGATTGCCATCGACATTTTGACATTTTGGTAAACATTTCGACAGCTGCCTCGGCCATTGGACTAACAAACTCCTTGGCCAAAATTGACACTGGCAAAGACCTCAACTCCCGACAGAATGATTTGTTTTTTATTTAGCTGGAAAAGCTTGGTTGTTCAAGATTTATGGAAAGTCTGGCGCGGGAAAGTTTTGACGGTCAATGTGATGGACTGTATTTACTTTTACTCTAATCAATGCTGGACTGCAATTACAAATGACAAGTTCAACTCTATATAAAATATATTTTCTACGATCTGTAGTTTAAGGTATTGCTTAAGAGTTTATGAAAAATATTTAAATGTGAACTTCTATTTTAAGCAAGCAAGTTAGTAAATTACATACACTTTTCAGTCACATTTTCTTCAGGAAAACTGTTCAGCAAGTAGTTCTTTAACTAAGAAACTCTAAGCACAGTCAATTTTGAAATATCTATTTTCATTCAAGTTGGATTCTTATCGTTTAGTTATTCTTCTTCTTGCATTTTCCATCATGGTTATAGCTAAACTCCATCCCCCACAACACTCACTTCCAGTTGAATGGCTTTAGTTAACAATCTTGATCGCCATCATTTTAAGTAAATATTTAAACGAGCTGCACATTTTGCTTGGCACTTTTCAGAAAATCGAAATTCTCAATGTTTGGAATTTTCCGCTAGACAATTTTCTGCGTCATTACAACACGAGCTGAAATTGTTTGCATTATGATATTTTTATCATTATATCTAATTATGAGCTGTGCAAGTTGAGGCTCTGCTGTGAAAACAAAAGAACTTGTTGGGGATCGTTAGCATAGGAGAAGGGCAAGAAGCAGAAGAGAAGAGAAGAGAGGAGTCTATATTTTAGAGGCTTGGCCGTTTGGGCAAATAAAAATCAACTTAACTTCAGCGCCCGGCCAAATTCGTAGCCATTAGTTGAGGTTGAGTTTGAGTTTCGAGTTTTGAGGTGAGCCGAGTCATTGCAAGTTGTTGAGGTTCTTTTTAGAAAAGAAGCAACTTTGGAGTCTGGAGTCTGGGCAGGTGTGTGTCTATGTGTGTGTGTGTGTGTGGAGGCGGGTGGGTGTGGCATAAAAAGCGGCTGCTTATTTGCGATAGTTGCGGCTCATTACTGGACTGAAGAGGTGAGCGAGAGAATAACCAAAGTAACAACAATATAAGACTCCAGAGTCAGCCACGAGGCAAGACACATTGTGGCTGCCACAGAGCAACGCCTTTCTCTTTGTTTAGAGTTGAGTTAAGTTGAGTTAAGTTCAGTTGTTGTTGTTGCTGTTGTTGTTGGTTGCCTTGCGGTGGCTTTGCCACCACTCCCAATCTTTGCACGACTCTTGGTCTTGGCAATTTGGCGAGCCTCTTAATGCATTTTGCACACGCTCACTCACCCACCCACCTGAAAGCCGAACCACCAACAATAATAGCAACAACATTACAGTAAAGAACCAAACTCCAACTGACTTAAAAAAATATATATGTATATATGAGCCAGAATTTTATTATGCAAAAAGTTCGTGACTAATCTGCGACTGAACTTGAGATGTTCTGCACTGTTGTGATTGCAATTGAGACTTTGAGACACTCAACCAGCGGCGCCCATTGGCAAAAGATATTGAAGATGTCGGAAAAGCAAAGCCAGAGGGGATGGAAAGTTACTCAGAAGTTATGGCTAAAGAAAAGTGAATGCACAGTGGACAAGAAGTGTAGAAAGTAAAGTAAATATCAGTTAGATGTTGGCTACAAATTTGAAATAATAGAAAAAGTTTATTTCTTACTTTTTCAAAAAGAAATTCTCAATAAATGACAAATAGCTGTTGATATAAATAAAAAGATATTCTCAGAAAGCAATAATATTTTGTAGATATAATAAAATAAAGTAGTTCAAATAATAAAGTTTTGCAAAGTTTAATTAATCTTCATGTCCTTTTTTATTTTGTAAATACTTTATTTCCTGACTATTTTCTTTTAATACATCTTGCAATGAAAACGAGAGATTAAAGTGCATATCTTTACACATTTTAGATAATAAAATAATTCCATAATTTAAACTAAGCAATTAAGAATCCTTTTAAGAAATCATAGATCGAAAACTATAACTTATGATAAGTGCAGTATTTTTGCTATATCTTCTCGTTCTTTTTAAATTTGTTATAAATAGTTAATTACCGCATTTTAAATCTCTTTTAATACACCTCTCATTTTGCAATTATTTCTTTGCTCATTTCTCGGCATTGTATTTTACATTTTGTGCAACTCGTCGTATGCGTTATATGCCCAATTTGCCTTTAACAATGTGCCCTAATCACGTAGTAAGCATTCTTTTATTATTTCTCATAACTTTAAAGCTTGATTATGATTTGTGTGTGTCCATTAAGCATAAACTCGAGCAATTTTTCCAGCTGGCGCCCCAAAAAAAACTGAGAAATGAGAAATGAGTGGTGACTACAGTTTTGCCAGCTAAATGCTAATTGGGCAAATGTGCTGGGCACAGACATAAATTCCACACCGTCTTCACATTTTGGTATGATTGCAACATACACACAGTGTCCTCCAATTGTTGTCTGCTTGCCACCATCATGACGCACAATCTTTTTTGTTTCTTTCTTGTTTTTTTTTTATTCGGAGCACATTCATGCAAATGTTGTGCGAGTTGTAGAAATCGTGCGTCTGACCAAAGAGATTTTCTAATGCGGCATCTATTTATAAACGAAAACCAAAATACTGGGCACGTATCTCTATCTCTAGATCTTTTGGCAGACTCAACACCAACAACAACAGCAACAACAGCACAGTTGTTGTGTGAGGTTCGTTGACTCAGAATTGTGTGCCTATAGTTAGTTGAGCAATCGTTGCTGCAACAATAACAGCAACAACAACAAATACAATAATTAACTAGCAGATACAACAAATAAAAAACAACAACAACAACATTATCATTCATTATCGAAAATGTCAGTACGTGACCTCGACCGCGTTTCTTAAATTCTTTATCGCCCCTAGACTTATTCTGTGGTCCGCCTCCGCCTCCGCCTTCGCCTCAGCTGCAAATTCAGAGTATTCGCTTTTCTCTGTGAATCATTCCGACAGTCATTCGTGACTACAAATTGTATTCATAAATGTCATTCACAAGTCGCGCTTAAGTTATAGTTTAGGGGAATTAGAAATGAGGCTTATATAGATTAAACAACTCATGCCAAGAAAAAAAGCTAAAGAATTTCCGCAGCAGGAAGTCAATGAACGTATCCCCAAGACAGCAACAACAACAAACTATAACAATAACAACAAACATTTCCAACATGTCACATAAATTGGAACGCGCACTTTTTTCTTCTCCTTTTTTTGTTCACTCGGAAATATTTTCAAAGTGAAATAGTCACGGCATTTGGAACACTTCCAAATCGCCATCGAAAGCGCCTTTAAATAGACCAAATAAACTACAGTACATAAAAAATCTGCCGGGTTTGGTTTGTTTTGTGGAGACTAATTTGAGTGTGCAACGTGCAAGATGCGATGACTCTAATTACCTGGACCAGACTGTGTTGTTGGGGGAGTTGAGATCTCACTCTATTGACAAGGTAAATGACAAATGACAAGCGGAAACAATGGAGATGGGAATGGGAATGGAAATGGAGACGGAGACAACGAAATTGACACTTGCAACAGCGAGGTGTGAGAAAATAGCTAAAGCGATGCTTGTTTGTGGGGATTAAGCTATTAGATACCCTGTAAAACACTGTCAAGTTGGTTTGTCGATAGATAGACATTAAATAAAAATTGAAAATAAATTTAAATTTAAAAATTTATAAAAAACAAGCAGAAGAGTCGCCAGGTCTACAAAAATCAAAAAGACATTTTAAATTTAATTAAAGACACTAAGTTTCTTTACAACAGAGGTGTAAGAATTGAGGACATCAAGCTTACAAATACCCTGTTTAAATATTCTTAAAATATGAGTTAAAAAAGCTTGTTACTAATTTAGTTAAATTAAGTTCCACTACATACAAAATTAGTTCACTTTACGTTTATTTATAGATATATCTCTCAATTTCAACTTTTACTAAAGCTGTTAAAAAGGAATACTCTAAAAACAATTGATTAGTTATCCTTACTGCACATTTTTTTATAAGATTTAAAAAGCTCTCTCTTGTTTCGTTTAGTTCTAAGTCTTTGCTACTCTTAAATTCTGTTAGCTCGCATACCTTTTGAGCTATTTTCACCTAGGGTATATTGAGGTGGGGCCATAGAGGAAATGACTGCAGTTAAGCCACTCGTGTCTATTTGGTGTTAAGTGCAACACTCTCTCGCCTAATGTTTGTCACTGACAATTAATCTGCCTGGGAGACTTTGAAACAAACAAATGACCCATGTGTTGACCCAGAAAATAGGCCAAAAAGGCAGTTGAAATGATGTCAATGCATCTGCAACGTGATTGGGATAAATGCACTGGGAATTAACCCACAAAAGAGAGAGAAATATTCTAGCAAATGGTTCTAGGAATGCAACAGACTCAGAGAGAGAGAGAGAGAGAGAGAGATAGAGAGAGAGGAAGAGGAAGATACAATGTCCAAGCACAGTTAAAACCCGGCTCGACACGGCCTATTGAGTAACATATCAGACACAGATATTAAAAGAGTAGGGATAGGAAGAGGTGGGAAGGGGATAGGGAAGAGGAGGCTGGTTGATATTAAAAGAGAGAGAGACGACAAAGACACGGTTGACATAATCACGTTCGAGTGTCACGTTCGGAATGAGGCACGATAAGACGACGACCGAGACGAAGTTGCCGCCGACAATGATAATGATAATGATGATGATGTTGCTGATGATGATGAAGATGATGATGCTTTTGTTGCCGTCACGTTCTTAAAGTAATGTCGTTGTTGTTGTTGTTGGTGGTGGTGGTGGTGGTGGCCAGCCCCCATGTGGTCCACTCATTTTTGGCTTGAACACTGAGAACAAGTTTCGTTTGGTTGTTTGTCAACCGTTTGTTAAGTTTTTCCATTTGACTTTTCGCTGTGGTCTCATTAAAAGCATGTTACATGCTTTTTTAATGCTTAAACTGATTATGAAATTGTTGGCTCTAACTGTTTATATAATTAATATTTTGAGTTCCCCTCAGTGACAAAACAAACTAGCAAGTTTGAATTTAATTTTAAGTACCAAGTCTCCCATTTTCTTTGATAGATTCTCAATTTTTTTAAGTGTCTTTTAATAACTGCATTGATTAATTATTATAACTGCATTTATTACTCTTTTCTTTTGGGGGAAAGAAAATCCTTTGTGGTCGCTTTCTCTCTGGCTGAGCGCAACTGAAGCATTAAATTTCAATTATTACAACATCAAGGTAGAGGGGTCTGTGTCTTGGTTTTGGTTTTAGTTTTGGGTCGCTTTCTATTTATTGCACAATTAACAAGTCGTTAGCCCAAACGTTTTTGGGATCTCTCAACTACCAAGTAGCTAGCGGTACCTGGTACATTGACCACAAAAAACAAAAACAGAAAACCAAAAAAAAAGGCCGTTGGTAATAATATCATTTTAATTGCCACAGGCTGTTGGCTGACTTGTATACCTTTCGGACTACCGAATTCAACTGCAACCAACTAACTATTTACTTAGTTAGTCGGTGGGTAATAAAGATTAAGACTCAACCTTTCATTGAAAGTAAGTAAGTGAGTTTCAGTTGACCAGGCCAACAGACAGACATACCCTTGGTAAAAGTGATAAAAGTGACCTTGTCAGTTTTTGGCCAGCAATTTGAATCAAGTTGCTTGGTAGTTGGGTCATTTGACGCTGACTTTTATAGCCCACATTTGGCCAAGCACTTAATTGCACTTGAGTTGGCTTAAAGACCACACGACGAGTTGTTTGATGTGTTGAAAGTGTTCATCAGCCATGTTGCTTGTAGTTTTCTGAGGGCCTTGTTTGGTAATTTGATCTGTTTCGAGAGATCCTCAAGTGGTGTCAAAATGTGCCACAGATTTAGGTGAACAAGTTCAGTGAACTTCAGAAGGTCAACACTTCTCACACAACTTGATCTAATTTTTACTTTTTTCTTTCCGAGTCGTTATAGAAAGCGTAAATTATTGAGGAAAAATCAAATAACTTTACAATTTCCTCTCTTTACAAATCCAAATCCGATTTCAAATCCATTGTGATTGATTTTCCAGCTCAATACAAAAATGGTAAATAACCAAATGGAGGCCGGAAAATAACATGGATATAGTCGCATTGAGGGGACATTTTCTTAGCTGTTAAGCTGTTGGCTTTCCATTTGGCATTTTCACAATTTTCTGGCATTTCGACAGCTTACAAATGGTCAAAACACATAAGCCGCATTTGACAAATGGTCATAATCGACGCTGACCAAATGCGTAATCATCAAATGCAAATGGTCAAAACAAATGAAAATCAAAATATGCAGATGGAAATGAAAATGGTAATGGAAAATGATTCAACTGCTCTGCACATTTTAGATAATTAGCTTAAAGACACAAAACAGTAATCACAATTATTATGCAACATTTAATTGGGCAATTATAATTTCTATTTATGCATCCAATTCAAATCTTGCAATTGTTGTAAAGTTATGATTGAAGGTTGCACTCAATCGTACGTTGCAGCGTGTTTTTACTGTATGCAAGTCAAGGTCAATATTGTAGATTGTTGTTCATTAATCTCTGCATGTAAAAACTGCGGGTCATCGATTGGGTTAATCTGTTGTTATGTTGGGTTGTTCATTAAGGAGTTTGACAAGTGATAAGAAATGTGGCAGACAGACAAACTGACTGTAGTTTCAACTAATCAGTTGAGATTTTATGGTTCAATTGAACTCAGGGTGAAGTTGTTACAGATAGAAATAGATAGAACTATGATTTATGTACATATAGCTACTTCTGGATGTAAGAAGGATTATTCAAGTATTTTAAATATTTCTTGTTGCATGATAATGATTATGATATAGAAGTAGATAGAACTAGATGCATATATAACTTATATAACTTATAACAACTATAATTGAATGATCCTTAAACTTAAACTTTACGACAATCATCTAAATTTACTCAAAACTGTCTTATTTATATATAGTTTTAAATTAAAGAGAATTAATATTTATATATAAATATTTTCAGCTTTGTAGCTACTTATCAACCTGTATCTTTATTTCTATCTCTACTCTTTATATAATTGATATGTTCAATTTATAGTCTTACTAATTTCCCTCGCAAATACCATAAAACACACCTCTTTAATGTTTATTTAAACGTTTCAAGAAGCTATCATTTACTTTTTCCTCAAGTGCACAGTTTGATTATGATCATTTTGATCATTTACTTGAACTTTGTTGAACCTCTCAACTGTTTAACTAAACCAACTAAGAGTTTACATCGATTTCATCTTCACATTTTGACTTACAACTCTCTTGACAAGTTACAAATGGGGCGTGGCATTACAAGCAGTATAAACAACTATAATTGAAAACCGACATTTGGCAAATTAAGTGCCCATAAAAAAAGAGTTGTACAATGGACAATGTAATTACCAAAAACCAGCCAAAAGCTAAAAAATAAAGTAAATAAAAACCACAATTTGTGTATAAAAGATAATAAATTAAACAACTGAATGAAAAAAACTGACAAACCGAAGATTAAATGCACTGCAAACTTTTAAATTGAATTAAAGAAATTGCAGCTTACATAAAATCTTAACGGAAAATTACTAAAAAATTAAAGTACCTTAAAGAGTTAATTACATGATCTTGCATTAAAATTAAAATGTAATTCAAGTCATTATATAGAGTATCTAATAAACATAGTCATCAATAGCTGCATACAAATAATTTTTGGTCAATTCGTTAACATTGCAAATGAGTTTTTGGGTTTAGTTTTGCAATTTTTCTTGGTTTGTTTCGGTTTTTGGGCAGGCGAAAACAGTCCTGGGGGTTTTTTTTATTTAAAGTCAAAGCCTGACTTTACTGTATCAGGAGACAATGGAAAAACTTTTGGTTGACTTTCACTATCAACAGGTGGAGATGAACAACAAACAAGCGACCGGCAAGTGAAGTCAGCCAAGTGCATCGCACATTTCGATTTTATTTTTTTGTTTTTCAAACAATTACGACACCTCAATTTGCGAGGACACTGAGGGAATTGAGGGGGTCATGCCCAGAAGCTACAAAAATCAAAAACACAGGCACACACATAACTCAAGACCTACGATATAAAAAATAAAAAACAAAAAACTGGATGGAATAGTGTTTGGACCGCCTCCTTTAGCTGCTGCTGTCTGAGTTGCAGCCCTGAGCGACAGACTTTGTAACTCATTAAGCGACGAACGGGTTCATAACTTACTGTACACTGGGGTCACATGGGGGTCAGCAAGTACAACAACAACAACAACAACAACAACAGCAACAACAACAACTGCAGGCTGTCAGTGTTGTTGCTGGCACTTCCGAAAGATAAACGACAATCAACGCCGTGTTGATCGACGACATGTGAGTGCACTTGTAGCCACGATTCGATCAGAGTCTTTGGGATGAGTCGCTGGGAGAGTCTCTGGAAGCTTGTATATAAATTGATTTTTAAACGACGTCCAGAAGAAAGTGGGTGCATCCTCTCTGAATTGAAGCTCAAGGGTTACCGCATCATCATCCATTTGTCTGTGCCACAAAACTAAAGTAAAAGTTTCAACTCCGCTTGGTCATGCTTGCTCTCCGCTCAATCTCAATCTCAATCTTTTGGACGTGGTCCATTGTTGGCAACACTTTCCTGTTACACACTGTGCACTTTGGACGTGATTTGCTACCAACAGCAATTTGTGCGCAACCCCAGCGACATTATTTAAACTCCATTTAATCACCAACATAAATATATATGTACATAAATACATACATATATATATATTTTTATTTCTTTTCTTTCCTTTTTGGGGCGTTAATAATGTGGGCTCGGTTCAATAACATTCAGGCAAACCAAATAACTTATGTCTTGGGTCTATCGGGAATTACGTTTTGATGGGATGTGAAAGAGATACAAACCACAGCCAACAAACCAACAAACCAAACAACCCAACAAACAAACCAAGCAGCTAAGCGTGCTTAATGTTCAATTGTTTAGAGGACATTGAACTGAAACTGGAGGAAAACTAACTAAGAAACTGCGAGCACAACTGGCAAAAGCCAAGTATTAGATTTTCAAGAAAGAAAAAAGGAGAACAATCAAATACTAAAAGGGTCAACACAAAGACGGCCTAACAAAATTTTAAAGTAACTAAAAGGTAATAGAGTCTAAGGGGATTAGTTGATATGTATTTGAAAGAGGTTCTCTATAATTAACTGTGCACATCTGTAATTACTTTACTGCCGATCATTAGATCTTTCATAATTATAGAGTCCCTATACCTTTAGGTTTCAATCATAATTTCCTAACTCAGGATGCGTGTATAGATTCTATAGACTAACTAAGGAAATTAAAGAGATATTAAAACATTTTCATGTGCATTTAGATCGATTAAAAAATATATGTATTAATTTACATTTAATTTGTTGTGTCGACTGCAATTTTAACCTGATATTAAGTAAAAAATTATCAAATTTGGAGAGTTCCTTTATCCCTATAAAATTTGGAGAGTTCCTTTATCCCTATAAAAGTTATCTCTAGAATTTTGAGATTCTTTATTCATTCTATATTATTTATTAACAAACAATTTAAATTTCTGTAATATTAATAAAATCTAGTATAAACTTTCTTAATTATATACATTTCTAGAGTAGTTATTTCTAACATGGGACATTCAACTCTTTTTAATCAATTTGAGTGTCCAACTTTCTTTGCTTTTGAATTAGATGCTCTATAAAAGTGAGAAAACTAAAGCAGCCTAGTGAAAGTTTAAGCTGATCCTTTGTCTGTCTGTGACAATAGGTCGATAACGAAGTCATCCTATAAATAAAAAAAAACACACTCAATCAAACAATAAAAACGCCTCTAAGCTGCAAAATAAAATCAATATTTATTGGCAACGCGACGATTGGCAATGCGACGATTGGCAATGCGACTATTGGCAATGCGACTATTGGCAACTTTATTAGCAATTTGCCAAACGACAATTTGAATAATACGAGGAGTGCAACCCGTTGAGAGACATGTTACTGCAGATTGTGGCAACAACAGTGGGCAGCCGAGGCACATGGTGGTGTGGTGGCACACACACACCTTCCAGCCGCACTTGCAACTGTTGCATGATGATTGAATGTTGCAAGTGAAACGCGTCGGCGTCGACGACAGAGTCACAACTTCATAGGATTATGATGTCGCGCGCGCAGTCTTTGTGGCATGTTGCAAGACTTAACAGAGTTAATCATGCGCCAACATGTACACATTTAAACGGAATCAATTTTTGGGTCATCATCACATGTGGGAGAGACAAATTTTTGGAAAGACGCAAGTTGCACCCTTGTGATACGTGTGGCAAGACTGGACAGACTGTGGCATTAGAAAGTCTCTCCAGCAAATGGGGATTTGCATTTTCATTTGCATCTCGTGCATGTTGCAATGCAAATGGGGAATTTTTCCAATTTTCACCTAGGTAAAGTGAATTTATCACGTGGCGATTTTATGATAATTTTCCCCTCCTTCCAGTCCCTGGTCCTTTTTGGTTGGGATTGTCACGGAAAACGTTGCCCCGCATCGTTGATCGCAACAAATATGAGGGTTCAAAGCTTAACTTTTGGGCAGACGTGCCCGGTTGCCAGGTGGCAAGTTACGAGGTGATAGTTACACGTTCCCCAAATCGTGGTGACTTAATTCAGCTTAAACTTTGAGTGGCAGCAACGGAAACAAAACCTTTTTATACTTCTTTCTTTCATTGACATATCAGCTGCAAATCGGAGAAGCAGACCAAAAAAAAAATACATCTCCCCTTTCGCATTGAAAAGGCCGAAAAAAAACAAAATCCAAATGACAGTTAACAAAACTGAAACTGAAATTGAAATTGATGCAACAAAAACATTGTAACATTGCCGGAAGACAGACGCTGCCAATAGCGAAAAAATAAGAAAACAAAAAAAGTACAAACAACGAATTGTTTTTCCATATTCCAAATGCTCTTTACTGCCTTTGACAGACAGCCGGACAAGAGTCTTCGGAGTCGAGTCGACTCGAGTTGTTGTAGTTGCAGTCAGAGTCAGCGATGTTGCACTCAGAGATATACAATCTGACAGCGCAGAGTCCAAAGAGTCAGCGACAGATGCAGACAGCATTAAAGGGGGGAGACGGCGAGGGGGAGGTTAAAAGGGGCATGGGGCAACTTCAGTTCATATGCCCTGCAATCGAGCGCATCTTTCTTCATGTTTTTTTTGTTTATAATCAAACTTTATCTTCGACTCTGCTAGCTGCCACTAAATGTTCACTTTTATCAAAGTAATTGCTTGCCCCAAGTTGATCATGATCATGATAATGATGCCAATGTTGATGATCGGCATTTGCCAATAATAAAAGTTATCTTCAAGCAGAGATTGCATCGATAAGTTGGACTGCGTAATTAGCTAATTGAATGAACTGCATTTAAAGATGAGGAAAGATAAGGAAAGAGATAGGAAAAAGTATCTTTAAACTATGGAATATTGAATACTCTAACAAATATGTAGGTACATTTAAACTTGCACAACTGTATCAAAAGTTTACGTATTTTGATGTGGAGTATCATTTTGATCATTGTTTGACCTATAAATTGATTCTAAATTAAAAATTTTTAACATCTTTAAATACTAGAGTATATACGCATTAAATATTTCCTGACACACTAATAATACCCTCTTAAGCAATCTTGAATAAGTTAAGACTGTGCTTGGATAGGGAAAATCTAAAACACTTTGAAGAATAAAAGTGAAATGCGCGAAACTTCTAAAGAAAACTCGAAAGTGCACAAGTACGTGGAATATCATTAACTTGAAAAGCTGCACATACAATAAATTATACAGCAGATGGAGGAAATTATAGAAACTCAAAGGGAAAAGCTGACTAGAGGGAAATCTTCTAAAAAGAAAAATAAAATTTAACTTGAAGCTGAAGAAAACTTTAAATAAATCACGTATCAAACTTGAGATGAACAAAATGACAGCTCGCTACACATCAAAAAAGTAACAATTCAATTAACTTTTAAAATATATCGATTAAATGAGACAATAATTGTGGATAATTTGGCAATAAATCACATTAAAAAAATGCGAAAGTACTGTACGAAATCAAATAAATCGCAACAATTAAGGCATTGCACGAATTCGAATTCGAAATGCACTCGAAAAAAGATGAGTGAAAGCGAATGCATGTTAATTACGAATCGACGAATGACACAAACTAATTTCAAGAGGGGGAATATTTCAAAAGGGGTGATGAAGAGTACTTATATATGTATGTACACTCTTTAAGCTAATCTTGGTAGCATTTTTTCGTATATTCGTTAAAACGAAACGTTTTTGCCACTTTGAAAATTGCTGTGAAAAATTGAAATTTGCACGCAATGCCAAAACTAAAGTTATGATGGAGAAAAAATGGGGAATATTGAGGAGGTGTTTGTGTATGTGTGTGTGAAATTGCATCTCGTTTTGTTGATAGTTCAACATGAGAAATGGCAATTTTAATTGCGGAAGCAAACAAAATGTAAACACAAACCCAAAAAAAAAACTATCTGTATCTGGAAAAACTTACGCAACATATGTGCAAATAAAACACATTAATAGATTTTCTATACTATGTATGTGAGCCTCATGATTCTTACCTAAAAAGAGAAGAAAAAGAAAGAGAGAGTTAGTAAAAATACATATATAAAAGTGGCATACTTATTGGCGACATAATTAAAAATATACATCAAAGACACATTGAAAATTTATAGAGAGAGATTTGGGAGTGAAATGGAAAATCTACTTCTTCTAGACAGCAAAGTGACATTGCCTACACTATAAATATATAATTTATGTCTAAATAGGGGAGCTTTTGGAACTTGATGATTTGTTTGCCTTCGATTCAAAGTGAAATGTTTGGACACACTTGGCGGCCAAATAATCGCCAGATGCCCACAACAAGAACTCAAAACAACAACAACCAAAGTCACGCAACCCACAAACATTTTTAACAAATCTCCAATTGACAGCCGAAAAACACAACCACAACAAAAGGGAAGGAAAAGCACAAAAATGTTCCCAGATATGGAAAAACTATTTCCAAGTATGCATGTCTCTTCTCATTCCACAAAACCAAAAATGGGCGCCGTATTAGAATTTCCAGAGTGGGTGTTGACTCTGTGAAGAGTTGGGGGAGTAGTTCAGAGTAGGGGGAAAGTCAAACGAGACATAGTTTGTTATGCTAATTGAATAGCCTACGAGAGAGAGAGAGAAAGAAAAAAGCTTTTTTCTAGCCATGAACAATTTATGCATGGCCAGAAAGGAAAACTCAGATTTTCACCCAATTTTCTGGCTCTGTGCATGTGGCGATGGTGCATGACATTTTCTATATCTACCAGTATGTGTATATGTGTGTGTGTGTGTGTGTGGTAATGGGGGCGTATGAGGAATATGAAGGGGCGAGAAAGACACGCGACAAAATGCAGCAAACTTCCATTTGGAAAATGGACTGTGGTTCATTATTTTTTTATATGCCCGGAAAGTGCACTCGATAGCATTGTTGACATTGTTGATTCTACGATAACATAAAAATCGATAAGGCCTATATGTACATATATAGTTGGCCCACTTCTATCACTCAAAAAGGCCGATAAGTGGGCATATAGAGGAAGCGCAGTTCGTTTGAAGTGCATTAATTAGTGCCATAAATTGTGATATCATCAGCTAATATACATATAGATTGTACATAAATAAAGTAGAGATTGTATAAATTGAATGGAGTGGAGTCTAAAAGGCAGATAGAAGTATCAAGTGATAAGATAACTAAAGGAAAGTTAGACAGGGGCTATAAAATATATATCTAGATTAATCTCTGATAGAATTCTACGTTTTAAAATTTCTATAAAGGTGAGTTTTGTTTTTAACAGAAACAAATTTTATATCAATAAATATTAACTGAGAACTTTAAAAACAGATTTAAGAAACAGTGCAAATTAAAGAGAGTTTTACAATTCTATTTTTATGGTTATATCACTAACAAATGAATATTTGTTGGCAAGTGGTTTTATCCTGTAAAACTTCGATGGAAAATATGATGTTAAAGTCCTCTTTATAACGCTTTCTTTTAACATAAGACTATTCTATTGAATTGTAAGCTCGCTAAAGCATTCAAACATTTATTCATTTACACTCGTTTCAAACACTCTAACCCCTGCTGCATGAATACTTCCTTCCTTCTGTTTTAAAGTTGGCTAATTCTCAATGCAATTGCATTTTCAATTCATAGCACGTTTTCGAATGTTGTTTATCTTTTTTTCAGGGTCTGTTGCGCACCAATGGCTCCAAGAATAACAAAAAATGTAAAAAGATTTCAAAATTTATTATTGCACGAGTCAACAGCTGAAAAAGACATCACAGAGACGAACCGTGGAAGCAAATAAATTGACTCGCAAGGCGTTTGATAATAAACAAACCAAATAAAACAAAACAAAACAAAACACAAAAAGGCAACTGCAACAAAATGCAGCAATAATGTGTTTATGCAAACAACAATAGGAAAAAAAAAATGAAATAGCCAAGAGGAAGGAAGCCAAGGCCACAAATAGGAAATGTATTTGCTATAGACAAATGCTTGGGTGGCATTGCAACTTGAGGTTGTAGGAGGAGAATGGAAAGAGGAAAGAGTTGGTGAAGCAGACTTGTTGTCATGTTCATATTTTGCATGTTGCAACAACAAGAGCTGATCGTTTGATTCAATGATGCATGAAGTAAACAGACTTTGGAAGCTCTCTTAGAGATGCGACAATGATAAGACAATTTTCTATTGTTTACAGGACAGACACAGACACTATAATATAGAGTGAGAGAGAAAAGGACATTACGCTCCCAGGCAACTCAACTTTTTGGGGGGAGGTCAGAGTTCAGTTTTCAACTTTCTAAGAGCGATGCCAAAAAATTCCATTACAAATTTGTCAGCGCCAGGAGCCAAGGCAATAGACAACAAAATGCAATTTCATGGCTTGTCAATCAGTTTAATATTGTTGTTGTTGTTGTTGTGGTGGCAGTGTCTTTGTGGCTTAAAGGGCGCCACAAGGCGGCCAAAACTGTCGCTGCATTAACTGATTTATGTACAATATTCGCTGACTTTTGTGTTGGCAAATAGTTTTCCATTTTTTTTCAATCGTCTCGATTCTGTGCAATAGTTATTTTCAATTTTATGCGCTTTGCAGTCAGTGTCAGAGGTTAACATAATATTTTTGATTGCATTTCAATTTTCATATTGCCATAAATCTTGCACAAGTGGCAAATTAAAAGTCATAAATTATTTACAGCGATATCATTTGGCATGCGAAAGAAGCAAAAAAGTGCAGCAAATGCAGCAACTTCAATGCAACTGCAATTTCAATTGCCATTCCCATTTCCCATTCATCGTTCACAGCGTTTAACGTTCAACAATTGCATTCCCATTCCCAATCGCATTTGGCGCAGTCAGCAACATGCTGCGCGGCAACATGTTGCCAACATTTGTTGGCTAATTTGCGCTGTGGTTTGCTGTGGCGTTTAACAGTCAGTTAGCCACTTTTAGCTTTGTCAGCTCCCAAAAACCAAAAATAGAGAGAGTCAAAAGGTGTCTGAATTGTAATTTAAATTTGTGTTGTCATTCCAAATGGACACATGTCAAATGTAGCAGCAACAGCAGCCGCACACCAACAACAACACCAACAACTACAACAACAACTACAACAAATGAGCAATCAGCATGGGGCAATGTATTTTACTAATAAGCAAAAGGGAGTGCCTGACTTGGGCATATGCTGTTAACTAATTATGATTAACTTTAGTGGGTTCAAAGATGAATTGCATTAATTTGTATAAATTCAAAATGGTTTAATTCAAAGAGTTTATATTTAAAGGCTAAAGACACGATCTACTAAAGACATTCTCTATTTTTTTGCTGAATAAAGTTGTCAGTAAAAACATTTATGAATCATAACAAATTAAACTTTAATCTATCTATCGAGTTTTTATTTAAGAAATCAATTTTAATCTCTGTTAATAATTTTTTATTCATTGCAATCTGCTTTTATGTTCCAACAATAATGCAATCTTTTTATTTTCATGCAGTAAATTTTAACATAACTGTTTTAGCCGCCTTATACTAAAAAAGAAAAACAATAACAAATCTTTCATATATTTGGTCATATAAATTAAACAAGATTAGTAAATTAAGAGCTTTATTTATAGCGTAATTCGATATCGTAATGCATAACACAAGATCGTTTGTCTCGTTTTCTACACTTCCGTTGCATTTTGATTTATTATCAAGCGCCCCACGCTTCCTTAGCCGTAACCCTAAACCCCAAAGATATGACAAACCAACGATAAAGAGAGGAATGAAGAGAGAGAGAGGGAGTATGTGGGATGTGGGATGCTTCCCCTGCTGCTCAATTGGGAACAAAACAACATGAGCTTAATTATTTTTAAATGATTTCTCAAACAACCCACGGGAAATGGTACATGTTGCTGCTGTTGCACATGTTATTGATCCATTGTTCGATGAGAAGAGGTTGTATTTTTGGTTGGATTCCCTTTGGTATATCCCAATCAATATATGTATGTATTGAACCCACGCAGGGGATTGCATAAAACTATTGAGAGTTGTCAAAAGACACATATTAATCGTTTTCTTTCTTTGCTTTCTTCCCTCGCTGGTTGCCCAAGTCAAATGTGATAATCATATAATAAAGTTTTCAACGCTTCCAAAAGTGAGCAATGCAACGCATTCACCCACAAGCTGCATGCAACTGGATACATGCAACATGCAACTTGAAGATGCTGCTGCAATTGCAATTGAAACTATGATGACTTTGTCATTATGTTTGCGTGACGATTTCTCGAATTCGATTGCATTGAATTGCACTTCAATTGATATGTTCATAATGGGGAAAAAGGCTTAAAGGATAAGTCTTAAGAAATGGAAATAAATTTCAAGTGTTCAAAAATGCGCATACTTGAAATTGAAATTGAAATTGGAGACTTTCGACAACAGAGAATGAGCTGCATTTCAATGAATCTCATTGAATCTCATCAGCGCACCTCAAATGTTGACTTATCGAATGCAATTTACTTTTAACCTCATCCCAGGCAGTTAAATTTTAATGTTATTGGCGCCTTCAACTTGAGACAAAGTTACTTAGATATGACCCAAAGACAAACCCAAAACTGAAAGCCGCACCCAGCCTGAAACTCATCATTTTTATTTGCTCCTCCATCATCAAAATCGAGTTACAATCTTTGAGTTTTTCTTTTTTTTTATTATTTTGTGGGGGGTATTTGTAATTCAAGAGCATCGCGATAAAAAGAATTGTAATAGATGTTTAACTTTTGATACATGGCGAAAGGAAAGGCTTCCAGGTGGGCAGAGTTCAAACAAATTTGTAATGATGATGAGCTTTCTTTCTCTCTAAAGAGAGAGAAAGCCGTAGAACGCCCGAATCAACAATGAAACGCCCACATATCGTTTTATTTATAAGATATTTTTGGGGAAATTAACTGCACCCCCATCTAATGTATGAGTCTCGTATAATTTTGCCAGGGTATATGCCCCTCCCCGAAATTCAATTGAATTTGTTAACTGCTTTTTTTTGTTTTAATTTGTAACTCGTGTTTTTCTCTTAATTTAATTATTAGCAGAGTTATGTGCAGCTTTAAACCGGACTCGCAGTAAAAAATAATTATAGAAAACAATTTCAATTAACCAAAAAAAAAGCAATAGAAAATAAACTACATGAATCTCTGGACTGAACACAGGTGAGTTTTGGTTTGAGCAACAGCAGGTGGGTTCGCAATTCGCTTATGTTGACAGACACTGCAATTTTCCAACGCAGTTGGCAACACTTCCAACAGCTCGACACGCCCACATTTACAGTTACACAAATACTGGCAACTCTAATTGCAATTGCTGCTGATGTTGTTGTTGTTGTTTCTGTTGCTGTTGCTGGCGCGTGAAAATTTTCGTAGCAATTGTTGTCGGTAATTGCAGAGCCTGAAGTTGAGATTCGCTGTCGAATCTCTGGTCACGTTCATGAGATTCTCAGCCGTAAATGACACAAGAGTCTCAAATCACAAATCTCAAACCGGAAGCGATGGGTTTTGGTTTGGAAATTTTGGAGTCCAAATCCTCGACAAGATCACCAGTAATCATTGACAACGAGTGTGAAAAGCGAAGCGTGTCCATGTTGCATTTCCTAGAGATTATGAAAATTGCGCAAACTTGACTTGTTAACTGCAAATTGGGCTATTGATGTTGCAACAACAGCAAGAGACGTGGCAAATTCAGTAGCAGCACTTGCATCTAAACCACTTTTCTTTCAACTAATTCAATGTTCTATTCCCTCCATTTGAAACGAGAGCAACCTGTAATCAAGGCGGGTTTTTGTTGCATGCCCTCAGGGACAGAGCCACTGTTTTTCCGAGTGTTGCAACAAGGTGGTGGCAACACAACGCGGGCCAAATGTCAGCGGGGATCCAAGTGCCACAATCAGCTAGTATTCGTTTAACTAGTATTCTTTGTAGTACTTGTTTCCTGGCAAGGAAACCATTTACTTCTTGATTAGGTATACTTCGCCTTTAGAGTTCTTTTTGCCTCTATTTTTCACTCTCTCTTCCCCTCACTGCCAAGCTCTCTTCGCTCACCTGTCATTTTGGCCCTGCACCTGCCGCTTTTTCAAACAACTTGCAATTTACGCAGGAAGAAAAGTTTCGACTCTGAAATATTTCCCTCTATAAGAACCTAAACTTCTCAGGTACACAGGACAAAAAATACACAGAACAAAAAATGCAATCTATAATATCTATCTAACTTTCTTAGACTTTACTTTAAAGTTTAAACCTTTTCTGAGTTAATTTTAATTGTTCGAATTATGTTAACATATTGATTTATCCAATTTTGGCTTTCCATTAAGCACATCAAATGAAGAAAACTTAACGTGTTATATATTTATTTAGAATGCACCAAAGATTTACCTATTTTCCTCATGGAAAGTTACTCTCTAATATTAATAGAAATTGTTTAAATTTATTGGTTTCTTCTCTACTTTCACACACATTAATTTCTTTCAGTGCACTTGTCGCTGCTTGTTCGGCCGTAACAATGCAGTTTGTATTATTTAAAGTGCATTCTTCTTCTTTCACTTCTTTAGCTGCTTCCTCAGCTGCTTCTTTTGTTTATTCAGTCAAACGGACATGAAACATTTTCAACTTTTTCACACTCACTGCGAAACTGAGAAACTGCAAAACTATTTCGTTTTGCATTTCCGCACTTTCCACATACATTTTTTAATGGGGCATGCAACGAACTGAAATTCGCAAAGTTTGAGAAAGGAATTTCCGGGGTGTTTTCCAATTTTCTCTCTCTCTCTCTCTCTTGTTTTTTTTTGCATTTTATGAAAATGCTCAAATAGCATTCGTCAATCATGCAAATTGCGGGGGCGACTCTCGACATTTGGCCAACACAGTTTGGCTTCCTTTTTGGCCCTGGACAATGGACATGGACATGGCCAAGACAAGTCCAAAACGTTGCGTTGCTTAAGCCGATTTTTGCATAATTAGACAGTTAGCAAGGGGTATAAGGGGTCGGCTCAGTAGTCATCGTTAGCAGTTAACCCATCCAACCTTATGACGAACCTTGTCTCAACACATTTGCATAAGTCAGACAAAAGTGCAAGCCACGAATTTGATGCGGGTGGCCAAGAGAATTACCTGCCACAGGGAGACGACTATGAGAGAGAAAGAGTGAAAGCCTTGAGACAGTGTCTTCTTCACATAATAAAAGAGACAAAGCTGTAATGGTCTCTCTCTGTGTGTGTATGTGTATGTGTGTGTGTTTTTGTGGTGGGTGCTAAGCTCAACCTTGTGTTAGGTGTCGACAGGGTTAGGCGAATTAATTTCTTTACGGCTCTGTTGGCCTCGTGGAGATGGCCCCACAACGATAAGCTCAACAACAACTGCAGCAAACTAAGTTTTGGCAGCAGCAATAAACAACTAGAGAGAACTCGATTGAGAGGGACCCTGTACTCGTTTAATAACAACACTTATGCACATGAACAAACACCTAAGAAGCCTTGTACGTTGTAGTGTTTGTGTTCTCTTTTCTGCCTTGAATAACTTTCGAATATATTATTCGATCGTGTTTAAATTTTCAGAGCATATCAGGTCTGTACTATATAACATATGTGCTAAAACTCTAGGCTTTAGCCCTTTTTAATTGATTTTATAATATGTATGGATTCGAAAGAGAGTCCATAACGAACTTTATCGGCTCAGGATTCACAGGAACCTACATATCAAGTTGGGTGTCTCTAGCTCTTATAGTCTCTAGGTTAGATGACTCCATACAGATGTCTATAACTATTCAGCCAAGTGTTTTTCAGTCTGTTATATACCCTTCGTACATTTAGAGTACAGGGTCTGCAAATACATTTCATTTGCCATTTGCTGCAGTTGTTTCTTCAGTTGTTGTCACTTTTACCTCGGTGCGCGGGTTCGAGGTTATCAACAGCAAGACATCGCTGCTAAAAATGCAAAAGAGGAGAGCTACAAGCAATACGCAATGTTGGCAAGACCCGTTAACCCCTCTTCCCACCCAAAACACCCTCCTCCGAAAGCTGTCTTCAAATTTCTTTAGTGGCTTCCGTTGAACTTGTGGGTGAGGAAGGAGGAGGAGATGAGATCCTCCTCAGCTACTCAGTGTCGTCGTGTCGGCATCTTCCATTCCATTAACAATAGTGCACAGACCATAGCTGAAGGTCAACTGCGTCAAAAGCCTTTTCATATTCAATGTAGGGCGGCAAGTTGCAAGTTGCAAGTTGCAAGTTGCATGCACCATGCAACTGGACACGCATCTGTGGCATTATCGAAAAGCCAGCATGCCACAAGCGACAATGAACTCTACCCAAAAATTATGAAAATGCAACTTGACGATGCAACAAACTAAAATACACTTGACTATATTCATCAAACAGAAGTTGGTGGTGAAAAACACAAATGGGAAAAATTTCATTAGAACCGCATGTTGTGAAAATATAACAACAGCAAAAACCATAAAAGGAAATTGTTTTTAGTTTTTCACTCTATGGAGTGGAGTGAGAGATCAGTCACTGGAACGAAACTATTAAAAAGTCTCCGCGTACGCGCTGGCAAATTGAATTGAAATGGGAATGAGACTGAGATAGAGATAGAGAATGCGAATGGAATGAGTAGAAGAGAAAATAAGAATGGAAATGAAAATAGGAATGTGAATGAGAACAGCATGGTTCCATAGTGTTGGGTTTGGGTTTGGCATTTGCCAGCACTTACACTTGACCCTAACTGGGTCTCGATTGTTACAAGAGAACGACAGAAGACGGATCTAAAAGACGAAGCTGCCATATGACATCATTTTTTGAGACTTCAGAAGGTAGTCTAAAAAGCTTAAACTATGCTAATAACTGTCTATTAAACGTTATTAAAATGTTCCATCCAGTTAATATTCTTGAACTAACATTCTAAACTACTCAAAAGTTCAATTAACTATTACTTTTCTATTATTTTCAGTCGTTCTCTATAAAGATGTTTCTTAAACTGCTTTAATCTTTTTTACAATTAATCTATAGTTATACATATAGTTATATCAAAGTATCTCTGATTAACTTTCAGATCTATTCACTTTAATCATTTTATCTTTTGGGTTTGAGACTAAAGAAGAGAATCTTATGTGTTCTCTTAAATTCTTTAAAATAAACTGAAATTTCTATAAAATTTATTCCTTTGCCTTTAAGTTTATTCCCAAATTTTTGAGACTTAAGAGGAGAATTTAATGTGTGCTATTAAATTATTAAAAATCAACTACAAATTCTAAACCAAAAGTTTTAAATTACAGGATGAATTTCACATTTGTTATGATTATTTCATTATACCTTTAGCTTTGTCTTTTTTTTGTTAATGGATGTTACGGAGCTGTGAAGCGCACAAAAACAAAGTGGGTTAATTGCTGTGTCAGTTAGTTTGTTGTTATTTTTTTTATAATTTTTTGTTGTTGTTTTTTGTCATAAAGTTGCAGTTGAAGCTGAAGCAGTTTTGTAGCAAGTTCGAGTAGTACAAAGATAATTCTCCAAATTAAACCCATTGGCTCTCATTCGTTACGCATTGCGAGTTGTGAGTTCATTTTTTTTTCCTAGATGTTGTTTGCGGTTTCCGGTCGCATTTTGTGCTTTATTTTTTGTAAATTTTGTTGTTGTTGCTATAATTTAAGTGCTGAGCTTATATTTAAATTATGAAGTGAGTTGTGGGGAAATAGCTAAGGCAACTGGTTGGAAAAGCACACTTCTTGTCTAGGTTGTGTCAGGAAAATTGCTGGCAAACCTTGCCATATGGCTGGTCAATTAATAAGAACCCTCCCTCCCCGCCCTCGTCTCAGCTCTTTATCAGCTGTATGCGTTATGACAAACCTCCCCCATCGCACGTCATATATCATGTTATAATAAGGCCCTATACATAAGGGTATTAGCTGATAAATGCTGTCGGAACTCGTACAATGGGCGTTGCATTTGTGTCACGAGTATGTGACCAACGGCAGGTGCACCATAAGCAATTTTCCGAGTGCTTTATACCCTCGTAGAGTCCAAGTCGTACCTAATGTGATTTCCACTGTGAATTGCATATTAAACGTTATGGTTTGATAAAAGTTGTATGTTTGTTGTTTAATTTTGTTGTGAACGGAAAGGCAAAAAGCTGCAACCGATAACTATAAATAGAAATGCAGAGAGAAAAGTCGAAATGCTAAAGTGCAACTAGAAATGAGTTTATTAAGTGTTGAATTTGAATTCAAAAGCTACAACGAAAAATGAAATTCGATGAGAATAGTAGAAATTGTTAACAAATTCTATATTCTTATTGTTATTTAAGAATAAATGGTAAATTGATTAAAAACAATAATAATGCATATTCCCTTTTAATTAAAATACATTTAAAGGAATATTTGGAGTAGATCATTAATTCCTATTAAAATATTTTGAACAAAACCTGAATTAGCATATTTTAAGTCCTAAATCTTACATTCTATGTGTTCAATTTCATTTATCATATATGTATTATCAACTTTTCTATTACTTTCTAAACCACTTTCGTAATCTTCGTCAGTCTATTTCTATTTGCCTTTCTTTGTTTGACTACCTTAAATATCCTGCATGATTTACTAATGAATTCATATCGTCTCTCTGTTTAACTCTATGATAGACTTTTTCAAAGTGAATATTTTACATCCACTTCTTAAACTTCCTCTATTTTCCATTCTCTCTTTCTTTTCTAGGCCTTTGCTAATAATAAACCTCTCAAGTACTCTTATGCAAAAGATACTTGATACCGTTTTAAAGACTTTTGCCTACCAATTGAAGCCCTTCTCGGCGTCAAGAAGTGGCAATTAAAGTGCTTAAGTTGACGTTGCCTCAAATGGCACAATCTCTCTTTTCTTGGCCAGTACCAACAAGTACTCTTCGTGTTTTCCCCCCTTCATTTCTTTACCTCTCATCTGGGCCCTTTGATAGTACCGCAATTTGCAAATGAGGTAAATGTGTGGCCAAAAAAAAACAGACAGAGACACAATACCAAAACAAAGAGATCTTTGCAACGGTATAATTAAGTTGGCCTCATCAGCCATTTACGGCAAAACAGCAACAACAACAACAGCAACAATAAACAATAAAGGCAAGTGCGCGTGTTTTGTGGCATAGATCCTCTTACCTTGCCACACACTCCCCGCTTAACTCTCCCCCTTGTCTAAAGTTTGTCAGATTTTATTGTTTCATTTGCAAAAAAAAGAGCAAAATACAGGCCCCGGAACTGAAACAACTTTCGAAGCCAACTCTAGCTCTATTCTGTAGCATTTTTTATGGCCATAACTAAAAAAGAGCCAACAATGCTATTGTCTAATTAGATTTTTAAGGCCATTCATTATGCATATATGCTGAAGGCTGTACTAAATATTTGGCACGCAAATCGCACTCGAATCGAGACTAGGCAAAAGTTTATTCGACTTGGTTAACAGTTGTTACAGTTAACTCTCTTGCAACGGACTCTTGTGCAACTTGCCGTGGCGGCATTTGGCAAAAGGCAAAATACTAAACAACGATCATTTGGGACACGCAGAGCAATGCAGACACAATTGCTTTCCCCTTTTGGGTTACGATCCCCCTCTTACAAACAAATAATCACATAATGCTCACAAAATTTGTTAAAGCCAAATGCAATGGCAAAACTTCATAACTGCCAACGACTGCAACCTATCGATAACCATTTAAGCCGCAGAAATTAAGCCAAATACACAATGGGGAAAAAAAAAATAAAATAAAAAAATGATTTCCATGGAATTTTGTTGCGGTTTGTGTCAAGCAAAAGGCTTGGCCAACAACAAAAGAGTATAGCCATTACTTTGGGTTTGCCAAAGCTCGGATACTCTTTCCAACTCTTTCCTAAAGCAACTAAATATTAAATTTGTAAATAAAATTTATTTAATTGCATCTCTAAATTTGAAATGCTGAATTTGTACATATCCTCCTCTATTTTCCCCCGCCCTTAATGCGTTACAAGTTACCTGCCAAAATCATAATACCCCGCTTAAAGTATACCAAATGAGCTATGTTGTACAATTACACAAATTACACAAAAAAATATACTCACAAATTACTATTATTTTTTTATGTGCTTTATTTCTGGGTAGTTTTGGAACTTTTTGCTTACCTGCAAAGAGAAAGAAAAGAAGAAAAATTATATTATAGAATTTTATTAGTTTTGTTTGTCGCGTCTCATAAAACTTAACCCACAAAATTAGGCTTGAACCTGGCCTTTGTTTTACTCTTAACAGACCTAAAAATCAGAGTCCACATGATGTTATATATACTTAGAGCAGAGTAAAATAAAAAACAAATGGTCGTAAAGTGAAAAGAAGTCCATTAAGAAAGGGGAAAGGTCTTTTGAGGTTGAGGCACATTTATTTAACGACAAAGTTGAGTAGAATTTTATAGTTTGCCAGAGTTTTATGTGAATGCATTGCATATATATATTTTATACTAATTTAATTAATGCTGGCGACGCTGAAGAGCAAATTTGTTGATAGAAGCGCAGTAAAAATTGTATTTGTTCTCAGCTAATGTAAATGATAATAAAAAAAGAAAAACGCCCACAAAATGTGCAGCTATTCACTGAGTAGAGATTGAATAAATATGCTACTCATATGTGAATGATTCATGCATTCAATTATTCCACGTTTTGTTAGAGTTACTTTAGATTTCCCTACAGAGATTTATCTGTGCTCTTCTCTCTGTATCTCTGTTTATTTTAATTTAAATTAACCAATAAAGATTTAAGATATAAGAAGAACCCGTTCTATGTAGAGTGTTTGATTCAAATAAAGTAATGGCCAGATAATAATAAATAGAAGTGGAGCAAAACATCAAAGAAACCTCTTTTGTTTAGGCTCCCAAATCCTCTTTAGATATTCAGATCTTTTCTTTATAAGTATTCACTGCAAAAACTCTCTTGTTGCCATTGGTAATGAAAATCTGTATAGACTGACTTGCAATTAAGCCAAGTTGCCATTACTTTCATTTATGGCATTAACCAAAAACAATTTCTTGTTTAGCCGCAAATCAAAAAAGCCGCCAATATGTTGTTTCTATGTCTTTGCTGAGACAATGTGTGAATGAAATGAAAACTGACCAAAACCAATAACAGCATTCATTCATTCACTCAATTCAGTCGACAAAACATTCATCCATCACAGTAGCAGCGAGTCTATGGCTTTTATATTGAGCAGCCGCCCCGTTGTCTTTTGGACCATTGTCGACTTTAATACTTTTGGCTTTTGCTTTTCACTCACACAGTTTTTCATTACTGAATATCGAAAATAAATATTTTCACAGTTTTGGCGTTAATTGGAAAATGGAGAGAAAAAATCGACGGGAAAACTCCAACAGCCAGGCAGCTATGTTTTTAATGACCATAACAAAAAGCTTTAAAAAAAATTCGACAATTTGGTTTATTAAAATTACAACATAATGCGCGATCAATGAATGTTCCAACTATAATCTTTTCGGATTTATAGACTTGGACTATGCATGTGTGGGATATTCAGTTTCTGGGGAGGGATTTCAGATACATAAAGTGCTAGGTGTGTCTCAGACTTACAAAAAACTAGGACAAAATTTAATTGAGCTGTGCAAAGTTTGGCAATACACTTTGTCAGGCTTTAATCTAAGCTTTATAATCAATTAAAAAAGACCAACTTCAGTGATTTTAAAGCCGAATTGTAAGCTTCATTTTGACCCAGAAATATGAAGTTTTGTTGAATTGCTTCATAATGCAGACACAACAAAGGCAAATGCATTGTTGTTGTGGCTAGTTGTTGTTGCTGTTATTGTTGTTGCTATTATTGACTTTCCTAAACCGCCGCAAGGCAGCTGCCAAGTCTTGACTTGGGGAAGCCAAACAGTTGCCAGATTGTTGTGGAGAGCTGGAGATCTGGAAGCTTGCTTGTAGTTGGTCTCTGGCGTGGCATTTGATATCGATGATGTCTTTGTTTCATTTACAGCTCGAAAAAATTATGCAAAACTGCAATCACAGCAGGGGGCAGACACAACATACAACAAGCCCCAGCCCAGACATGCAACAAGCAGAGATTGCAACCGAAAGATGTTTTTTTTTCTTCCACTGAGAAGGGGGAAATTGTGGCTGTGCAACAAGCTAAAGAAACTTGTCAGCCTTATGACAGAAGACAGAAGACTGAAGAAAACAACACTGTCTTTTTGTGGTTATTTTTGTATTTTTTTTCTTTTTTAGTTTTGTGGTTAAATTGATATGTTTTGAGCTTCAACTTGTGGGCAGGATCATAAGGAGAGACAACAAAAGGATTACCCTATCAATTACTTGCTCAAAAAAAAGGGAATACTTAAGAGCTCTACATATCAAATTTGGATTTGTGGCAGCAGAAATATCAAAAGGTTGAATTATACTTATTAAAGTGCAGAGGTATCAATTAAAGCATTACAACTGCACAAAACAAAAAAAAAAAGAAAAGGTATGAGTTGTCTTCTGAAACTGGAAATTGTTTATGTTGTCAGTCATGCAAAAAATGTACACAGCTGATGTGATAATAGTTACTCGAACGTGGACTCTGTATACAGTACTCCAGAGTCTGTCGCCGACTTGAACCTGGCTTAGTCAACAAAATTGGCAGCTTTTTAACAGCTGGGGTTTTTCTTATCGCTTATGAAAAATCAACCAACCTAAAAGGGCCACTTTCGTTTCTGTTTTACACAGGTACAAGAGAGTGAAAGAGAGAGAGAGGGGAAAAAGAAAACGAAAGTGTTTTTCATACAGTTATTGTAGAGTAGTTATGTACCTCTTGGTACCACCGCTGAATCCAGAGTTCCTCAGCTGCCCCGCAAGTGGTGCCAAGTGCAAGTCGTGTGCGTGATAAACCAATTAACTGCACCACACTGAATTCAACTCAAGCCAAGAAATCTCTTGGCCGAAAGTGAAATTTATGGTAAGAAAAACCTAAAAAAAAAAAAAAGAAGGCCTATACAAAAGCCGAAACAAATGAACTAATGGATAGTTTTTTAAAAGAAAAGAGAGATTTATTTTCGTTTATTTTGACAGACTTCAATGTGTCAGTCAGATGTCATAATTAGAAAAATGGAAATGGTTCTTTTGCTCTCACTGTTGAGTAAACAAAAGAAAACTGAAAGGCAAATCTTTTAAAAAGATATGAACAAGAACTGTTAAAAAAACTGAAAGAAGTCAATCAGTTGCATTCGACTCAAAGAATTGAACGGAATTGTCAATTCGTTAATTTTTCAAAAATAAACCTTAAGAAGAAACGTAAATGTGAATAGCTAAATTAAAGTGATCTTAAAAATGATTTGTTAAAAAGGAAATGTAGTGTAGTTCATTAAATTAAATGAAACTTTCTTAAAAAACAGTTAAATTATAAATGTTGTTTTGTCTTTTTTTTCTAAGGATAATTATAGAATTCTTAGCAGACTTGCGTTTGCACATTGGGTTAATTAGTATAAATAAGAGCCACCTTTTTCTATCTACTAATTAATTAAAAAATACGAAAAATCCTTTAGCTCAAACCTTAACAAAATAAAGATAGAAGAAGACTCGAAATTATTTGGTCTTAAATGTGCAATTATTATTTAATTTATTTATTATTTGACACACTAAATTTTTTTCATTTTTTAATTATCAATTTTCATTTCTTTCTCTGCAATTAAAGCAAGTTTATAAATATGCCAAAAAGAAAACGCACAGTTATAAATAAGTTGAATTTATCTGTAGATTTCACAGCTTTTCACTTTACTATCTGCATTATCAGATTGAACAAAAAAAGCAGAACGAGAGAGCTGGCAATTAAAGCGTAAGCTTAAGTTACTTATATTCAATTGCGTTCTATAAGATACACTGTGAAATCACACTGACAACAATCTGAAAAGTCAGACAGATAAACTTAATTGACTCATTAAGTGCACAGTCGAAGCGTCACTTTCCCCGAAAACAACAACAACAACAACGAGAAGAAGAGTATGAGGAAAAGCAACTGATTAGATAAAAATTGTAAGTAATTTATCACTTTAGAAGAGAACAAATAACTTCAAACTGAAACTGACAGACAACACACACACTTTTTCCACTCAATTGCAGCATTAACTGTAATTGAATACATCAATGTATCTACAGTATCTGTAGCTGTGGATGTAGATGTATCTTGTAGCTGTATCTTTAACAGCAACTGCTGCTCATCTCATCAATCCCTAGTCACAACAAGTAACTGGCTTCAACAACATTTAATTTGGTTTCCAAGAAGTTTTCAACATCGATTTAAGAAGTTTGTTAATTTTTCATCAACTTTTTCTTGTTGTTTTGTATTTTTTTTTTTTTTTGGGCTTGCGTGTTGAAGCTATAACGGAAATGTTTGTCTTGGTCTTGATATGTGTGTGATGTAAGTCTGAAAACACAACAGATGGGCTAGGCTAGGTTGGGCTAGCTATTGGGTAAGTAATCTATAGACTTGGGGCTTGGCTCGCTTCTAGTTAGTTCCGTCCATCAGTCTTGACGCTCATCAGTGTAGCCACTTTATTATTACAACATTTTCCATTTCGCTTCGCTGAAATAATAATTCGCGCTTCGTTGTTTTACAACTGCCAATGCGCTGAGAACAACAAGAATTGCTGTAAAGCAACAAGCCATTGACCTCAAGTTACAAGTGAGAAGAGAACAGAAGAGATGAGGTGAGGTGAGGCAAGGCAAGGCAAAAGGCGAGTCAAGTCGAATCCCAAGTCGACAGTCGACAGTCGCCAGTCGGGAATCGTTCTCGAGTCGAGTCGAGGTCTCGAGTCGGGGGTAAGTCCGAGTCGTCGCTCTGGACAACGACAAACGTGGCGACGCGTCGCAACAGTTGACGTTACAGCGGCTATAAATCCAGAGCAGACTGTCCGCCACTTTTGCCTTGGCCTGGACTCGACAAATACACAGGAAGAAAAACAGACCAGGATTTTGGGATCAAATTTTATAATGCTGTCAAGAGTTTGTTTATCTAAGATTTGCTTAAGTTTCTTTAGTTCAAGTATGGATTTTCCCTTCCATTAATATTTTAATCATCGGGGTTAATTTAACCCTTTATGGCAGCAAACTAGCACAGTGGATTTCAAATTAATTTAAGTGGTTTTTTGCTATAAATTATTAAATAATACAACTAGTTCATAATTACAGCAATTTATAATTTATTTAATTTAATTATGAATTTTTTACAACAAAATTACAGCTAGTTAAAAGTTATTGGAACCCAAACTATTCAAGCCCATTAAAGAATAAACTCAAAATCTTCTAGGCTAACTTGCCTATTGGAATTTGGTGTTTAATTCACCTGTATCCCTAGTTTAACAGTTATATCCTCAGTACTATATTAAATTAAACATACATGCTGCATTGAAGAAATCTTTCTTTCTAGATTGTTTATTAGCTGAGTACAATACATATTAAAATAAACTTGCTAATATAAAGAGTAAAGGTTTTTTCCTGTGTAGTCGGAGGAGCAGCTGCAATGTTGAACGTTCTTCACGTTCAGCTGTTCCCTGGAATTGCGAGAACGCGTTTTGTTGTTGCCCAACACTCAACATAAAACTCAACATACACTCCACACTACATACTCCACACTCTTAAACTCAATTCGAGACACACGGCGCATGACGACTTTGACTACGTCGTCTTCGACTTATAATCTCGACACACTTGTCGCCCGTCCGCATTGCAACATGTTGCCAATGTTGTTGCGACTGGCATGTTGTTGCCCATGTTGCCTTGTCCAACATCTCAACATTTTGCGTCAAATCGCTGCAAACAAACTAGTTTACTAGTTTACTTTTTTACTAATTACAGAACGCAGCGATCAAGACAAGCCATAAATCGATTTTGGTACTACATCAAACATAAGAAAAAACCAAAACCCAAACGAACTCAAATCCCAAGGCTATTTGACTTTGGAAATCTTTAAGAGCTTCTGGCCAGATTAAAGCATCAATCGATGATTAATGATCCATACATAAAAACATGTAAGTTGAACAATCAAAAACCCTCTAGCTGTGGTACAAATATTTGTTTGCTTTCGAAATTTACATTTGTCAAAGCTGAAAGAATCATTAAGCTGGATTAGTAACTGGATAAAGTTTGTGAAATGAGATGATCTCTAAACGAAGCCATAAATGAAGTAAGATTTTTATATTAATTTACAACATATCAAGCTGATCTTTAACTAACTCGAAAATTAAGCTATTTTTTGTTTATTTAATATAATTATAAAGAAGTTGCAATTTAAAGATAATAAGCGGTTCTGTCATCCAATCATAACTAAGCTCTTAAATAAAGTTATTCTGTTTATTCTTTGCAAACATTTTTCAATTTATTTAACCATAATTATATAGTTAGTAGAACCTTTAATCAAAAGATAATAATAGCTTCAGACATATGATATATCGTTGAAGCTAATGCAAACATCACGTTTTATTATGAGCATCGTTCGTATAATAAAAGTAAAATACTTTAAAGCACTTACAAATCTTATTAGACCGTCTACTCCTCCTAACAACTTTAACAAATGCAAAAAAACAAAAGAAAAATAATAAGTGATCAAAAAGAGTATAGGAAAACTCATTACTCTACAATAATGAGGTCGTACCGAATTGCTGTACTGACCACAAACAAAAATAATACAACAGAAAAGAGCTGAAATTACGTGCAAATTCCCAAATGGATCTCATAGTTTTCAAGACTTGGTGGAGGCGTCTCTCGGAACAATTTGAATGGGGCACGAGTTTAGGTTTCGCTTAGACACATGATTATTAATTTGATTTGTAGTTGATTTTTCTACTCCTACCAAAATTTCCATCGCTTTTCCTATGGAAAATTGCTTTATGGTAACGTTGGAGATTTCACTTTTCATTGACCGCGCAATTTGATATGGAATTTGTGAGCAATTTCAAACAGTTTTGTGGCTTGAAAGATTTCAATGTCAATGATTTAAAGCGTGGAGTTGGCCAAATTGCTTTTGTTTCAGGCCAAGACGAGAAGAGTGAAGCACAATCGTATTTTATTTGTTTTCCGATTAGATTGTCGGTCTTGGATAAATATTTGAGACTTAAGTAGAGATTTTCCATTGTTTGCATTTGAAGTTTTTGTCTATTTATTTTACTTTTCTTTTCATTTGAAGAAGGGAAAACTGATAAACAGTGTCAATTGTAGACTGCTCTTAAGGGGGCGTGTCCGTTCCACACTCTGTAAGTTAGGAAGGAAATCCATAAAGCAAATCTCATTAACAACTGGCTAAACGACTTGTCAGCGAACACGCAATATTCATAAATCTTTGACGAAGTCCAACATAAATGCCAAGAAATTTAAATAATATTAACAGCCTGACTGGAGCCAGCCAAAGCTTATCTCTCTCTGTCGCTCTCGCTCTTCTCTTTAGAGTGTATCTCTCTCTCTGTCTGTCTGTCAGTCTCTCTTTTAAGATTCCTGTTGTTCTTGTGGTCACTTTTCTTACTGGTTTGCCTTGCAGTGTGATCATAAAATCTGCAGTTGTTGTTCCGTCTGAAGTGGCAACTTAATGACTCTCTCTCCCTCTTCCTTTTCCTCTCTATAACTACATATACATATATCTGCCATCTTGTATCTCTATTTCTATGTTGTATCTTTATTTTATCATTTGTTTTTATTGCCGTAGTGCTTGCTGCATTTATTTCCACTTACTTTTATGATTACGTATGCATTTTATTTAGCCTACACTTTTGCTTTGCAGCTGGAAAAACTCTGACAAAAAAAGATTCTGCAAATGAGTTTTCTTTTCTATAAACGCCAGCTGCCTTAGCTCTTTGCTCTTTGAGGAGGTAAGTACTTAGATTCAATGGCCCGAAGGGGTCGGCACGTGTTGCACGCCACAGCATGCGGCACGCGGCTTGAGGCAACAACAACAACAACAGCAACAAAAAAGCTGTCAGCCAAATGCGAATGCGCGTTTGTCATTCTAGGAGACGGCAATCAAGCATTTGAAAGGGAGAAGGGAAAAGTGAGAGGAAGGGAAAGAGAATGCAGGAACTTTATGCGTTAATTGAATCTGCATCTTTGAAGCACATCTGCGAAATCTCTAATACCATTAGCATCAACAGAGATGGACTTAGAAATAGCAAAAAGAAAGAAGTACTTAAGGATCACAAAATGATAGACAAACATTTTAATGAATAAAGGGATTAAAGAGGCAATCAGGAAATAATAACATCATAGCAGATCTTGGCTAAGTTTGAGAATCTCACAATTATTCTTCATTGAAAGGGATTTTGAAGTAGTTTCTAAAACTTAAGGAAGTTTGACAAAAAATCAGAAGAGTCTGTCTATAACCCCTATTTTATAATCTTAATTAAGCAATCTTTCTTCCGACTAAACATTGATTGTAAATATATTTTACAGATTCTAAAACTTATTAGATTAAGAGATCAAGGGATCAGGAAATAACAATATTCCAGAAGATTTCAACTAAGAAATATCTATAAAGACATCATTAAAAAGTAAATTTTTATCAGATGAAACTTTAGTAAGTTTAAAATAAGTAAAAATTTCTGTTTATAAGCGCTCTTCAAATATCTCAAAGAAGAATGTTTTTTTTTTTCAATTACAACTAGTTGGATTCTGATACAACAGATTCTAAAACTTAAGAGAGTGCAAATAAGAGGCAAGTTTCAGCTTTTAGACAATTTCAGCTTCTCTAGGGAAGGAACATAAATATATATTTTCTCTAGCAATATCTTTTGCCTCAACTTCTTCTCTATTTATTTTTTCCCAAGGCAGTTATTTACTTTTAATTAGGAATGCTCCATCTGTTGTCCATATCCCCATATCCGTATGCGGACCATAAATCTGTGACTAGGTAAAATGAGTCATAAAACCTTACGCAAATTAAAGGCATGAAGATGAAGTTGGAAATGGAGATGGAGATGGAAATGGAGTCGCAGCATGAAGAACGTCCTTAAAACGAGTTTTTTGAGCCCGAAAACACAAACAAGTTTTGTTAACTTAACGAAATCAATTCAGTTGGGTTGGAACTGCAAAAAATAACCTGAGGTTAAAACGTTTCAGACACAGAAGCTGCAGATGTAGCACGAGTTTGTCGTGAAGACAACTTTAAGAATCTTCCAAAAGAGAGAGAGAGACAGAAAGAAAGAGCGACAGAGTGAGAGGGAGACAGCTTAACGAACTGAGCCGAAATTCAATAAGAAGCGACGATAAACAGCAGCTGATAAAGACGAAAAGGTAGAGGCCGAAAATTAGTGAAGAACGAACCACAAGCCAAAAAGGGGGAAAAAGAAACGAAGAAGAATCGTTGCCCAAAGGAAGCGCCAAACAGACGACAAAACCAAATGAAAATGTGTCTTGAAATTGGGAAAGGGGGGAAAATTGAGGTTCACGCTAGTTGGTGAGTATTTGGGTTTGGATATGGTGCAACAACTTGTGGCACGAGTTGACAAGTTCAGGGCCTGCAGATTGGTGTAGAATGACAGGGCGACACTCATAACAATTACGTCTCTACTCTACGGTCTGGGAAAGTACTTTTATCTCTCTAGGAGTGCGCGTGTGTGTGTGTATGGGTTCCATGTGGGTGGCTGAAGTGGCAATAAAATAATCGATGAATCGCATTTCAGGGGTTCAGCTCTATCAACACTCGTCTCACTTATTGAAAGGCACAAAAAAAATAATGGAACGAAAGAAACGTTTGATTAAAGTTTGTTGAGCGCTATACCAACCACCGATAACTAACAACCATGACCAGAAATAGACAAGAGATTGTACTTATTGGAAAAGAAACGAGCAGCAGATACTCTAAAATAGGAGATATGGTAATATCATGATAAGATTGGAAATTTCCAAAGATTAGTTGGGGAAAAGAAGGTTTTATTATGGAAAAGCAGATGTTTAAGGCCCACTCAAATAACTATTCGAATTATAAGCTGCATAAAATCTATAGAAACTAATGTCAAGTTCAAATATATCTATCAAATATAGCTTATATGGACATTGAAAATATGGGCTTAAATGTTAGAATTGAAATACTATAAGATTGATTGATTTCAGTTTGCTTTGGTTGAGGTTCTTATGAAAATAATCTTCAATCCAATTCCTTAAAAACTACGATTTTACTTAATTTTATAAAAGAAAATTATGAATTGCCTTTAAATTCAATTTCATAGATAACTGTTTTAATATTCCTTTATTTTATTTCAATTTAAAATACCTCGACAAACATTCTAGTAATGTTGTAATGCCCTTATCGAAAGGGTATATCAACAATAGCAAACACCTTCATACAGCTGGCATGCAGGTTGCTGTCGACCATCAAATTTAATTGCAGCGCTTTGTTGTGCCAATAACAATAGCAACAACAACGACAACAACAACTACAGCAACCACAATAAATTGAAGCAACCCTCGCATAGCAATTTTCGAGGCCCGAAACACGCAACCAAAAACAAAACAAAACAAATCGAATCGAGATGCGTCGTTGTCGACGTCGTCATCATCACAAACATCCAAAAAGCTGTGAGTATTCTGCAGATCTATCTGTATCTGCATTTGTATCTGTATCTGTTTGTGTCACACTTGTGAGCAGCTGCATTAATGCCATGACTCGCATTCGGATTTGTTGTGCTTTGCCAAAAACTTGCAGGGAATTGAGATCCTGGGGTGACTCAGCTGTTAAATTTGTGGCATTGTAATTGTGATTGTGTGTCAATGGTAGGATGAATTCTGAGCACTCCAGGATGTCCTGGATGTTGTCCATGTGCAACAGGATGTTGCAAATTTAACTTAAAGCCAGCAAAAGCAGATGTTAAATATGTTTGCGTGCGGAAAGCACAAAGACATAAAAATAAAAACCAAAACACGCATTAAGTTTTTATGGTTTATGTTGTTGGGGTTGCGGCTTTACCACTAGAGAGTTCTTATAGCTATAAGGGTTAAGCTCCGGGTCGCAAATTGCGCAGAGCATTTATCGAATTATAGAGGGAAATCAATTTTAATTTTTATTTCGAAACATATGCGAGGAAATACAAAACGTAGTTTGACTATTTAACGATGCTATTGTTATTCTTTATTTTTTTGGGCTATGATTAATGTAAGGAAGTAATTCGAGATTTGTATAATAAGCTACAGCTGTTGATATAATAATTATCAGACAACTGTACCCAATTAGATTTCATTTAAATTGGAAACTTGAAGAAGCCGAAGACAGTTTCTTCTGCTTTAAATTTGAGTTGATCTTGTCAGAAAGAACCCTCGTCCTCGTTTGCCTCATAACAATCAATTTGCCCAAGAAAATTCCACTTCAAAACATTAAAAAAAAACTATAAATTAACTGTCCAGCAGAGGCAAAAAGTTTTGTTATTTTTTTGCCGATTCCCCTTAACTATACATATTTCGAGTGTATATACATTGAGATACATTTGTATCTTTGTAGATGTGTCTGGTCTTTTTGTCACTTTTATAATTAAAAAACGCGCACACACGACTTTAGACACACATGTCGAAAAGTATCTAGATACAGACGTACTACATATAGAACACTCACGAGTCGAGTTATTAGCAACTAAAAAAAAAATAATTATATATGTACGAAAAACTCAACAAAAAGCCTAGAAGACCAAAATACTCTGTAAAAAGAATTACTTGACAGAATAGCAAACTTTTGCATTGCGAAAGTTGAAATACTCTGGGAAACTGATGAAATTAAATTGCCTAAAACTGAAAGTATTACTTTCTGAAATTCAAAGCCTAAATCCGATATTTTTCTTTCAGAAATCCTTCCACAAAGAGACTTAATCTTTCAACCTAAACAAGAATTAATATAATTTATGAAGTCTGCCTTTTAAGCGTAACACATTTCATAACAAAATTGTTATACCCTCCATCATAAAAGTATAAAAAAAAACTCTTGCAAAAAAGATGCCCTCATATTTTTGCTACAAAATAAAAAAATCTGCTTGGCAAACAGAAAATTTTGAACTATAAAAATAATAATAACAATAAAATATGAAGACATACCAAGTGTGTAGAGAAGATTTGCGTTGATGTCGCTTAAATCCAATTCGGGTTGAGTAATCGACAAAAACAAAACAAAGACAACGATGAAGATGAAGAAAAAAGTATCCACAAGATGCGACCGCGTGCGCAACTTTGTTTTATATATTTTGTTTGGTTTTTTTTATTTGTTGTATGCAGCAAGCGACAAGCGTCGAAGGAGGAAACTAAAGATGAAGCGCAAAGCGAAGCGCAGATGCCAATAAAGAGGAAGTGCCCAGAAGAGGCAGTAAATCAGAGCAGAGGCACTCAGAGGAGACGAAGATGCTTTGATTCAATATACTATATGTATATGAGATACTTCTTGCAGTTGTTGTTGTTGTTAGTCCTCTTCTTCTCGTTGTTGTTGTTGTTGTATATACATTTTTCGGTATGTTTTTCGTACACTTTTGCGGCTGCTTCGCCAAAAGGCAGGCAAAGTAGGTAGTTTACCTTTATTTTTTTTTTTTTGGGGGTGTGTGTTTTATTTTGTATGTTTCATCCGAGAGTGTTTTGCGCACGCACACAGAACACAGAACCGACAACAAACTACGGATACAGCTGCAAGCGGTCTCACAGATACTGGTATATTGACACACAGATACACAACTACAGACAGCGAATGAAGTTGGGGTAAGAACAAATACACTTATACACGGGCTAAACAAAAATGCCGCCTGAACTTCTCTTTCAATATTTCAATGCACTTTTCTACAGTTTATTGTCCCTCTCTCTTCCTATGTGTGTGTGTGTGTGTGAGTATGCAGAAGTATCTGTGTGTGTGTGTGCAGTGAATGTTTCTAGGGAATTTTTATGCTGGCGTTTCGTTCTTATTCACTTATTTCAGCAGTTTTTCAATTTTTGGTTTATTGAACATTAAATGCAATTCAATTTGATTTATAAAATGCCGGTAAATGCGTTAAAATTTCCGCTTTCATTTTGTACACTTTTCAACTATTTGCTTTATACATATTTTTAGCACGTGTTTTTAGCAACCGTTTATATTTGTGTGGAAAACTGTGCTGAAAAAATGTTGAAACTCATTCAAAAAATACTAAAAAATGCGGCTAGACGCGCGCGCGCTCTTTCGAATTTCAATCAGACATCGATTGTCCGTAGCAACGTTTGCTTTTGAGTAGCGCTCGCGTGTTACTGAGGCCAACGCTCACTGCGCAGATACATTTTGCTGCCTTGTTGGCCTGCCGTGTTTATCTGCGCGTTCGCGTATCCATCAGATACAAATACTCACACACACACACGCATACACAGAGATACACTCGGAGAGTTGTTTCAAACATGTTCGAAGCGCACAAACCGAAGGCAACATAGCGACTGCAACATTGCGCTCGCCACATTGTCATATTGCTTAGCAGCGTTTGTTGCTTAGCAACATTTGTTGCTAACAACATTTGTTGCCAACAGCATTTGTTGCGCATCATTTAGGCTTTTTCCTCTCAGATTTAGTGTTGGGATTATATCGATATTCACCCTTATCGATATTAGCGATATTTTGACTTAAACTATCGATATTATCGATAATATATCGTCGTTTTTTGCCTTTGAATTTACAGATAAAAACATTAGAAATTTTTCAGGAATTAAGCTTTAAATTCCCCGAATGCTATTAAAAATTTAATTTAATTTAAAGTGTTGTCAAGTTTAAATACATTTTATAACAATGTATTTCAGTTCTTTATAAAGCTTTAAAACAAATTCAATTCTTATAACTATAAAATGAGATCCAATCATTCAATGTAACATATCTTTTAAACAGAAACAAATTCAATTCGAATATTCCGAGATCCAATCATTCTTTGAAAGAAAAATCAACATGTCAACATTCTTTGGTTTTAAATTCGAGCGTTTTTTGTTCAAGATAAGTCCTGCTTTCGCTCTCCGTTGAAGTGGCCGGAATGTGGAGTGTTTTATTTAAACACATTTTGAGTATATTATCATCTGGCGTTTTCAAAAGTTGCAGAGCAGAACTGACGCCAAACATATCGATAAGCTCAAAATCTTATCGATATTCTCCATTCCAATGGCCTTATCGATAATATCGATATTTCCTCGATATAATCCCAACACTACTCAGATTTCTAGCGCCTGGGCGGTCGTTTTGGGTTATTTTATGACCCCGAGAGAATCAGCGGGTTCTATGCACTGTGATAATTGCCAGCTACAATGTATCTATGAATGTATCTGTAAACCATGTGTGCGTGTGTGTGGGTGCTAAATTATCCGTTTTTGTCTTTAGAGCGCCAGGAATTTCGCGCATTAACATTGTTGTAGGAAATGCCTGGCAGAAGATTCTCACAAATACAGAAGTGGCATCTCTGTGATAAGGTCTTTGACTCTATGCCACAAAGCAGTTCGAAGGTGTTAAATAGAGGAAAGAAAATCAAGTTGAATGAGTCAAATTAGAGTTTGTTTGAAGACTGTTAATACCAAATGTTAAAGATACTGTAATTAACTCTCTTGTATGACTTTTTGCTAAAGAAATTATTTAATTTAAAGATGACTGAAAAATGTTATTTTTTCGTATTAAAAATTATCTTTCCAATCCCAAAATTACCCCGATCTTTAGACACCCTGCGGCTACAACAATCAAAACTGAAATTCGCATAATATTTACTGTCTTAAATCTCCTCCTACTCCCTTTCTCTCTTCGCCTCTCTCTCTCTCTCTCTCTCTCTTGTTTGCATAATCCACACACCTTCAACGCACTTTACTAATGACCTTTTAATGCCAACTCTCCATATTATCTTTGCAAATTAATCATATCAACAAAAGAAATCCAAACCAAATCATTACTAATGCCAGTTGTCCGTCAGTTATGCAAGAGTTTAGCCAAAAATATTTTGTTTAACAATTTGATTAATTTTCACAAACTATAAACTCATTTACTACATTACAAATATAAATTGTAAAAAGAGAAAAATTAAACTAGCTGCGGGCGGTGACAGCAACGCAAAACGAGAAAAAAGAAAGAAAAGAGATTTGACAAATGAGCGGCATACAGAAAATCGAGAACGGGTCACAGCAGCTGTCAAAATATCAGCAAAAGATACATATCGACAGACCCTAACATCAATATATGCCCCCTTGTAGAACCCCAACCCAACCTGAAAGAAAGGAAGAGGGAGAGTGGAAGGGAGATCAACATCAAAATTATGTAAATTTCATAACAAGCCCAATTATTTATATTGTACAACATTGCACAAACTTTGATAGCCATTGAAAGCTTGAAGCTCGCTCGTTTCTCAAACCAAAAACTTCATTAATTTATTCAGAAGAAGACGAAAAAAAACATGCGTAAAATTATTTCAAGAAAATAAAAAAACGTAAAGGTTTATGGCAAATTTGCCGCTATAAAGTCAATAAAGTCAGACTTGATGGTCCGAAAGAAAAGGGAAAATATCGTAAAACTTTGATGAATTTTTAGGCATTTGTCAAAGCTGTGAGACAAATTGTGCCCAACATTGAAGCCAATCTTCGGTTTCCACAGAGATGGGTAGGGCATTGAGATGGTCAGTTGCAGCCTATAGACTTTTGTTGGAGCTGGCTGCAGAAAACTATCGTATAAATATGAGCTCGACATATTTAAATTCCTTCAATTTATGACAATGGTATTAAATTTAGAAAAACATTTCAAAATTCAAGTTAATTCCTTCTGTTCTTTTTTTATAGCTGTCATTTAAAAATGAATAAGCACCAAAAATTGAAAATACCAAATTTAAAGGATTTCTGACAGTGTGGACAATTGTTAAGTCGTTCCCTAGTGTGAAATCCTTGGTTTACTTTTAGAAAATACTTTTAGTAAGTATTTTTATATACTTGATTCATCTGTACTTTATATCGTTCAAGCTTTTCATCTATAACTCCAAATTCTTAACGATAGTTTTTATCGTTCTTCTCTCATCTTTAACATTAAAGGGTTTTGCATAATAATATTGACATCATCAAAGCAGAGTATGTCTCTCCGCCCCAACCATAAACCGTAGACCTCTTCCGATCTCGATTCCCCTCTTTGCTTCCCTTACTTCCCACAATTTCCGCCATAATCCGTCGCCGTGCAGATGTTTGGCTGATTTATGAGCGTGCTACTTACGTGGCGATAAAATACGAGTAAACTTAAGATCAGCTGTGGGTAAAAGTTGCTTCAACATTTTGCTTACCTGAAAATAAAAAAGAGAATTTGAGAGTGAGAGAGTGAAACGAAATTAAGACACACACACAAGATAATAATAGTTTAAGAAAAGATATTTTATAACAATATTTTAAATGCTACGCAAAAAGAAAAATGTGAAAAGAGAAAGAAAAATTAGCTTAAAATGCGTATAAAGTTGGAATCAACTTCTCAAATCCCGTTAAGACATTTGTCGTTTTGCTAATCTAATCTCACGGGGTCGTTTGAATTATTTATTGGTAAGCTTTTTACTAGACAATACGTCATGCAGAGCTTGAGATACAAATTTTGCGTTGCAATCTGCAGTTAATTAGCTGATGTTGGCAAAAGAGAAGCGGCAGGGAATCTATTGACCACAATTCTCTCTCTCTCTCTAAAGTCATTTCGATATTATTTGCATATCGGCGGGAGAGTTTGAACTACTTTCGTGAATGTCGCTTGGCCTTTTGCGCACAATTTATGCATTGTTTGAACAGAAGAACTGTTTGGTTTGGCCAACATTGCAGCAGCTTGGCAAGTGAGCCGTGACGACCACAGAGTGTGTACTACCAACAACTACTACCAATACCAACATTTACAACTAGAAGCGGCTCAAAAAGCCGAAGCGCAAACTCATTTTCCTTGGCCATGGCAGAAGCTTTCACAAATCGCAAACAGTCGGCGACGTTGCGATGTGGAAAAACAGTTAAAAGTTGCGAGTTCATTGTGGCATGCCACCAAGCGACCAAGCGACCGAAAGAGGCAGCCACCGTTTGTCTAAACACCCCTTACCACAACTAGCTCATTCCTTCCTTTCCCCATCCCCAATGGGGTATAGCCAATTCATGTCTGTCGCGTTCTACTGAACTGCCACGTGAACTCTGCGTTTGTTATGAGTTCTCCTTCGGTTCAGTTGAGTTCAGCTTTGAAAATCGTAGCAGCTTCTATATAAACACATAACGAAGTCAACGTTGGAAAACAGTTAGAATAATGGTGATTGATAAATATGGTCTATGCACGATTCTCTGTCGTTTAATTGAAGTCGTCCCTCTCTCTCATTCTCTCTTTTTCAGTTTCAATTCCAATAACGTTTACCTTCCTCTTCTCGATCCTGCTCTAATTGATAGCCGCATAAAACAGTTGGCCAAAATAAAAGTTTAAGCAATTGGCCAAATCTCCTTTTTTTTGTTGTTGTTATTGTTGTTGTTGCTTTCTCCGCCCACACGACTATCAAACTGTTATTGGCCAAGAGGAAGCTGTCAGTTAAGAGTTAAAGTCTCTAACATTCAGTAGTTGATTTCTTTGCCTAATTGTTGGCCATGTTATGAGAAGTTTTATATCTTCACTTTCGCAAGGCTTCTTTTTGCCCCGTTTTCGATTCTTTGGCTTTCTTTTGCTGCCTGCCTGAGACAATAAACTTTAGTTTTCCAGCTTGCATGATGAATAGAAAAGTGAATTGCCTGCAGTTGAAAAAGAAATAAATAAATAAATAAACAGATCTGCAAACTTTCATGTTCTTTCATTCCATTTCTTTCACTCTGTGTCGCCTTCTGCAAAAGATGCGACAAATGATAAGAGCGAATGCGTCGTAAAGTTTTCCATTTCAAGGCATCAGTTTAGCAGCTATGTGTACAACAATTTTCCGCATTTTCCTGTCGAGGCTCTCGTGTGGAGAGCAGTTACAGCTACAGGAGCAGAACAGTCAACAGATAAAACATGAACACAAAATGCCAACAGCAATGAGAAAAGAAGATGCAGGAGAGAAAGAGAAAAGAGGATGAGGAGGAAGAGGAGCTGGAGGGAGGCCAATTGCTGTCTTAGAAAAAAGAAGCCTAGCTTGAATGTAGCAATAAAAATAATAATCAAACCGCAGCCGTGTTGCGTGGTTGGAAAGTTATGGCCATTTGCCGATAGATGAAAGGCAACCTGGAATCGAATGTTTATAACTTGGCCAAGAACGAAACGTTCAAACACGCAGAGCAAAAAGCAAAGCAAAGCCAAGCAAACCAGAGCCAGAGTCATGGCAAACCGATTGTAATTTGATAATGAGAATGGTCTCAAATCTGGTTGCTCTTCTGGCCAAGTAGTAGTTGATCGGGCCAACAAGCCAATGCATTGCATAATAACTAGAGCAAAAGTCCAATGAATGCGCATTGAACAGAAGAATAGAGAGAGAGAGGGAGGGAAGGTTTAACTCTGGATCTGAGTTTAAGCCAGCCATAAAGTGTGAAATTACATTTACCAATTTTTAATGGTACAGTTAACGTAATGGCTTTAATAAATAGAAGTCAATAGAGCAAGGCCTTCTGCACTTGATAGCTAAATCAGCTGCGGAAGAGATTTCACAATTTTACACAACTTTCAAGGTAGTTAAAACTCAATGAACTTATTTAACGTATTTAAGATAATAGTTATGATCAAATTTACTAAGATTTCAGTCTATTTACAACTTTACTCTATTTAACAGTCAAGAAAAATTTAAAGTAAACTTTGAAATTATGATTTTAATTTAAGAATTAATAATGAAAATATATAGTGTAAAAAAAGGATATAAATATTACAATTTTCTTTATAAATATATCTATAACTTTATAGCTCAATTCGCACCTTTCTTTCCAATTTGCATAATCGTTTACCGCCTCAAAAGTTGTTCCCATAACTAAACTCAATGAACTTTTGAACTGCAAAACGATTATCAAAGCGATCTTGAGAGTTTTTGATGTAGATCCCATTGAGTTGACGTGAAATGTTGGCCAAAGAGTTGCATTTGTGCAATTCGCACGCTAAATTGAATTCAATCATTGAACAATAAACAATTTTCATAGAATTTTCGCACTTCAATGCTTTTCAATCTGTTGCTGACTGCTGACCCAGTGCTCCACAAAGTGCTTAATCCCATAGACTGGCCAATCTCCGACAGCTCCAACAACAACAACAACCACAACAACACTAAAAGGAACAACAACATTAAAGTGGCAAACAAAACGCCAATCTGGAACAATATGAAAATAGCAAATCACTCGACTCGACGCCTGCGAATGTTTTCCAACCAATTTCTGCAGCTGACAATGAGTCGAGAGAAACTTACAATGCAACAGAGGAGCTAGAGAGAGAAAAGGAATAGGGAAGCGAAGGAGGGGACAAGAAACAGAAGGGGGGAAAAGTTGCGACAGCTGCGCCTGCGTAAGCTTCTAATGGACCCTGGTAACGCCCACAGTCGCCTGGGCGATGATTTATGAGCAGCACTTTTAGTTAATGCTGTTTTACAGTGGGTCAAAACAGCTACTTCTCTTGTGTAAGCCGTGTAAAAAAGGTAAGCTCTAGAATGCTACTTTTTACTGAAGTTCAATTGGAAAAATTGACAGTACAAAGGGCTACAAAACTTAAAATCTTGCATAACTTGGTCAAAACTTAACAGATTTTTATGCGGAATGGCCATTTAGTCATGATTTGATCTAAAAATTGATTCTACACTTAAAAGTATTTTTCAAAAATTTATATTTCTAATATATTCGGATATTTAAAAAGTATAGATAAAATAAAATGTAGTTAAATGTTATACACTACTTTAATATAAAGCTAAACATTTAATCTACACTTAGAAGTATTTGTAGTAAAATGTTATACACTACTTTAATACAAAGCTATATTTATTTTGTTGTCTATTTGCATGTATTGTCCCACAGTGCAGTGAAAGAAGTGAAACTACAGTCCCTCTCGTGTCAAGGCTGGGTGTGAAATGTGGCAGTGTTATTCCCAGCCATCCAGTCAGTCAGTCAGCCAGCCAAGTTAAGCCATGTACCAATCCAGACTTGAAGAATCTTGGCCAGGCGGCAAGCAAGCAAAATGAGCGCAAATTGCAGATTTGTGGAAGCAAAGAGCGTATCCGGGCAATATCTCTGGAAAAGATTAATCGCTATGCTTTGAAGTTCAGCGTGTTGAGTGTCAAAACTGCAAAACTGCGAACAAAGAGCCGACAACTAGCGAGTGTTAATGAAGCAGCCGACAAAAGGGGGGAAGGTTGCCTGACAATGATGAGCTCAAGTCGCGTCTCTCTTCGTCTGAGGCCACCCACGCATCACCACTTGAGCCGAGTGTTGCACTGTTGCAGTTGCAACTTATGCAGCTGTGTGCAACAACTGCCTCTCGCATAACGGCACACCACCCACACGATCAGGTCAGGCGATGAAGAGGAGGAGAGTAGGAAATCTGTCTTGGAATACATTACAGATTAAATGGCAGAAATCTGTTGTGGCAGAGTCGTTAAGTTGCAGACTTGAACTTGCCACCGACGAGGGGTTATGATCTTCAGAGTGCAACTATCGATTACATAGATGAGGCAAGTGCATAATGATTAATGAATCAACTCGATTCAAGTGCTGGCCAAATACTTAATAATGATGATGATGACTTTAATGCAAATATCATGTTGGTTGTTGTCTTTGTTAAGCATTGTAAAAATGCAAATGTCATGAATTGCAATTATTGATATTATTGGAGGAAATTTACGTTGTTATTTTTGAAAATTGTTAACTAACAATTAACTTCCACGTAGGTTTGTCAATGCGTTTAAAGACTTTTAATTTAGCTGTTCAAATGAAGATAATAATTGCAGTATCGTTTATCGAAATCGATGTGTCGATTAAATAAAATATGTAACCTTATATCTATAACTTTGTAGCTCAATTTCGCACCTTTCTTTCCAATTTGCATAATCGTTTACCGCCTCAAAAGTTGTTCCCATAACTAAACTCAATGAACTTTTGAACTGCAAAACGATTATCGATCGATTAAATAAAATTTGGTTACTTTAAAGATTGCTCACAGATTTAAAATCAGAAATAAAGTTTATTCTTTAAAACAATTTAAGATAAAAATGTTTGGCTATATTATCAAATACTATCTTCAAAAAGTATAGATAATTGTAATTTAAAATTATTTAAGACCTGAAACGCTATGATATCTGAAGTATTCAAATGAAGCACGTGATACTCTGAAGTACCATCTAATACCATTATAACATATATCTTTGCGGATTAAAGATAGTATTCAGATTACTTAAGGCCTTTTTACTTGACCCATCACTTGAGGCTGTATACTTCGCTTTTATGTCTAAAACTATAGAATAGATGGTATATATACTATAAAACTGTTTATAGCCTAGTTACATTTTAACTGAGAGAGATATTTAAAAACAACATTAAGTTCTATACATTTTAGTTCATTACTAAACTGAGAACTATAAAACAGACTTTTCCATCTAATAAATTAAACAATTTTTGTTTTAAAAAAAACTATATTAGACATGAAATTGGTGTATCTAAAATGAAGGAATAGTTGATCTTGATAAGATTCCTAAATGCACATACTTTGAAAAGATTTGCATTGATATTGATCTTTACACCTTTTTAAGAAGTTAAGAGCCTTATTTCCTGGACATTTTTCATAAGATATTCTTCAAATCCTGACCTTTTAAAACTATTTAGCCCCTTTTCTCTCACTTTACACTCCTTTTTACTCTCTTTTAAGTCTTTTTACACCAATAAAAAGCTAATCCAAGGCATTGACCCCTGTTATGTAAGCTGGCGATTACCATTAGCAGCAGCAGCAGCAGCAACCACCTTCGCACCACCGCACCACCCACAATGTGGTAAAACATAACTCGCTTAGATTTCACACCAAGAAGCCGCACAAAATGTCGCTTTTTGCCAAGTTAACTTAGTGCAACAACTTTTACCACAAATCGGATTTCCTGCAACGATTTGTGGCCGCTTCGCACGCGCTTCACTGCCCCCAAAACAGCTGCCTGATGTTGCACATTGGTAACTACGTTGCAAGCTCCCGGTTTGTCCAAACACAGAGAGTCAACAAAACACTTGGAAGTAGTAAGTAAGTAGTAAAGTAGATCAGAAGGAAAAAGTGGCACTGAATGTTAAACCGGAGCAGGAAGAATCACAGTAGCTGTTGCAGTTGCAACTATTCAGCTAGCAAACTAGCAACAAATCAAATCAAATCAAATGAAAGACAAATGCCACAAATATTTCCCAAGGAAATGCAAGAGATTCTTTTTGTTGTATGTACATACATACATACATACATACATATATTCCAAGAAGCGAGAGCAAAGGAAATGCGATGCAATGCAATGTGATGCCGACAAGTTTTCCCTTATTTGATGAGGCCAAGTTGACAACCAGTTCAGGCCAAAGACAATAACCAAGAATAGAACCCGACCAAGAGTTTGTTAAAAACAATCACGAAACAAGACAAAGACGCTCAGCGAACCAAACTTCTAATAGAGAAGACATCAAAGTGGAAGAAGGCCAAAGCAACAAGAACTTGCAATGCGTTTGGGTGTGTGGAAAACTAGAGGGGAAAAACGAGTTTTCCGCAGTTTTTGCCTTTGCCTTTTGATAACGTGCCAAAATTGCCAAACGCCAGCTGCAGGGCCAACTAATTGCGCAGGCGCGCCTCCAAACAAGCAGCCAATGAATTGGATTCTGTCCCGGAAAATAGGAAAATTACCCATGCTGGGGAGAGGGAGAGGAGAGGGGGTAGCATACCAACTAGATCTCATCATAGCCCCATTGCATATTCATAGTCATAACGAGATTGAGGACTGGGCCTTAGTTGTAGTAACTTGTAGATTTAATTTGCTACGCCATGTTCACACGTCGTGAGGCAGCTGACCCACTGTACCCCCTCCTCCACCCCGTTCCTCTATTACCCACTGCCTATCTACACTTAAAGCTAACCAACTAACTAACTACTCATTTGCCTGGTTATTTTAATTAACCCAATAAAGAAACAAACACAAAAAACAATTTAAGCAAGTGTGCAAAAATAAAAAGTCAAGAGAAAAACAAAGGGGGGAAGAGAGGGAATTGCAAAACGGGGTGACAACATAGGAAATGTCTAAATACAAGCAAAGCTCTGGCCAAGATTATGTTGCCAAATGGGCATAAATCAGCCAGCAGGCAGCGGTAGCGGGGTTCAGCTGTAGTAACTGCAAAGCAGGCTAATGAATGTATCTGATAGATACATCTGCATTGGAGTCTCGAGTCCACCAAAGACAAATAGACTTATAAAGCGGCTAGCCAAAAAGCTAACGCCAAATGGAAGAGGCAATAAAAAGCGTTAACAAGACAACAACCAAACAACCAAACAGCCAACAACAACAATTGACAACGTCAGACAATAAAATACACTTAGTCTAAGAAAATGTGTGCAAAAAAACAAAGATGATCTGATGCAGAAGGAGGAGGGAAGAGGAGAAGATTGAAAGCGGGGAGGCATTTAGGCAAACCGCTTAAATTGTTAACAATTCTGGGACCAAATCAAGCACATAAATTTCTTCAAAGCCAACAAAATAGATAACGTTAAGAGTGAGACAGAGAGAGAGAGAGAGAGAGAGAGAGAGAGAGAGAGAGAGAGAGAGAGAGAGAGAGAGAGAGGAGCAAAAGATTGAGACAGAATGCAAAGAGATGTCTGGCAAATTTGGGTCAACTTTGAGGAAGTGCTCGCTGATCCATTGCCAATTCACAAGTAAATACACCGAGAGAAACTTAAAAACTATAATACAACAATTCAATTAGAATTGTTAAAGGAACTAAGAAAACATTGGAACAGAATAATGGTATATTAGAATATTATTAACAATATTTAACTAAAACACTCCTAAATAATAATGTCGTTATTTGGGGAGTATTTTTGTTGTAAGTTTAAGACAAATTTAAATAAATATTTAATCCACCAATACAATTTAATACAAAATAAGAAAATAAATTCCAAATATAAAGAATACAATTAACACATAAATAAATTGAATATTTTAGACTTTAAATAATTAATATCTTAATATAAATGGCATAGGAATCAAAATCTGACATAGATTAATTACATTAATCTATTGTAAGTTGTCACAAGTGAAGTAACTTGAAAGGATTCCTAGTGTTCAGATGTAAAACAATACAATTAAATTAAATTCTATACCTAAAACTACTTCAGTTCAAAAAAAAATGTGCATCAGGAAATTTACAAATTTTACTACCATTTCTTTTGTTGTTCTATCTTCTTTTATCACGTATTTTTCTCAGTGCATTTCCCCCTTCAGTTGCAGGTGTTGCATTAATCAATTTCAATCAGTTGCCAGTTCTCTCTTTAATTCTCAACAGCTTACCAAATGGTTTGATTTTTTTTTTTTTAGTGCCTGCCACACACATTTTTATTTTTTTTATAGACTGACGCAGAACTGTTGCATCTTTTGGTAAATCTATCTTGTGCATGTGCAAACTGCATTTGGCCATAAAGCTATCGACCATTGGAAGTTGTGCCTGGAACGCAATTGCATTTGGCTTTTATCATTTAACGCTTGAATGAAATAACAACTAGAAGTAGAAGAAGAAGAAGCATAAAACCACACACAAAACACATTTGCACTGTTGGTGTTAAAGCAGATATTTGCTCTAGATTTTGCTTTAACTTTCTGATACCCTGTAGCTAACAGAAATGATTATAAAGAGTATTATGAGACTAAGAGCTGAAAATTTGTAGAAAAATGGTTTAGCTCTCATTGATCTAAAAATGTATCTAGTAAGTATACCCTATAAAATTTTAATTATGAGTACAAAGTATATTCTCAAGATTTCTCTAATGCATTTTTATTACGCTTCGATTTTAAACGTTTGATTTTAATGTGGTTTAAAGTTATTTATTTTTATTTCTAGGGTATACTTTAATCGACTATTCTCTGCAATTTACTTTTACATTGCGTGTTTTCCACAGTGCTAAGAATTTTATGAGCAAACACACAAATGCCTTTTCAGTAGCTCGATTTGTAATTTTAATAGATTTCATGCAGTTTTGCGAGATAATAAAGAGAAAATGCAGTAAATCAACATTTAACGAGTGAGAGAATTCTTTGAGAATGCAGTGTATCAATATTATGCGAAAGGAGAGAATTCTGAGAGAATGGGCAAAATCAATATTATGAGAGTTCAAATTGCCGCAGGGACCCATTGAACATGGTTCAATAACTTGACACAAGTAAAGTAAAGACAAAGATAAATGTTGAATTGATGAGTTAAGATATTAATTCAGTTGGTTAATCATTGAAAAACTGGACTGTAATCAATTTAAGTTAATTTCAACAATTATCATTCTTTTTTATAAGTTTTCCATACATTGTTTAATTAAAAGTTTCGAGCTTTACAAAACCTAACCATGATAGACATGCATATAGGGAGATGCGGCTACGGCGTAAAGATTTAACTACGGGCACATAAGTACGGTGGTAAACAGAAGCCACGGGCACAGTTTTGACCACTGGAACCACAGGGACTACAGTCCTCACCACTGGAGTTACAGCCACATGTTTAACAGCCACAATGGGTGTGGAAACCAAAACATGACGTTGTTCTATGAATCCAGGAGCTGCCATGGCCATGGCGATCAGGGCAAAAAAGACAACAAGCTACAGTTGAAGATAGATTTATATTGAGTTAAGCTAAGGAAATGATTCAATTTAATAACTTAGCTACTTACAAAGCGAAACATATTGTAGTAGATTATATCAAGTATTTGCTGCTTGCTTGAAAGACGTTGATGAACTTTTGCTGTTATGGCATAAGAACAAACTTATTATATACCAAAATATTGCCCAAAATTCACAGAATAAACAAAATGGTAAACAACAGCAAGGAAAACTTGTGTGTGAAGTTTAGACAAACTTAAATACTTGAGGACAAAACATACATTCATCTTGATCCACGCAAATCGTTGGTAATTAATGGATTGTGATTGATTTGTTAGTTAATTGAAGGTATATTGACAGATGGTAAAGTGTTAAACTGACAAATGTCCATCCATTCATCTTCATAAGGAGTTAAACAGATGCAAAAACTTGTCAAGTAATGACATAAATGAGTATATTAAACAGTAGAAAAGAATAGCAAATAGATGAAGGCAGTTAAATAAATGAAATAGAAAAAGATAAATTGCAAAAAACTAAAAGATATATGATTAGATAGATGAGTAATGTAGGCTAATTATAGATCAATGCACGAATGATAAATATGGATAAAATAAAATGATTAAGCAGCATAAATATTAGTTAACTAATAGGGAGTTTGAAATATAACTATAATTATCTAATTGTTATTAATGATTATAAATAGCATATATTAATGGAATAAATAGATAATTAAATACAATTTCAGAGACAGAAAAGTTATAGATTGTTCTGACAATCCCTTTAAATTAAAACAAGCTCTTATTATGAATTTAAGGAAATATCAAAATGAGATTAAAGACCTTTTAATTTCTTTGTCGAAATTAAACTACTTTAATTTATAATTTAAGCAACCTGTTACTTTAAACAATGAATACATTAAGAGGAGACTCTCTTTGTTCTATCAATTGCATTTCAAAAAACTTTAAATGATCATTTTGTGTGTCAGTAAGCAGTTTTCAAAACTCACTTTCTATCCAAGTTTTAACGTATTAACGGCTTTAAAGTGTTTGGCCATATATCAAGCTTAGCCACATTTATAACCCTAGCTGAGAAAAGAGTCTTTGCAGTCAGTCTCCGTCCTTCTTCAACGGCAATTGCAATTTGCGGTCGTCATTCCATGAATGTTTTATCATTTTATGGGCTATTTCATAAATTTAATTTTCTCCATAGTCATTTGCAACAAAAAGCAAAAACCATATAAGAAAAAAAAATAAAATAAAGACTTGCACATAAAGTCGTTAACAAGGTGGCGAAAACAAAAATATTGTCTTCATTAATCAGCAACTACAAAAAAAGAGCCTAAGAGTTGCTCCCTCCCCCTTACTTCCAGACTACACTTTTCTGCTTCTGCTTCTCTCATCCCAGTTAGCCTGGCTAAGCAATTGGCACTCATCCAAGCCAAGCCAAGTCAAGTCGAGTTGAGTCGAGTTTTGAGCCAATTAAATGGCGACATTCGCAGACATTTACTGTCCGCCTTTCCCTTTTCCTCAATGCTTTAGGTGCTAATGATGAACCTGAACGAATCCGCTTCGGATTCAACGAATCGTCGGATCGACGGATCGTACATGGATTTCTTATTGTTTCATGGCGGAAAAATGATATCAAATTAAATTGTTGGGTGTTTGAAAGTGTGTGTTTTATGATCGGTGACTTTTGATTTTCTTTCTTTTTTTTCCATCATTTTTTTATTGCCAAAGATTTATTGTAAAAAACTCTTTCTTCTTCCTAATTTTCTTTTTGCATTTTATTGACTTCAATTTGGTTTTCAGTTTCGATTTTCAACTTCCTTAACTTTTGACCAATTTATTTCAAATATTTCGATTGCGGTTTCTTTCGTTTTTTTGATAGTTTTTTAGTAAAATGTAATTATGTTTGGTCATAAATTTTATTTGACTTTGACTGCAACTCGAAAATTGCTATGGGGACGTCTTTGCCTGACGATGACGAAATCTTTGTCTTTTTGATTTGGTCATGTACATAAGTATATGACGTGGTTTTGGGTTTCCGAACAGACCTCATCAACTATTTGGGGTTTGGTCCCGAGCTTTTGTTGTCTGTGGTAATGACTTCATTTTCATTTTGTGCCTCGTTGTCGTCATCGCATTTGTTATTCGATTTCAAGTTGAGGTTACAACAAATGTAATGTTTGAAAAATGGCTCATGGAAATGGACGGTAACATTTGATAAATTGTTGCTATTATTATTGTTATTAATAATTTTATTATGTACTTAATTATGTGTGTTGGGGGCGTGTGTGTGTGTGTGTGTGTGTCAGTCTGAGTTGTTGTTATTTTCAGTTTTGTTAATTTTCGACTTTAATTGTTAATTTAAATCACGATGAATGAAAAAAAGTCGTAATAATAATAACAAGACGATTAACAATGGTGAAAAGTGAAACTCTGCTGAAATTGGATATACACCCCCCACTCTAAGACTGTCTTTTTATCTTCTCTCTCCCCCTATCACTACCTCTCTCTCTTTTTCTATCCTGTTGAGATTCTCTTGTGACTTGGGCGTGTTGCAAAAACAATGTCAAGTTTTGTTGGCCGTTCAGGAGAAAGGTTTTTTCGTCTTGAGAGTTTGATTGGTTTGGCCAACAGATTGCGATCAATATTGGATTGAATTGTTTTCTTATCACATTTAGAGGTGCAAATCGAACATCGATTTATTGTTGTAAAGCTGTTGTAAGTGGTTTCTGATTGATTGTCAAAGTGGAAGACTGATGGAAAGTCTATAAAAATATTGTTAAAATTATTATTATTGCTGTGATATTCAAGATGGAAAGGTAGTGGTAGGGTTGTCAACTGTTCTCGAAATAGAAACAATAATAAAACTCTGTATGCGTAATATCGAAAACTTAAATGACAATTGATGCTAATTACTAACGATATATCGATAACACATGTATTTCAAATAATCCTATGTAGTATATTATCCCTAGGCCTGTCAACTATTGAATTATTTGGATAATAAATACTTTTAGGGTAGCCAAGCAGGGTTTTGTATCGAAAAATTATCGATAACATACAATTTTAGAGTTGTCAACTGCCGTATAAAATTTTTAGCGCAGATTTTAAAAGTAGCCAACTACTGCACTCTATCGATATTAAATCGATAACACATATTTCACCTCTAGGGTTGCCAGCTTCTATTTACAACAACATTGTATACTTCTAGGGTAGCTGTAATTAAAACTCCTTCTACCGTTAGAGTTGCCACTTGCTGTCGTGATCAATATAAAATTGGACTTACTTCAGTTGCAATTGTGATGGCCATCAACATTTAGAGTTGCCAATTAGTGCAATAACTAGTTTTAGTTTACAATAATCACGCAGATCATTAAAAATCTCAACTTGCAAAGGCACTTGAGTAATAAACTCAAATTATAGCTCGTATCCTAGTTAAAAGTATCCATAACTAGTCAATTTGATGCAATAATTTTACTCTTTTCTTCTTCTGCCTCTTTCCACTCAATAAGCAATTGGACAATATACATTTATCTTAACGATTATGCTACTAATATGTGAAAAATAAACAAAAACAACAACTGGAAAGAAAAAACTTTTAAATGGAAAGTTTATTTTAAGGTTCATTTGGTTTGGAAGACATTCTCTCCTCCTCCAAGTCTCGAATATTTCTCCCCTCTCTGTCTCGCTCTCTCTCTCTTTCTGGAAAGTGCATCAAATGTGGCAAACTGATTTTACAGCTAATTCGGTAATGTTTTATTGGTCAGCTGGGCCATATGGTAACCGCAGGCCAAGTAAAGCCACTGGTCTCCATTGCAGCCTGTAACTTAACTTGGGCGAAAGGTTTGGGCCAGCAATTGTTATGCAAATCGAGCCGAGATTGCGGCTCAATAGAGGACATCGACAACTACAGCAACAACAATACTACCAACAACACTAACAACAACAACAATGGTTAGTGGGTAGAATTCGACAAACAACTGGGAAAAACTGGCAACTGGCAACTGGCCAGATCCAAATCGAATTGGCGGCAACTTTAAATTATGGCCGGCCATAAAGCCAAAACTAGCGACAAACTCGACCATTTCCTGGGCGACCAAAACTGGAACCCGCATAATCAATTGTCATTGTCATTAGGTTACAGCCAACTAAACCAACCAGCCGGCGGTCCAGGCTTTTGGTTAACAAATCCCGCCAACCAAATTTGCGGCACCTTCACTTTTTTTTTATTTAAGACTTGGGTATTGGAAATACCCTAGAATAAAGTAGGAAGAAAAAAGCTACTGATCATGTGAAGTTCATCTATTAGTCTAGCAACTATAATTGTTTAAGAATCTTTTAAGAGGATACCCTGTGAATGACAGAGGGACGTAAAAATAGTAAAACAAATTACTTTAAATTTATGTGAATATTGTAGCACCGTTGAAAATACCCTAGAATAAAGAAGCGTAGGAAAAAGCCACTGATCATGTAAAGTCTATCTGTTAGTGCAGCAACTAAAAGGGTCTAAGAATCTTTTTAGTGGATACCCTGTGAAAGACCAAAGCATCTGAAAAGATAGAACAGCCTGTTTATCATGAGAACGATATTTGTTAGGGTTTGTCTTGGTAATACTCTGTAAAATGTGTAAGGATACTCAAAAGATGAAAGAGCAGTCTACTAATAGAATATCTGAAATATTTAGGATATCTGTTTGTCTACGAACACTTTTTGCTGAGGAGTTAGTTTTGTGATACCCTTTAAAATATACAAAAAGGAGTGACAATCAGTCTACTAATCGAAATTTACACTTTCAATAGAACATCTATAAGTATATCAACCATTTTTGGTTCCCTGTTGACAGAAAGTCTTCTAATCAAATTATATAGTATATTCAGAAATATCATTCAAAACAGAATATCTGCTAGTTTTTCCACTTTTCAGAGTTTATTTTACCAAACAGAGACAACCCTATTTTTGTGGCAACATAATTGTTTACGCTCTGTTGCAGCGACCAGAAGGAACGTCATATATAGGTAGGTTTCAATTATATATTTGGAAAGTACAAGTTATGTCAATGGAATGTGAAGCAAACGATGAGCTCGTTATGGAGACTTGGCAGCTGGTCTGTTCGAAATGGGCATGCAACTCATCCTTGCAACGAGCCATGAATTTCATATTTGTGGCAGTTGTCGGCGCCGTTGGCTGACAAATATTTTCCTTTCCATTTGCCAAATGAAATGATTGCTTGCCACAGTGGGAAAAGGGTGGCAGGTGGCAAGTAGAGGTTGTAGTTGTAGTTGCAGTTGCAGTTAAAGTTGCGGGTGTAGATGCGTCTTGTTGCAAGTGGCAAGCAGCTAACAACAAAAACAACAACAACAACAAGTGACAGAGACAAACGCCTAACAACTTATTGAAAATATGTTTAACCATTTTGGGCAATTGACATTTCGGCTGCTGTTGGCAGTCCCTGTTAACTTGGCCCCATCCATCCCTCCCTCCTCCGCCTAGTACCCACCCTTCTCCTAGCTCTCTCCTCCCGCTTTCCAACCTCCTCTCACCTTTGACTGCCTCCCAATTCCCCAATCGACTACGTGACAAAACAATTGTCGTAAATCAGTGGGCCAAAACGGAGGCGACGCTGACTGTTAGGTGATTGCACTTTTTGGCCAATGGAGCATTTTGGTTAACAGCCCACATTGAATAAACTATCCCTGTGTTGTTGTTGTTGCTGTTTGTTGTTGTTGTTCGGTTGTTCACTGTTTGTTGTTGTCTGTTTGTTGTTTACTTTCATTTGGCTCGTGGCCCAAGAGTTTTTCTGTGCAAATAACAACAGCTGGCGGGGAGCTTAGATCATAGTGGAAACAGCGGGGGAGAAATTGTAGGAGGGAGTTAGAAGAGTAAGAGAGGCAGAGAAAGAGAGAAGTGTGGAGTTCCAAGTAGGTGAGAAAAGCATGGAGCAGCGAAATTCCAAGTTTACTTTAAAGGAATGTTCAATTAGCGAATTTTTTCTGAGCGCAGAAAATCGAAAATGCAAAAGATTGTTATAAAATGTTTGAGTTAAGAGATGTACTTTATAGTTAAATTTACACTTTTAATATTAGTAAAGTGAAGTAAAGAAAAACGTATAGAGAAGTTCGACATTAAGTAAATTTATTGAATGCAATTTCTTTAAAAAAAATTATATCAATATGCATTATATAAATTCTTTTCAAATGAAGTCAAACTCACTTAATTTTCTCCATAAAAACTCATGCTATCTTTGCCGTTATTCTCCTGCAGACATTCCCAAAACTTAAATTTGCTTTATTGAGTTATTAAATAATATTCATTCAAGTACAAGTACAAGTCAAGTTCTTTCTAATTAAAATAAAAAACATTTATAAATTTATGTGCATTATGTTCTCAATATTAAGAACTTTTAATTTAAGTTGAATTCAAGAGATTTATAAATAGAAATTTAGCTAATGCTTTCCACACCCTAGATTAATCTGCAGACATTCCTTAAATGTAAGCAAGACAAAAATGGCAATATTGAGTATTAATAAAATGTAATTTCTTTAAGAATAAAATAAGTAAATACACATTCATTATCTTTTCAGCAAAAGAACTTTCATTCTCAATACAACTCAAGTGACTTCTTCTAAAACTTTCTCCTTTTCAGTGAAATTGTTACACCCTGCTATCCTTGTCTATATTCTGTCATTGTCTAACTAAAGTTACCTGCTTATATAACACCCACACATCACATTACACAAGCAACTGTCTGGAGCTGTCATGGTCATGTTCAATCAGCCAATGCAATGACTTAAGACAAGCCCAAAGGCAAATAAAGCTGCTCTTCCGTCTTAGATTTGCCTCCTTCCCAATAACTTCCCTCCTCCCCGTCAATAACTCACAAACACACACTTCAAGAGTTTTCTTTACAGGCTTTTCATTGCATAATTGCAAGCCCAAAGCCACGCAATGAAGCGTTGCATGCAACACCAACAAATGCAGCATATAGCCAACATATTGTTCCGATAGATAATAATCCCCCTAAACATAAAAAAAGCTCAATTCCTCCAAAGGTGTTGCAAGTAACGGCTGCCACTTTTAGTGTCGTCCACTTCTGCAGGCCAAAACTGAAGCTGGAGGTTATCAGTGTACAACAATAGTAACAACAACTATTGCCCCTCTTTTGATTTTTTTCTTAGCCAGCAATTTTCACTTTCAGTACAATAAAGTGTTCGTTATAATGAAAACAAGGGAACATTGTTTCCCTTTTTTTTCTATTTGGGGGAATGGGCCGTAAAACAAGTTGATCTGTTCCCCCATTTTTGGGTTGTATCTCTGTCTGCGTTTCGGTTACACAATCTTATAGATACTTGTGTCGGTGGATTTTCAATGGGCGGCAACTTTAGTGGCAACAAGTGGCTGCAGTTTTATTTAAGCTCTATGTGGTACGCACTGACGGAAGACGAAAAACCAAAAACGAATATGTGTATAATAATGAAAATAAAGTCAAAGTCATTGCAAATGAAAAGAAAAATGAAATGCGTGTAATTTTTTTTATAAGTATTTTTCTCAATTCACTTCGTTACACTTTTACCCACGATTAGTATCTCAACTTTGGTCTGGTCTTAACTGGTCTGGCATTAAGGCTTGTTATCATCGTTATGTATCTTTCAAGGTTTATTTTCGTTATTTTGAAAGTTAACGAACAAAAAAGTCAAGCTAATATATTCAGCAAAGTTAGTAAGCTTATCACAAATTGAGCAGGATATATTTTGAGCATGTTTTTGAAATGTTTTATCAAATTTATTTATTTTCCTAAAATTCCAAAACAGAAACTCAATCTTTTTTTATCTTTCTAAAAATCGAAAGCTAAGAAAAGATGATGTATTTCTTGTTTTTCAATGCTGCCAAAAGATGGATTTTAAAGAACGATCTAACAAAATCAATTATATTTTTTCTATATTATTCCATTTCTGTCTTTTTTGGTCAGTTTTGCTTGGAACTTTACTTTTGCGCTCTTGGAAAGTTATTAAAATATTTAATATTCTTTTTACAGCAATATTTGCGCCCTAGCTTATGCTACGATAAATTTTAATAAAACACTTACCGAGTGTATTGCTAGATGGCGCTGCAACTCCGAATTACTAAACAAAGTTAATTCCGAAATAGTTGGTGCACTCTCCAATTTGTTTTCCATATCGCGTAGCCAACGCCGCAACTCTTTGGGATCTTCGCAAAGACCTTCCTGTCGTTGGGTTTCATCCAAAATCTACAAAAGCAAAGACACATTAAATTAGCTTGCAACTTGGCTAAATCCGTACTAGCGTACGCTAGTTGGCGCATATACTGTTAAGTAAAAACTAGCATACGCTGGAGCGCGCTGCAACTCCGAATATCCTAGGAAATAATACTTAAAAGTATCCCCGATCTTTGACTACCTTACTTTACTTAAGCTACTGTACGCTAGATGGCGCACAAATGGTACTCACATGAAGTTGGCTGCCCGTAAATTTACATTCACGTGAAGTTGGTTGCGCCTCCTCAATCTCAAACCGCGCCTCTTTGCAAGTATCAAGCAGGTTTGTGTCCATAATATAATTGTAGTTTGTCTGTATGGCCGCCCAGAGGTCGTCTTTGCCTGACGAACCCAGACCAAGGGTGGCGCTGCTGTGCAGACTGGTGGAGCTGCTATGACTGTGACCGCTTCCCCAAGAGTAACGATGCATTTTGTTGTTGTTGTTGCTGGAGGAGGAGGAGCACTTGTTGCCACCGCTGCTCTGTGAGTTTTTCTGCATGGAAGAGAAAAGGAGAGAGAAAGAGAGTGTGAGTAGTGAGCGTTGGGGGAAATCCATTAAAAGTTGTTAATAAATAAGTAATTTGAGCTGCCAAATATGGTTGCGATAATATGCTTAACCATCTTTGGGCCGAACAATACAACACCGTCAATTCGCCAAACCGGTTCAAATCGCTCCAAATTGCAATGCGCGCGCAATTAATTAATGAATTTTCATTTTTCTGCCAAACAATAATAACAACTACAATTTGATTCAACATCAGTTCGTTAAGGAAATTCCTTATTTACACAGCTTCGTAATGCTCAAGCAATGCCGAAAAACAAATATTCATTGCAAATGGCATTGCAATCGGATTTGTGAGTTTGATCTGAAATCGTTGAATTGATTGAAAGGCGGCGCAATGTGTAATTAATTAAATTGAATAAATAGCTGGGGTACCAGCCCCCTGAATGACTCGATTTTCTTGCGAAAATCTTGCGCACACTCAGCGGATACAGTGGCAGTCGTTAATTTGCATACAGTTTCATTTTCCAGTAGCAGCTGCAATTCTGCAATACGGTTTAGAATGCGCAAACATCCATAAATCATCTGTTGAAATTGTTATTTATTTATGAGAAGTTTATGAGAAATTCGCTAGGAATTGGAGCGTGTGACTTTTAAGGAGAGTTTCTTAAGCAATATCCTGAGGTTAATATTTATGATTTAAGTAGAATAATGTAAATTTAATAAGTATTTATTCTTTGTCAAATTTGTCTTATATCTAGTTTTCTAGTAAAAAGATCCCACTGCAACTTTACTTCTTCTTTCTTATAAAAATTGAGCCTTATCTCTAAAAATTGTCTAAAAAATTAACTCGAAATTCTAAGAATAAAATATATTTTTATTTATAGCACGTTTAAATTGTAACTTTGACCAGTAATATTGCAAAAAAATCAAAATCACGTTTTGAATTCTTAGAGATGACTAAGCGGAATGGAATTTGAAACGTGTTTGCAAATTTGATACCGTTATGTCGCCTTTAATTGTATGCTAATAATGAAAATTTATTAATAATTTATTAAAGCAATTTCCGCTGACACAGAGAGAGAGAGAGACCCCAAGTAGAACAAGAACAAGCGCCAAGAACATGGCTTACAAGAATTCATATTCTAACGGCAGGTTGTCATTTAAGTCGCCGCCATGGAGACATGACCATGAATAGAGCAGTTCCCTCTTTCTGCTCTCTCCCTCTCGAACAAGATCAACTACTCGTTAGCGTGTTGAAGAACGTAGTCAGCGAGAGAGAGAGAGAAAGAGAGGCGTAAGAGATGGAGACACAAAAAATGTTCAACTCTCAATTGCAAATTTATGCACAGCCCACGGGCAAAGAGACATCAAGAAAATGCACCACTGCACCACACTAGTGTTGGCAAAAGGGCTTAAAAAGGCTAATTCAAACTAAAAAAGGTAGCTAGAAACAGCTACAATAATATGAAAAGTTCTTTAAAAAACCAATGCTAGTATTGTTATGTTAATAATAACATAGTTTTGTAATTAAATCCCAAAAGAACATATTGCCGATATCGTCGAAAGAGTATTAATAATTTTGGGATTTTGAAATTATTGTTTTAAAAATTATTATTATTATCTGCACCATCGTTGTACTTTTAGATTACTGCCCAAAAAATTGTTGTTTTATAACGCATTTTTCCGTAAGATAATTTTATGTGATAAATATTTCCTTGATTAAAATATTCCAAAACCTTAAATATGCTACTTATTTATTTTTTTTTTATTTTACATTATTCTTTCTTAAAAGTTTAAATGATTTTCTTTAAAATAGTCTTATCGGAAATCGTCCCAATTCTTTAAATATACAGACTCGAAGCTAATAAAACTAAGTTTTCTAGATTTGGCATATAAAAAATTTAATAATTTTGTATACCACGAAACCTCCAGAACCTTTTCAATCAACCTTTTTTGTACCATTTCAAAATGTTATATTCATTTTTGTTTAAAGTCTTATTTTTTAATGTTATAGTTATTGAATAATTAGTTAATAAAGTTATATATATAACCAAGTCTAGCTATTTAATGGCTTAAGACGCAGCACACTTACCTTGAGGCTGTTGTAGGGTCGCTCCAGATGCAACTTGGCCTGAATGACATCACGGCGTTCCTGTTGCAACTCATCCGCTGGCAGCGAGGTCATCGATTGCGATGTTTTCATATCATTGCCATTGCCCTTTGGCTGTCCAACACAAGCACCACCTGCACCACCAGAACCACCAGCAACATCTCCTCCATCAATATCCAAGTGGTTGCCACGTCTCTGTTTTCTCAGAGAGCTGCTGCGACTATTGCTGGCCGATTTGGTGGCTTTAGGCATCATACCCGATTTGGTGGTGGTGGTGTTGGTGGTGCGTGTGACTGTTGGTGGTGCAGTTGCTGTTGCTGTTGGCATGACAAATGCAACCACATCCTCCAATCTCATTGTAGTCGTTGTTGTATTTGTATTTGTTTTAGTTGTTGTTTCAATAGTGGTGCTGGTGGTTTCACTTGCAACGCCACCGCACTTAATCATGGCCACTTTTTCAGTCTCTTGGTTGCTCATCGTTTCTGTAAGAAGAAGTTCTTCTACTGCTGCTTCTTCTTTTACTTCTCTTTCTCTCTCTACTTCTGTTTCATTTTCATTTCTCATTTTTGTGGCAACAGCTTCCATTATGTTGGGCGCTAATTGTTTTTGGTTCCGATTTCCATGTGTATGTTAATTTAATTAATTTGCTTAAAATCTGCTTTTTGTTGCTATTCGTGTTTCGTTGTTGTTGTTGTTACTGTGTTGTTGTTGTTGTTGTTGCACTTAAAATGCACAAATTTGCATGTCTGCCATGTTTCTGGCCACCGTTCCGCTGTTTAAATCCGCGACCTTTTTGTGTGTGGGCTCAGTTCCAGGTTCCAGTTCCTGCCTCGATTTGCTTTTATTTTGTATTTTGTATTTTGATTGTTTTCGTTTTCGGTTTTCCTTTTCCTTTGTTTCCTTCGTTTTTCCGTTCGTTTGCTTTTATGCAAAATACATGTTTCGTTATTTTGATAAAAAAAATTAATTGCTAATTTCACTGTAATTAAAAAAGAAAAAAGCGTTTAAGCAAAATTAGTTGCAAGCAAAGGGAAATATTTAAAATGCTATAATTAAGGCAAATACTTTTATGATGATATTGAATTGCTGATCATAATGATAAATTAAAATGAAGTTTTAATAATGATTACTAAGTAGCAATTTTTTAAAGTCGATAGTTTTTCCTATAGAGATTAACTTCAAATGATCAGTTAAAACATTGCACACTGAGTAAGGTATTATAATTAAGTAGTTCCTATTGCATCAGATTATATCGATATCTAATAGTGTTGCAAAACGATTGTTAACGCAATCGAAAGCATCTTTAATTTCCTTCTATCTTATTCGTATTGATCGTTAATTCAAATAATACCTCTCAACTTTAAACGTTGTTTATATAATTATGTATTACTATTCATAATTAAAAAATTTAAATCAAAAGTTTTATTGCTTAATTTGTTTTCCAATTTCCTCTCTCCCACTCTGCTCCCTCAAATTAAAATAATAGCTCTTAACTGTAAACGTTCTTAATATAACTTTAATTATTTGTAATTATAAATTTACAATGTAAATCAAAAGTTTCACTATTTAACTTGTTCTACTAACTTCCTCTCCCTTCCTCTCTGCTTCCTTAAACGCTTTAATGCTATTTCAACACATTCGTAATTCATTCATCTAGAAATCTCAGCACTGATAATTGGGTATCCAAATCAACTGTTATCATTAAATCGGTTGACAATATAAGAACCTTAAAGGCGCTTTTGGAGTGCAGTGTAAGACAGAGTTAAGAGTTGTTAAGCCGGATCATATCTTATATCACACCCACAAGCAAAAAAAAAAGAAACAATGGTAACAACTGTAAATGGCAATTAAAGCCAACTGTAAACTGACAACTACATAATTACAGGGGAAGGCCAACGACTCTGGATGCATATAAGGCGAGACTGTAACCAACAACAACAACAAAAATTACTATAATAATCACGAGTATTACTTAATTCCAAAAGAGAACCAACAAAACAAACAAAGAAACCAACAAAAAACAAAGGCAAACACTTAACAATTATGTTGGGGCAGTTGGTCAAGAGGCAGGGGCAGGGGCGTGTCGGGGGTAGGTGGTAGTCGGTGAGTCGGCACCCAAAACAATGAACACGATTCTAATCGCGAGCAATCAAATTTTCATACAAAATTAGTCGCAAAAAACACTTGTGGGCCATATTTGTATGCAAATCGAGTTGCACGCTTAACTTTAGGTCTCCCAAATTGGCTGCGAGCGTTTATTTAGCCACTTAAGATATGAGGTAGCAGTGGCAGCAATAGTAGTAATAACAACAACAACAATTGCAAAAACTGTTAAAGAGTTGAAGGTGACTTATGCATACCCTGTAAGCCAAAGACAATATTTAGAAAGAAACAACATCGGCAGACATTAATATAAGTCTTAGTTTTCTCTTTCTTATGTTGGGCAACATAAGTTAACGATAATATTATCTATCAATAGATAGTATAATCGCTAAGTAGCGTAAACAATAATACATATTTAAAGTTTACTTCAAAAATTATAATTATAGAATTTTATAGTAAGTAACTTTAAGAGAATGCACTCTTGACAGCATTCTTACTTGGAAGTTGAATCACGCTTTTAATGACCAATTTAACAATAATTGCATTTAACTTAATTTACTTACATTCCTTAAACCGAAACAAACTTTGAGCAAAGATTCTAAATTTGTAGATAGAATTTAAATATTTTTGAATTATCCTTTTACAAACTTTAGATTAAAGTGCTGGCCTAATATACCTTTCTTACAGACTTGAGTAAAAAACTTTAAATCGCCGAAAATGATCCATACAAAAGTGGGAGGAGGCGGCACAATTGTCGGCAGTTGTCGGGAAAGCGGCAGCAAAAAGGGGGCGGTATGGGTCTGCAGGGGGCGTGCCACGACACACAAATCGACGCTAAAAGCAGTAAATAATGTTTTATATTTTTTTTGTTGTTTAGCTTTTTACAACCATTATAATTGTTAGGAGTTTGGCCTCTGGCAAAACCTGAGCCTCGGGGCCATTTAAAGGGGTTTCTGTCTACCTCTCTCTCTCTATCTCTCTCTCGCTCTCTGTTGTCTATACCTTTCTCTCTCTCACGACTTGCATTTATCGCTTTTGTTAATTCTTGTGTCTGCGAAAATTTGCTGGCAACAACAGCGTGATTTTGGTCAAGCGAAAGCGAAACTTTAACTGCCAACCCACACATGGCCAAATGAATTGGCCAAAACATACACACACACACACAGACACACATAAAACATATCGTTAACGTTTGTGTCTAGGTATAAGTAATGTATTTATGGCATTCACCACGTCGCCGATTATTACATTGAGGAGGAACTTTACACTTCTCGCGGCAGGCCTTTAAGCCACTTCAACAGCTCGAAAAACACTTTGAGTTAGTCACTCAACAAAAGGAAAAACAACAAAACACAAAAAGCGTCAAGAGCAACTATAGTTCCATTTCCCTTTCCCTTCAAACAACTCCTGCTTTAAACCCTCCTCCCTCTGTGTTGCTTGTCGTGCATGCAAATTTGCGAGTTTGCCACAAACCAAAACCTTGTCATTGCCCTGTCTCCTTCTCTCTCCCTCCCTCTCTGTCTCACTGTCTCTCCATCTCTGTTACTCCTCGTCAACCCGGTCATTCACACATGTGTCCAGGCCATGACTCATTAAGAAATATTTATAATTTTAAGGCTTGACGTGCTTTTTATTTTGTATTTCCATTTGCAAATATTTAATGCGGGGCCCTATTACCTAACATACTAATTAAGATGACAATGAACCGATTTGGGTTTAGATTGTGAACTATGAAAATAAATATGTGGGAATTGAAAAAAGGCCAAATTTAAGTTGTTGTACTAATATGTATAAAACATTTGGGCTTTTACTTTGTCTAGGGAATATCTAAAATATGTTTGAAAAGCAGAGTATAAGAATAGGTTATGCAGTTAGAACTTCTAACTTGGAAGATAACTGATCTTGTACTTAACAGTGTATAAAGAAATTAATGTGATATGTTTTAGCTAACTTTAAGAATACAAGAACAGATACACTTAAAGTCAAATAAGAACGCAAAAAGACAAGACAGTATTTATTATTATGAACCAAAGCTGAATATTTTTTTAGTTATAAGGAAACTTTACTTTTTTTAAGGAATTAATAGACAGATTTATAGCTGAACTTCTCAATTTACAGAGGGGGTCAAAAGTATTTACACAAAGTGCATTACTTTTGGCTAGCACTTTGTGTAAATACTTTTGACCACCTCTGTATATTCGGAAGTGAAGCTATGAATAAATCTATTAATTGCTTAAATAAACTGTACATTGTCCTTATAACTGTAGAAAAGTCTACTTAGGTTTATAGGAAAAAATCATGACTTGTCTTTTTGCGTTCTTAACTGACTTTAAGTGTATATTTTCTCTGTACATTGCAACATACTAATATATCTTTATTTATTTAAACTTTTCCAGCTTTTTTGTTAGGTATGAAGGAATGTTAATTGACTTTTAAAGCTTCATTTATTGAATGTAAATTTTACAGCAACTTCGCTGGAAAATATAATGACAACAGGTATGATGATTTAGTAGTGTTAATTGGTACACTTTTCAGGGCTCTTTTATTCCTTAAAAGATGCGTAATGCTGACAAAGGAGTGTTATAAGTCTACTTAATCAAAAGCTATTTCATACTCTTCTTACAATGTATTGTGAGATTGCTTTATCTTTATTATAAAGTGAGTATTAATGGCCGTTGTACAAAAATAAACTTAAATGCCCATTAAAAAGATATATTAACATTAAATCAGTCAAACCTAAACCAACTTAATTAATATTGATTGTTGATAATGTGACAAAAATAGTAATTCGACAAATAAAACACTTAACAAGAGATTTATGCAGATTTTGCTTTTGATGAGCCGTAAGCAAATTAATAGCCAAACAAAAGTGCTTTAACCTTTCGCCCATAAGTCAAAAAAGCAAAAAGCATTCACATTTCCGAGTGCTTCATGGCATACCTCTGACATTGTATTTGTATTTGTATGTGTGTGGGGAGGTCGTCAGTCACCTGTTGTTGGCTATTACATAAGAGACTAAGCCACTGGAACTAAACAAAAAGCCGAGTGAGCAAACATGCGGTAATAGACGACTTAATTCCAGGAAAAGTTATTTGGGCTCCAAGTTTATGCCAAACATGTTCCACACAAGAGCACCACACATAAAACTAACTATAGACCATAGAAAAAAACACGCAGTCGCAATTAATAAACAAAGCAAAGCAGCAAAACACAGAGAAGAAATAGATAAAGAAATAGAGACATAAAAAAGATGACGGCAAATATTTGGCTAGAGCTAAAAACCAACCACAAACGACAACAAACAAAAATCAAGTCAAGTTCCCCAAAAAAGCCAAAGAAAAATTGTTAAATACAGAGAAGAGTTGAATGTGAGGTGCACACAATGATAAAAGCTCGTAAATCTGCCAAAAGCCAAAGACATTCCAGACATTTTGTTTAGTAAATAAATAAAAATCAAAAACGAGTTCACAATAGAACTCAAATTGAATGAAAATGAAAACAAACTTTCGTTTTTCTTCTCTAATCTCTTTTCTCTCTTTTTTATAAATCTTTTGATCTTCTTTTTTTGTATATTATCTAATATTTTGAGCTCATTTCCGGCGGATGTTGCGTTCTATATGGAAAATGATAATGTTCTCACGCTAAATTAAAGCAAATACCGTCGATAATTGAAAGCCATTGTGTAGCCACTTGACTTGCTTTCTGAACTTTGGGCACTCGTGTCTCTCTTGATTAGATAAGAACCGAATTGAAATTGATGATAACTAGAGGAGTTAAGGGGCCGTCAAACGCAATTAACTAAAGCTAATCAATTGGTAGCAAATAAATACAGTAGAGCTTTGCTAACTCTTTAAAAAGAAATACATTACCTGCTAAATTTAACCATTACTAGCCTGCTTAATCGTTTGATCTTTAATATCATTTATTTAATCCATTAATCCAAAATAAACTTGACTTTACTTTGTTCTATCAAAAGCTTCCAACTTGGTTTGTCATTCTCTCTAAACAAGTTTATGTTTATATCAGCAGTACATAAATAACATGTTCACTTAGCAAAGTTTCGACTGTACTTGGCCAAAAGCATTGTTCTACTTATCAGCCTTTAGAACTTGGCCAGAATTAAGACATCTGGTTGTTTGGCGTAAGAAACTAACAATAAGACATGACTAAGCGTCAGGTATCTAACTAGACAAAGAGTAGACCATGTGTTGAGGTCAGACATTTGACTAGACAACAGAAAAAGATAGAAATAGAAATAGAAACAAACTCAAAACAGCAGCTGATGACAATTTATGACAGACGACATTCCAGAGACCGTTTCAATATTGTATTGCATAAATTATCTGTTCTGTTCTGATCTGATCTGTGTGCTTTAAAACTCTGTAAATTCTTCCAAGAATTATTTGCGACGCATTTGGCGCGTTGCAAGTTGGCCAAGTTGACCACAATTGAATCAAGTTAGCCGCAAGGCAACATGCCATAAATTATTACTTGCCGCTTGCAACCAGTAACCAACAACAACAGCAGCAACAACAACAAGGCAACACCTAATGAATTGTTAACTGCCTGGCAACATGTTGCCAGAGTTGGGCACACACACGTGAAGTTGTCGCCGTTCATGCTGCAGTTGCAGTTGCAATTGCAATTGCAGTTGTCGTTTGCCGTTGTCGTTGCCAAATGGCCAAATTGCAGGCAATGCGCCAATGACAATAACAATAACCATATTGACTTGTAACAAACAACAACAACAACAACAATCGACAATCAACAATTACAAAAAAGTAAAATCGAAACCTTTTTGCAGAGTAAAAATTTGTTGGGTTCAAGCGGCATGTCAACCTCAACCACAAAGCAACCACAACAAATGCGACAACGACAACGACAACAACTTGTGGTCCAACTAGTTAACTAGAGCAGCCATCTAAGAGGGGGGTGGAGGAGGAGGAGGGGTAAAAAAGGGGACAAGTTACCACCTTAAGACAATGTATTGTTAATTTGTTGTTTTGTGGTGGCTTAAACAACTTTTTGGCCAGTTGAAGGATGCAGTTAATGTAGGGAATTAAGGGTAATATAATACGGTGCAGATATCTACAACTTGCCTTTAACCATTTATTAGTTAGTTGACTAAATATTTATACAATTAGTTTAAACTAATTTAAATCATTGACAAGAACTTTTACTAAAATAGATTAATAATCAAATATAATTAATCAAATATATTGGTGAGGTACAATTTGTAAGTTTATAAGTTTTTTAAGAATATTACAAAATTATTATTATTTAACTAAAATTATAATCAATTATAATTGACTGATTATTCAGTTTTTAAAACAATAATAAAATAATAACTATTTACAGACTTTGAAGAAAGATCGATTCCGCGTGTAATAGATTATAATAATTCAATAATTCCGCAAAATGCAGTCACAGATTATTTAATAAAATTGTAATATGTTTAAACTCTATTTATAAAATACGATATTTTCCTACTTATTTCAACACTTTTTCAAATTTTTCGACTTGTAAAATAAACCCTGCTTAACTTACTTAGGGTATATTTCAAAAACAGACTCGAGACAAGCGTGAAAATGTCAGCTGAAATTGAAAACATGGCAAAATTCCTTAGCAAAGCCTACGTGCCACACATGCAGCATTGTTGCACATATTTGCAAGCCAAAGGTGGCAAGGTGGCAAGGTGGGAGCAGGCCGCAACAACGTTATATGGGCGACATGAACATGGACACAAAACAGAGCAAGAAACGCGACAAGAAAAGGCCAAAAGTAGACCAGAGATCAGGCCAGATCGAAGAGGGAGATGGAAGGGAAATACAATGGTTGACAAAGACTAAGGAGGTGGTGAGGCGGCTGGTTGGCAAAGCAATTAGAGAATTGCCAGCACATTGAACGTGGTCCACCAGGAGAAACGAAAGTTATCGAGCAGTGTGGACAAATGTTGAACATGCAAACACCGTTTATTGCCCGCCCCAAAAGACAACGAGGCACCTGCAACCTGCAATAAGCCGAGGCTCTCTCAACTCCCGCTCTAAAGTGATTGCTAATCGCCCAAAAGAGTTTGTTTTTTTTTTCTTTTTGTTGGACAACAAATTTGTCTACAAGTTAAAATACATTTTGGAATCTACACGACAGACCCATTCCACACAAATGTACATATATGATAAATGTGTCGTGTTTTGTGGCTCGAACATGTTTCCATTTAGTTCTGCGCCCCATTTTCAGACCAACACACACAGTGGCTAAATAGATATTTAAAAATAAAAATGAGAAAAGACATCCAGAGATTTGACCACGCCCCAAAGCAATCGCCTGTATCTGTCAAAGGGAAGTCGTTTGTTATGGTTAAACGACAGGTGTTGTCTCGGGTTGTAAATAACTCCCTCGGACCGAGTCCAAACAAATAAAAAACAAGCTACCAAATTAGCGGTTTCTATGCAACTTGGCATAAATTATGAAACAGATACTACTGAGCTGATTAGGCTACTGCCTCTGGAATGTCACTCTTTTGAGAATTAAGGAATGATATATATACTACAATTTGGAAACTGGGTGAACTAACTAAAAAATAAGAGACTCTAGTCGAAGAAATGACAACAGATGAGAGTACGAATGATTGGTTGGGGATTTGTGTAACCTACTTACTTCAAATATATCAAACTAGTCGCCCATTAGTTGTGTCACTTCTTTAGAAAGGAAAACTAAGCAGAAAAAGATACAGATATATATAATAATAATGTTGAAATTCTGCAGCTAGTTCAATTAGTAATTTAAAATCAGAGTTGATTAAATATTCCGTTTGAATAGCTCAAGTCAGCTAACTTTTGTTGTGCAAGGAGTTTAAAAAAGATAAGCTCTTTCTAAGATGCCAGTAATTTTCAGTGCCAAGGATCAATAGATTTAAAACTGGCATAAGTTCGTTAAAACCAGACCGATTTTAATGCGAAATGTAAATTGTTTCCGCATTTAAATAAGTATGTTCTCAATAAAACATTTTTCAGCATTTTTGAAAATATTGAAAAGGTTGATTCTTTGGATTTTTCAAAAAACAAAAATAAAAGTAAATGTTTTAATCTTTAGTTTTTACTTTTGATCAATATAAAACAACACTTTAAATATAATTCTCAGCTGTTTTATATTATTTTATTTTATTTTCAATTCCCATAAAATGGAAAACAAATGTTTATAGACTTTACTTAAATTTAAATGTTTGTTTCCTCTTCTTATGTTAACTTCCTGCACGATTTCTTAAATCCCTTTTTAGTTTCCTTGACCTATACACCTACATATATTTATTTCGCATTGAAAGCAAAACATTTCAAATAGTTTCAATGTCAAGTGCACTGTTTATGTATTATACCAATCATCATTATGATCATCATTAATGCATTAACAATAAAATAAACACAAGTTCATTCAGTTACTTGCATTGTCTATTGCTCTTTGCCATTAAAAGCTCATTATGTTGTTTACAAACTAACATAAGTAACAAAAATAAATACCTAAATGTGAAAAGTGACCAACCAATGTTGTTGGCTCCACTCCAATTCAATGTTGAGGATGTGAATGAGGTGATCGCCAGAGAGAGAGAGAGAGAGAGAGAGAGAGGGACGCGTGGTAACTGCAGCAATTGACTTTCAATTTACTTTCTGTGCCAAAAACTCTGTAAAGATAAAGAAATGAAAATGAAAAAAAAATCAACATACATAAGTTGAAATGCGTGTTAAAAACAAATGTGTAAAAATTATGTGAAAATTGTGCGCAACATGAAAATCGAATGGAGCGGAAATCACAACAAGTTGCGTTGTCTTCCACTTTTGACAAATGACAACAAATGAAAATTGTTAACTGATTTTATTAGCACTTGGCCAAGTCACAATTGCATAATGCGGCGCAAACACAACACAACAGGCGATCAAAAAAAGCAACAAGAAAAAATAAAAGACAAAAATCAAAAGCAAATTGTGAACCATAAAGAAAAACTTTGGAAAAACTTTTACCTTTCAGCTCCATTGGGGCTGCGTCAACATTTGTTTAGCAACATTTTTATGGCAACCTTTCGCTCGCCACTCGAGTGATAAATCAACTTTACCTCAACCTCAACTTTAGTCTCAGTTTCAGTTTTAGCTTCAACTTCAACTACAAATCCAACTACAACAACTCCAATTCCAACTCCCACTACAAATGAACATGGCTTAAAGAAGAAGAAAACATAAAGTTGCAACTAAAATAAAATTAAGCATAATTCGCAAAGCTTCCCGACAAAAATTCGTCGCACGACATTTGCTTGCCGACCACAAATATTTTCAGAGATTTTTCGTGGGCGTCTCGGAAATGCGGAGCTGGTGGGCAGCTTGGCTCAATCCATGTCCATAACAATTCATTATCATTAATTATATTTGCACTCCACGGCGACTAAGCATGAAAAATGCATCCAAGTCGATTAAATTGAAAACAATTTGAACGAAAATTTCAATATTTCTTTCGCCGGTTTGCCGTTAGGCGTTTTGCGCAAAACCACAAGAAACAAAAAATATCGACCCCAAAAAAATGGATGGAAAAAAAACATGACTTAAAAAAATATGGCCCATAAAGCAACGACGGCCAGAAATCAGCAACAAATCGCCATAACAATTTATTGGCCGTATTAACCCCAACGAACTCTCTCACTTGTTGGGGACCCCAACCAAAAAAAAAAAAAAAAAAAAAAAAAAGGAAGGGGGCGCCTACGGGGCCACCGATCGATGCGAGTTGTGAAAATATCATTTACGGGCAATTTGTAAAAGCTACAAACAAAAATCAGTAATCAAAGAATCTTTGTCGCGCCGAACTTGGTATACTCTTGCTTTTAAAATAAAATGTCAACGAATCGAAAAAGATTATTTTTCTCAATACATTATCGGAAATTGCCTCTGATTTTAAGCTAACCCATTGATACATCCAAAAAAGTAGCTACATTAGAATAAATCCCTATATCTATTTTATAGTTATTACTTCAACTAGTCACAACATTTTAATCAAGGCTACAAAATTTTTCAACATTTTGCAGACAGCTTTATTTGTTCAAAATAAATTGCGAATAACATCGATTTTGTTACGCTATAAAACGATTAAATTCATTCATTTAAAACAAATCCAAATAAATAGTTGAAATACCTGCACTTAAAACTGCCAATAAAACTGAAATCTCGGCGAAATTTGCACGAACAACACGCTGAAAAATCAAAAAACAAATGAACGGCGATTTACTTTGGCAACACCAAAACAACAACAACAAGAGGTTGTGTGGGGTAAGAGGTAAGGTGGAGTCTATACTTTAGCTCTTTCCACATCTCTATCTCTCTCTAGCACTCTCGCTTTAGTTAGCTTATCTTTTTAGTTTTTGTTTTTTTGTTGTTGTTGTGGTCAAGTTGAAGTCGGAAATGGGCACAATTGCGATGTAGCGCGTTCGTCGATCGTCAGCGGTCAAGCAGGCAATTGGCCAATGTTGTCTTCATGTTGTTGGCCAACTGACGAAGTCGACGTCAACATCTCCGGGCGATAATTGGGTCCCTTTCCCAGCCACGATGCGTTGCGGTGGGAGGTTGCTTGGGGGGGGGGGGGGTAATTCAATTTAAGCTGCTTTCAGCAACAATTCTCAGCTCTTTCTTTCTATTTTCAGCAAGTCGATAAGCTCCGAGATTTGCCATTAAAGATTTTGATGCATGCGGGCGAATTTTTGGCTAGAAACGTTGGCGGAAAAACCATAATTATCACTTGCGTGCGTGGGAAAATTAATTATCAAAGACTCAAATCTTCGATATTTTTTAATAACACCAGTTTACATAAATGTATTGACTTTTTTCACCATCAGAGGTCCGAGGTCTTAATATTTTTTCTTATAGATTTTGCTCTAAACACAAAAATGAAGTTTACAAAATTTTTCTCTGATTAGTTTTCAAGATAGAATTTTTTTACATTTTGTTCAAGTTAGTTTCTAATTAAAGGTAATGAATTTTCCTAAAACTTTCTATGCAAAGTTCTTAAGTCACTACTAATAAGTGAACAATTTTTTTATTTCAATTTGTACACTGAAAGAAAAGTGTGCATTTATTTTCACTAATGAGAATAAAATAAAAAGGTTTAACAAATAATTTCATATTTTTAACAACAATGATGTAAATACAAATAAGTCTTAACATTTTATTAATTTCATCTAATTCACTGCAGTTCTCAACAGTAATTTTGAACATATTGCAGATTAAAATAGACACCGACAATTAAAAGGCAAGCTCGAAAAACAAAACAACAACAAAAACACATGAAGTTGTTGTTGGTCAGTTAGCTTGCACGTGGAAACAATTTCTAGTAAGCTTAAACACCTACATACATACATATGTATGTATATTTTCTGCACAGAAAGACACGCGTCGAAAACTGAAAACAAAAACAACAACGCATAGGTTTTGTTAATCCTTTATCTATTGCCTTTTGTGTTCGAAAAGCGCACGCGCCGCTTAATGACTATAGGAAGGGTATTATGCGAAATTTCCGACTACATGAAGAAAATATATTTTTCAATTAATAAATATTTTCGTTTTTGATATATTAAACAACATACAATTACCTAATAACTAAAGTTTAAAGACAATTATTAATAAATGATTAAATTTGCGCTTAAACAAATCTTAGTGGAACCAAAAAATTGAAGGGTATACAAAATTCTATATGTAAAAATGTATCCCATTAATATTTTTTCTCTTTCGATAGGCATAGAAATAGACGCAACAACAATGGATCAAAAGCCACATTAAATTTAAGAAGTTATTTGTCATAATATTTATTTATATGTTATAAGTTATATTTTCTATGTTATATGTTGTATAATTATTATTGTTATTTTTAATAGTTTCAATGATTAGAAAGACATTTCCAAATGGTTGTCAGTTTTCTAAAGTAATGGCTCTGTGATAAATGATTCCCACAACTAGTTTATCTCTATCTTTGTTCATCTTTTTTTCACACCTTTTTTGTCGGAATTGCATAACAGTATACTCGGCTTTCAGAGGCATTCAAGAGTCTTTTCAAAGCATTCTTATATCTTGAGTTTTGTTTGTATATTCCAAATGTAACTCAATACGTTTGTCGAGTGCAGCAGAACACACGGAACCAAGTCGGAAAATGCTGTCAGGTGTGTAAATACGAATGCATAAGAAAAACTAAAGAAAAAAATTCAAATCAAAGCGAAAAAGTTTTTGGCTGTTTGAGCACAAACAAAGCTGTGGCTTAAGCATGACATAGAAACTGAGAAACCGAGAAACCGAGAAACTGAGAAGCTGAGATGTTGAGAAGTTGACAGAACTGACACAGAGACTCTTAGTGCTTAAGCCATGTCAGGTGATATAGGAGATGTGGTTAGATTCGGATGTCAAGAGGCAACGCCATGGGAATTGCAAGCAAACTGAAATAAATTTGAAATGAATATGTGTTTTTCATGGTCAGTTTACAAAATATGGTAAAAGGAAACGCCGAAATGCGCTAATGAAAGTGAAAAGCGTCAAGAAGAAAAGTCAAAGTTGTCGATTTCGGCCCACTTGTCGTCACAACAACAACAACAACGCCAATCGCAGTAGCTACAAAAATGCATTCGAAATGCAGTAGAAAGTGAAATGCGTTAGCAAAAGGAAAATAAAATATAAAAAAACAGAAGAAAGAAATAAACGACAGAAAAGTAAAAACAATATAAAAACCAAAGCAAGAGACAAACACCAAATGAGCCAAAAGATGCTGGAGATATGACCAGCATTTGTTGTTGTTGTTGTTGTTGTTGGGCGACACAGACAACGACATTGTTAGTTGGAGGGAGGTGGAAAGGGGAGGAGGGGAAACTCTCTCACATGACCTTGTTACATTGCATTGAATATGCGAATTCTGTTTGCCTTGCCTTGGGTGCAACCTCCTCAAGACGATTGGCTGCCACAATCTCTTGGTTGCACATAATCAAGAAAATATTTGAGATTCACTTTCAGGAAAGACGACGCAACTAGACGATGCCACAAACGAAAGTCCAACCAACAAGCAACATACAACAAACAACGAACAATGCACACACACACACACAACACACAACTCATAGATAAAATATCTTTGGACTTCTCATTGACGACGCTCAAGTTGAAGCTGAAGCTACATTTGAAATTGAAGTTGAAGTTGCAGTTGCAATTGCACTTCATGTGGAAAACTGTCTGTGGAAAACTCGCTGCAGATGTGTGGGCTGCAGAAGCAAATGAAAATGCCACAGATTCGTTTTGATAAAATGGCAGGCGACAAGTTGAGAAAGAAAAAGTGACTCAGCGAGTGAAGCTGAGGGAGCAAGATACAGACTACCGCCGACAGTAGCCAAAGAGGCGGCTCCTCACTCCCCCCACCCCCTTCTACCACCGTTCCACTTAAAGTTCCACCCTCTTCTCCTTGTCCACTGTTGAGACAACTTTAGTTTTGGCATTTGATGGTTTGTGCCTCTCTGTATGGCTGTCAATGGAGCCACAGATAAATCTTCAAGTTGTCAATGCGGCGGTGGAATCGAAAGAAAACAATGCACCACCAAGAGAGGGGGAGAATGTGAAGAAAAGGGGTGTCACATAGAGGAAGAAAAGCTAAGAGAGAGAGAGAGATAGAGAGAGAGGGGAGCCATAATTGGGCCATGGCAACGCATTGAAATATGTCGGTAATTGATATGTTTACAGCTTTATTAACGTTCACTGCGTTTTCGCTCCTTTTGCTTCAATTCAATTAAAATCATATCATGCTGTGCGTGTGTGTGTGTATGTGTGTGTTTGACAAAATATATAGACATGCAACAATTAGATGCTACATTTGTTTGGCCCGCCAATTCACTTTCGATTTCTTTCTATAAACGAGACAAACTTCAATTCGAATAAGACATCAGTCCAATTGTGAACAACTCTTGATGACACTTCAAAAAAAAACTGAAAGGTTGATACAGTTTTAATAGAAATATTAATTTAAATTGTTGATTTTATCTGGCTTTTTTAGTGTCTGGGAATTTCAAAGATATTTTCCAGACAGGCAGAAGATTTATTCAAAATAAATCATTGAGAATGATTGTCAAGCTAATTTAAACAATTAAAATAAAAGTGCCTTATTGTAGGTGAATCACTATTAGAAGGTATTTGGTCAATTATAAACACTTACAAAAATTTTAAATAGTACACGTGATGACTTATTTCTGTTATAAAACTTTTTGAAATATTATTTAAAGTTGAGCTGTTGAAGAATAAATAAAAATAACTGACAAAAGTAATCCTATAATTTCTTCCAACTTGAATTGTAGCTATTTAAATAATAAACTTAGCTAAAACACGCATCAAAATTCTTCCATAAAATGTACATTCAAATTGATTAACTAATAAATAAATAAAGTATCATTCCCACATTTCCTCCCTTATTCAAAATTTGTTGATCTGTTGAAGAATAAATAAAACTAACTGACAAAAGAAGTCCTATCAGTTCTTTCATCTTGAACTGTAGTTTTTAAATAATATACAAATTCATAATTCAATTTATAACAAGCTCCTTTCAAGTTGATTAACTAATAAATAAATAAAGTGTCGTTATAACATTTCCTCCCTATGGGCGTTAATACTTATATATAGAAAATCTAGCTTCTTATGCCTATGGCTCAACTTTTCCCTTGTAAATCCACACAATAAAATTGGTTTATTTCTTATTGTTTTAGGTCGACTTGTTATGTAAGGTCCTCGTCCAAAGGCGTGTGACCAATAAACTGGACACGAAAACCACTTTTTTACCTCAGACTTGACTAGATAACTAACTAGCTGACTAACTGACTGACTGAGTGACTGACTGAATGAATGACTAGCCGACTGATTGACTGAGTCATGGGTTGGCAATTGGGCAGACTCTAGACTCTGGGAGTCTAGACATTTAACTTTATGACGGCGGGTGCTATAAATAATAGAAAAGTGCAAACAATTAAAGTTGTAGTGCAAACAAGTTTCTTCACTAAAGAAAAGGAACCAAGTGGAGATCTAACGAGGCTGTCTTTGAAATAAAGTCAGTTGTTGGAATTTGCGAATGGTATCTGGAAAATGTCTCTAATTGTGCAACTATTGCACATTGTCGCGGCATCTTTTTTGTTACTTTTACTTTACACACATTGCGAGACACAGACGCCGAGCGATGTTTCCTGTGCCACAAACAACTGCCAACAACCAACAACAGAAACAACAATAACACGGCAAACAACCGCAAACAGCAACAACCAAATGCAACAACAACAACAACAACAACAGCAATGGTAACAAGCTCGACATGCACATGAACACAGTGTTTTCTTTAATGATTAATTGACTTTTGCACTGTAGAAAACACGTTCGATCTTTGTTTTATCTGGTCGGAAAATTGCCTTTTAATTTCCCGCCACGCTGTTTCAATATTTATTCATTTGCAAATGCATCCATTGGATACAGATACATATATGTACATATTCACCATTGTTTATGACGTTTCAGTCATATGTGTGTGTGTCAGTGTGTGTGTGCAGCTTTCGTTCGTGTGATTAATTTATTGTTCAATACAATTGCGTATGAATTATTGAGATACCGGTCAGAAAATGACATGCAACCGTCGCTGCCATTGCCAACATCGCCTCAGGTGGTCAAAAAACCAAAAGATCTCCTCCTCATATTGTCCAAATATTCCCAAGTCCCCTCCATAACCAACATCTACCAATAAAACTGCACAAAAAAACATGCATTTTTTGTTTCTTTCTCATTTCGTCAATACATAAGTATCTAGCAGATACATGAACTCACCTCTTTGCACACTTTCACATTGAAAATTTAATGGCAAAAGGCACTGGGCCAGGTGAAACGTGCCAATGAGCAGTGGGACCCAGCTCTAATACGAGTAATCTTTAATAATCATAGGGGTTAAGCTTCATCAGATTGCAAGCAGCCCAAAATAAAAAAACAAGACATGCAAACAGCTGGAAGTGTAAAAACATGGGTCATAAGACCTCAATCCTTTGGTTTAACAGAAAGAAATCTTATTGAAATCAAATTAGGTGTCGAGTATATAAAAGAGAGAGAAAGAGAGAGAGAAAGAGAGAGAGAGAGAGAGAGAGAGAGAGAGATATATAAAGAATAACTTGTAATTGCGCACAAGTAAAAGTTAATTCTTAAAAATGCAGTTCTTATTCTTGTACCGAATATAATACTTTTATGGTACGTAAAATCACAAGTAATTTATTAAATTTCTCTTTACTTCTTGCAAGTTAATATTTTTATTATATTGGGGAATATTTACTGCGACCCACTGGAACTTTTGTATCCCTACTGAGTTTATAGCTCTTAAAAGAATTCAAGATGCAAATTAATAAAATATCATATAAATATTATTTTAAATGAAAATGTAATTATTTTACTATTATAGCTGCAGAATGAAATCTATATTTTAGACTAACCTATCTAGTTATACATAATACAAGACAATTTGTTTTTATATTTTCGATCTGATTTTCCCACTGTTACTGCAACTTTTGTCTATCGATTTCACACAAACATGATTAGGATGTTTGTATGTGAAATATATATTTAAATAATAACTTTTGTGCTTTATTGGTTTATCAGCTGATCAATTTAATCTAAAATACATGTCATATACTTTATAAGGTCTGCCACACCTTCTTAAATGCCCAACACCCATTATAAATCTACAACACTGGCCAAATACACTTCAAAAGCAGCTGTAGTTCCTGTTCTAAGTTTAGGTCAGCCTATTTGTCTAACACAATCAAAGGGAGGCCCCATTTCAAATAGGAAACAGCTGCCACATTGGACAGTTGGCTCCACTAGACACACACACACACACACACACACAGATGTGGCATGCAACTGAATGTCAATGTTGGAACTCTTGGACTCTTGTCAACGATGTCATTTCATTTTTATGGTCCTCTAACATGCAAACTTTGACTTTGTCCGCAAAATTCGCGGCCATCGCGTGTCTTTGCCAAGTTTATAAAGCGGCGTCTATCTTATTGTTAGTCTATGTTTGTGTTGTTGTTACTGTAGTTGTTGTAGTCGTTGTTGTTGTTTTTGTAGTCACCCCTAAATTAGTTGAACAAACGTCGTAAACATTTGTTTTTGCATTTTAATTAGCAACACTTGAGTGTGTTTGTGTGTAAGTGAAACAGGGATGGAGTTGAATTGTGGGCGGTCTCGTTTTTTTACCTGCAACTGTGATAAATATTTCAAATGCTCCACGTGAAAATTTAACACGTTATTATTACAACAAGAAACAAACAACAACTTGAGAGATATGTGTGTGTTTGTCTACATATGTTTAATATTTTTCAAAGGTATTTTTGGTTATTGTTGTTGATTGTTGGAAATAGCGTGTCCAACTAACGTTCAACGACCGCCGCCAGGTGGCGTTTCTCTGCAATTTGCATTGTTAATTGTCAGGTAATTATAGAAACCAAATATTCAGATATCCATATGGCATATGAAATGTGTCTGACGATTGTATTGAAGCGCTCAACTGAATGGGATTTCAATTGAATGCAATTGAAAGTAAAAACATATTCAAATGGTTTTAAGTATTTGCTAATGACAGTTAAACAAGGCCTAAATGAAGTTAATGTTGTGCTGAATGCACATCAAAGCAGAAAAGTGAAACTGTAGATAATCAAAAGTAAAACATGTTTAATTTTGACACGAACTTTGCATAATGAAGAAATTTGAATACAGTTGATTGGGAATGTTGTAATAACGAATATTTAAACTGTTAATGAAGATACAACCAAATCAATAGAACAGTTTGAGATGCTGTTAAGGATCTGATTTTTATAGAGTCCGGAAATATCTCTCCTTGTCTGTCTTTCATGTGATCTACTTATAACTGAAGCATTCATTAATTTATTTAAAAAGGTTAAGAGCATTAGGAATACGACAGCAAAAAGTATTTACTAAATTATTTACTTAAAGAACAAATGAATCAGATTTTAAAAGATTATTATCAAACAGGATTATTAATAATAGTGTATAATAAATTGTACAATATATTAAATAAATTATTGAAAACTAATTTACTCTTTCCCTTTAAAATTTAATTCATTTAATTATATTTTACTTTAAATTCTGAATTTAATTCATATTTTCTTTATTAATTTGTAGTTAATTTCAAACAACTACTTTGAAATAAATAAAAATAATATACAAACAATTTTAAATCCTTCGTTTGATACCGAAGAAAGAAACGCATTAAATAAGAGAGAGTTTTTACAGCTTTTCACTTTGAGAAGTTCTCTTAGATTTCTGGTACTTATTTTACACATCAGAGGTATTATTTTTACACATCGTCAAACAGTTTCTACTATGAAAATTTCGCTTAACGAAAACTCTCACACACACATACACACACACACACATTTAGAGTGGGAATTTGGAACTGTCCAAGTCATTTGCATAGCAACTTTAGCAGCTCGCGGCATGGCAGTGTCCATTAAGAATGCAATTTGCTAAAATCGCCGGGAGGCTGACAAATGATTGCAACGTCTCAACGGGGAGGAGAAAGGAAAGCAGAGGGGGGAAGCATACATACATACATATGTAGCATATGTTGTTGGAGAGTTGTTGAGCAGTGTCGAGGGGTCCACACTTGATGGCTTGTTTATTAATTTGTCAAGACTTTTTGGGCTATGCGCCAAAACTGATGGGAGAAATTGCAAGTTGCAACAAGGCAGGCAGCAGGTGAAAATGTGAGAATGATCAAAAGCCCGTTAGAAGCAACCACGATAACGACAACTACAACAAATTGCTGGCAGTTAGGCAGGTCGACAGCTAGGCAGGCAGTCAGACAGTCAGGTAGGAAAGTAAGTCAACGAGAACTTGATGATTTGGTGTGCCAAAAAAAATTAAAATAAAAATAAACTATAAAAAAAGAGTTGCATTCGGAAGTTTCACTTGACCAGTGACTTTCCCAAAGTGGAAATGTCAATTGTTGGACACATGGCGCCGTCGAATTACGTGGGTGTCGCTGTCTACTAAATTACATGATATAAATTTCATTTTCAGCTAATGGAAAACAGTTCGCCAAGGAGCCAAAAAATTGTTTGCCAGAGTCCACATTTCACATTTTCGCGGTGTCAGGCGAAAAAACAACCGGCGACAGTCGACACAACAAACTGACCATAGGAGACTAGACAGTAGACAGTAGCCAAATGACGCCACCTCCTACTCCTCCTCTTGAATTTTCATTTTCAATTCCACTTCCATTTCCATCTGCATCTCCAAGCTGCATCTTTGCATCTGTTAACTCCGCCTCCGCATTCCATTTTGGCCATTGCATGTTTAGGCAGTTGTTGCTTCTGTTTCAGCGCCATGGAGACAAGTGAATGTGGACTCGGACTATGAAGACAACACCCGCATTGATTTTACTTTAGTCTTAAACACTCTCCACTCCTCACTCTCCTCTTAACTCTTTACTCCTACTGTCTGTTCAACTCTCTTTATATTATCTACCACAACTTTTGATTCACTACATCTCTCCTCCTACTCCTGCCTCTTTAGTCATTTCTCAACGTCTCTCAACTTTAATGAGTTGATTTTCTGTCTGTTGTTATTGTTATTGTTGTTGTTGGAGTTGTTGTTATTGTTGCTATTATTGGAAAATTGCAGTCGGGGCCAAGGTGAAAAGTCCATCGTCTGGGGGTTAGCTTAATGCTAATGTTAATGACGTTTTTAAGCGACATCATGACTTGAAGCTCAAGTAGCTGTTGATTGTTGTTTTAGTAGATGCCAATGTTGTGGTTGTAGTTGTTGTTGTTGTTGTTGTTACTGTAATTGTTGCTTTGATTGCATTTACAGGCAATTTAATTAATTTGGCAGCCTGTCTCAACTGTTATTTCTACAAGGTGCTCATTTAAAGCGTAACAAGTGCAACAGCAACAACAACAACAGCAACAACAACAACAGCAACAACAACAACAACAACAGATGATTAGCAGGAAAATTCATTCACCCAGAGCCGAAAGAGAAAGATGTTTGAATATAGCAAGAGCTTTAGGATAATTAAATATAGAAATATGGATATAATAATTGAAGGATACTGTATTTGAGATTCAAGACCTTATTCGATATTAATGGAAGATATTTATATTTAAGAAACATTGAATATTTAGCTTCTTTTGCATTCTGCAAGTTGAACTTAAAATTATTCTTCCAGTCACAACTAAATTTTAAAAATAATTTTACTTGCACCAAATTAAGTATACGAATAATTAATAAATAAAGAATATCAAAAACCTTATTTTGAAATTAATTGAAGAGATTTTTATTTAAAAAACATTGAATATTTAGTTACTTTTGCATTCTACAAGTTAAACTTAAAATTATTGCTCGAGTCATAATAAAATATTAAATATAATTTTATTTGCACCAAATTAAGTATACGAATAATTAATAAATAAAGAATATCAAAGACCTTAATTTGAAATTAATTGAAGAGATTTATATTTAAGAAAAAATTGAATATTTAGTTACTTTTGCATTCTACAAGTTGAACTTAAAATTAATCTTCCAGTCACAACAAAATATTAAATATAATTTTATCTGCACCAAATTAAGTATACGCATAATTGTACATCTCTATAATTAAGTATGTCAAATTAAAGTCTATGCAATTACAACTGCACTTCCCTATTTGTTACTAATAGTAATTTGTCTCAAACGACCTCAATTTGAAGTCATAATAATGCACAGTTTAAACTCTATTCCACTCTAGGGAGTCTTTGAGCTACTTTTAACAAAAAATTCCCATAATTTAGTAGAGTGAAGACAAGCCCAACATACTTAAAAGTACATATACGATCTTATGGTATATTTCTCATATTTACAAACAATCAAATTTGTGCAACAATATAATGAAGAGTTCGTCTGGCATCCCTCTCTCCATTCTCCATTTTCATTCCCTTCCCTGGGGGCCTCCATCCGTTAATGTTGTGCGTTTTGTTGTTAACTACAATATCGAATTAAGGAAACGCCCGAGACAAAAACTCAAAGCCAACTGACATAATTCCACAAGGAAAATGTTAATGTGCATCAAACTACAGGGTCCGGCACTCGAAGTGTAACCAATTTCAGACCCTTGTCGCATCTATTACAGTGGCATCAGCGATTTGAAAATTTGCTAATTGATAGTTCTAAGTATTGTCTACAAGCGTAGAAAAGCATTTTGATAAAATTGGACGAAAAAAAAGTTATGGGCGATGGAATTCAAACGTAATAGTGTGATTGCTTTATATTTAGCTGGAAAATCACAACCAGCGATTGTTCGTAAGCTCAAAAACCTCAAAGTGAATAAAGTTTTTGTTTATCGCACCATATCTCGTTATAATGATCCTGGTAGCATCGAAAAACGCCATGGAGGTGGTCATCAAAAAACTGCAACGTCACCTGAGATGGTTAAAAAAGTGAAGAATCGGATTGAGCGAAATCCACGACGAAGTGCCAATCAAATAGCTACAGATCTTAAAGTATCCGATCGCAGCATCCGACGCATATTGAAAAATGAGCTCAAGGCCAAGCCTTACAAGTTCCAAAAGGCGGATGATCTTACTCCGATGCAGCAAAAAGTTAGACTTGAGAGAGCAAAGAAGCTGCTTTGCTTGGCCCCGATAGCGGTCAATTTCCGAATATTCTTGTTTTCTGACGACAAAATTTTTCTAATTGAGCAATTTGTAAGCTCCCAAAATGATAGAGTTTTCTTGACAAACCTTTCATACGCGAATTTGATTCATCGGTTGGCCACCAGAAAGCAGCACCCGCCATAAATAATTGTTTGGGCCGCTGTAACCGCCAAAAAGCGCTTTTTAACGGTTTTATTGAGCCTGGCGTCAAAGTAAATGCGCCATACTATCGGGAAAATGTTCTTGAGGCTACTTTGAAGCCGTGGGCAGTCAAACATTTTGGTCGCAGACAATGGACGCTTCAACAAGACTTGGCACCGTCTCACAAAGCGCGAGAGAGCCGAGAATGGTCAAAAAACAACGTTTTGAGCTTCATTTCGACCACACAATGGATCTCGAATACACCAGACGCAAATCCAATGGAAAATTTTCTCTAGGCCATTTTGGAAAGCAAGGTCCGAACTAAAAAATACACCACCCTCGATACGCTGAAGAAAGCCATTCTCCAAGAATGGGCTTAAATACCGGGAAGTTACGTTCGGGTAACTTGCGATTCGGTTTTGGACCATCTTAGGGCAATAGTCAAGGTCAAAAGTGGTCATAGCGAGTCAAAGTGAATGGATTCTGAATTTTGGATAATTTTCACAAATTCTGTCATTTGAAATAAATGAAAATCATTTTCCTAACCGATTTTATGGCCTTTTGAATAGGTTACACTTCGAGTGCCGGACCCTGTACATACATAGTTGTGTCTCAATTGGCTTTGTAAACCAGTTTAAAACAACAACAATTGCAAACTAAATACTTAATAAAGAAAAACTTAACTTTAGTTAAATGTAGGTAGAGAGAAAAACTTGAAAAACCTGGGGAGGAAACCTTTCCTGATTGCCATTCCCAGTAATGCATACCAAAAACTTGGTCAGTGAAAATGAATTTCCTTTTTGGGCTTGACGAGAAAAACTCAAACACACACAATAAATGGAAAGAGAGAGAAACAAAGTTAATGTGGGGAGTGAGTAAAGGATGCAAATTCCGATAAAATCATTAAATTTTCACAGTAAAAATCACAGACCCCTTGCTGTTTATATCTCTGTCTCTCTCTCTCTTTCTCTGTAACTCTCTCTTTCTCTCCTTTTCTCTCTGTTTCCTCTGTTTACCCACGCAGTCGACGCATGCTCAGGCGCCTAATGGAGACTTTAACTGAATGCGCCGACAGCAATTCTCCCGCCTCCTGCTCCATTTGCTCTTACTTTAATGTGGCGCTTCAATTGTGTTTAATGGTCAAGTTTCCTCTCCACTCTCTTCCTCCCCTTTTTTGCCACTGCACTTACCGTTCAACTGTCGCAACTTTGTTTACTGTGCAAGCTGTTTTTTATTTATGTGGCCTGCCTCCATTGGGGGCCACTCCATGAGCTCATTGCGCGCACGCACGCCTCCACAGTGAGAGAAGGTGAGGAAGAGAGGTAGAGAGAGTAAGAAAGAGATGCCCCCTCTGGCTATCTTTGTCCCCTTGCCACACTCACTCCACTCCCCCGTCTTGTGTCATCACTTACAAAGTTGCAATTAAAACGCGTGCAGTTCCCTTGTAAATTTTCAGTGGAGCGTGGAGTGGAAGCCACTTCCAAGTCCATGGTCCACGTTATTTCCAGTTGCCTCAATAAATGCTGCAATTTGATTTACGAGCCGATTGGCAGCTATCCCCTCCAACCCCCTCATCACCCAACTCCTTCTCTCGTTAAACAGTCAATGTTTGTTCGACTGTTTTATTTGTTTATGCTTTTTGTTTGTTACTCAATATCATTTCATATTTTCAGACTTTGCACTTCAAAAGTACAGCTGGGTGTACTAAGTTTGTCTGGTTAGCAGATAAATAATCCTAATTGAAAAAATTTGTTAATATTGATATTATCGTAGTTAGTTGTATATTTTAATCTATCTTTCTACATATCTGAACTATTAAGTACTTAAGAATACTTAAGTACAAAACCATTTTATAAGCAATACTTCAAGCTTTTAATGTGTCCTAAAGACTTCTTTACAATCAGATAATAAACTCGTATGTTATTCAACAAAGTACAGGGTCTTAAACAGTCAAGTTCCCTTGCCTGTAATCTTTCCCACCAGTTCAATATCGTATGTGGAAACTCGCTTTGCCCCTCTTCAGGGTCGTTCCATTTGGCGTCCAGCGCACTTGGCACGCAATTAGCATATGAATTTTGTGTTTATCTCAAAGGTCTTCAAATGTCGTTTGAAATTTCATTCATAGCCACGATTTTAATGGGCTTGGCTTATAGCACACGCAAAGATGGTCGAAATCAGAGCCCCAGAGAGTGAGACAGAGAAAGAGATAGAGAGGCCAGCACCTTGGCTCGGGGAGTCTTAACTCCATGTCTGACCTTAGCATTAAGCATTATTAATCTCGTATTCATGACACAAATTATCAAAAATTAGAGACAATATTAGAGCTTTGTATTATATTTTAAATTAAGCCATCTCTTTGCAACACTTATTGCTAAAATTCTTTCACACTTGCAACAATGTTTCTTAATTTGTTTCGAGGTTTGTCATACTAATTTCAAACTTCTCTGTCTCTATTAAATTACTCTAGCCATCCGTATACAGTTTCCACTTTGAAAGCACCTGCTAAAAGTCAAACTAAAACACATCCATCAACACTTCATGTCACAGCTCAGGTTATGTGGTTACCTGTCAGCCTACAAGTCACATTTCTCAACTCGAAACTCACGCAGATAAAATATAACCCAACTTTCCAATGACCCCATTATCCATAACACAAAGTACGACTTCAATTCCGTTTGTACCTTTTGCGCTTATCTGGTGCGAAACCTACACACACACTTGTCTTCTTAACCCATTTCTTTCCGATTGAGTGAGCCAAAAGGGCACGCACATATTCATAAGCCATAAGTCAGGCCCTTTTCACAGAGCGAGAGAGAAAGAGAAAGAGAGAGAGAGAGAAAGAGAGAGAAAGAGAGAGAGAGAGAAAGAGAGAGAAAGAGAGAGAAAGAGAGAGAGAGAGAGAAAGAGGGTGGAGATTTGACACATAAATCTCTTTAATTGCCTCACGCAACTTGAGACTCACAAAAAAGTCGAAAAGGTGTCTTGCCAGCAGCAATTAATTAAAGCAAGCGACTCAAATTAACTTAATGCTTTATCTTTCAATCAGAAAAGCGCCGTTGCATCATTAGCACTTTACCAGCTGCTCCACAAGATCCAGATCTGGATCTGGCAAACAATTGAGCAACTTACCCGAATATATCATAAAAGAGACAGACGCAGATCATAAAGATAAAACTCACCTGTAATGAAAGAAATGTTTAAGAAAAATAACATTAGTAAGGTGTGAAATCTACAGTTTTTGGGAGATAAAAGATACAAATGTTATGAAACTTTCCTCGAAATTACTTTAAGGAAAAGATCAATTATAGACTGCTCACCAACGAGATGTAAATGAAAACAAAACATCAAATGATTCTAAATATTTTTAAGATCAATAGAAATCTGAACATCAAATGTGGTCAGAACAGAAAAAAGGGAATTTCAGATAGTGTCTGTATTATCATGGATATGTTCATTATAAAGAATTTGAACTGTTCAATGTAATTGCAAAATTAAATAATTTAAATATATGAAATCTCAAAATACTTAAATTATACCTAAAATAATTATATTTATATAAATATTTTAATAAAATTTACATATATATTTTAATTTATATTTATATTTTAATCATATTTATATTTATATTTATATTTTAATTATATTTTAATAATATTTTACTTGTATTTAAGAGAATATATATTTCAACCACATTTAAAAAGCAAGTTTTTATAATAGATTTTAAATATTTAAATTTAAACGTCTACTGTTTTCTTCTTAACTACTCACCTATAGATAACCATAAAGTTAAAAGAAAAATTTGATAAATTTCCATTAATCGATTTAACAAAATAGAAAGCTACATCGATCTAACAACATGATATCACAATCAAATTGAGTAATTAAAGCCGACAACTGTCACCTTTTTGATTACAGTCGCGAGCTTGAGTTCTAATTGAAAGCATGGTGAAAGAGAAGGGGAGGGAGAAAGGGAGGCGTGTCTCGTGTTTACCTATGACCGTTAGATAAACATCGACAATGCATTGCATTTGCTTGGGTGTAAGTATAAATAACAGTAAAAATTGTATCCATGACTGCCATCATCATGATGCACGCATTCACGCCCCAAACACACACTCCAACAACAACTCAAACAACAAAAACTACTAAAAAATTGCTGAATAATGGACACGCCCCGAACCGACAGCCAACCGACATATTAAAGCGTGTAATTAGTTTTGGATAGACAGATATGCAGCTGACAGTGGAAAGGGGCAGGTGGGGGGGAGGGAGTGTTGAGGAGTAGGACTAGACTCTGCATGGTGCAGTTTTTTCTTGTTGATTGACTGACAGCCGACATTGTCAGTCGGAGACGGAGACGAAGCCATAGCCGGAGGTCAAGTGCAGCAAATGCAATTGTTGGATATGGAAAATGGTTTCTGTTCTATTCTAGGCCTCATCCCTCATTCCAAAATATGGTTGTTACTAGCAGTGTCATAGTGATATTCAATATGTGTTCATGTTCAGGGAAAACTTGCGCTGCACTTGGAAAAACATTAAGACAACCCACAGGGCCATGGGCCAAGTGCAATGCATAGTTTTCCCTTTAGACTTCCGCATATGTTTTTGTTTATAAGACTGTGTGTGCACTGCATGCAAAGCGGAAATCAATAACAATTTGTTGTCAGTTTATGGAGTGAGTGGGTGTAAAAGGGATGATAGGAGAGGAAAGACGGGAGAGTGGGTGGAAAGTTGAGCGATTTTAATGCACAAGTCACTCAAATGTCACTGAAAGCGGCTTAAATGGCGACTAACAGATTTCATGGAAGTTTGAATGCAGTTATCAAAGCCATTTCCCAATAACAACAGTCACTTGATCATCAAATAATTAAAGACTGATTTGTAAAACTTAAGATAGTAAACTCATTTAATAAAAGTAGCAAAATGAAGAAAATAGGGTGTTAAAAGTACTGCAAGCTGATGATCGCAAGAAAATCTTAAATACATACAGATAAATATTCAAATTTAAAATATTAAATTCTTTCATAGGGAATATAAGTCCTATTTATAATCAGTTCTAGTTTTTTCTTTACTTTAAAACTTACTTAACTTTTCTTTTAAAGTTACTTTATTATATTTATTTATTTATTGAAACATTCATTCTAACGCTACAAGTACAAAAATACTTATAAATTGTTGCGCTAGTCACAAGTAATAATATTAATGGTAAAAGGGTTTCTTATGTAAATATATAAATTGTATGGCATTGAGATTATCATATTCATCATATCATATCATATGATATATCATATTTGTAATTTACCAATCAAACTAACTTGAGTTTAAATTAAAATTTGTATTTTTACATTAGAATCCTATTACCATTAGTATTAAAGTATTAAAGTTACTTTACTTTACTTTTAAAATTGTATCTTTAATTCATTCTTTAACTCTTTCTCTTCAATGTTGCATAAAATAGCACTTAATATGTGGCTGTTAATTTGAGCTTTACAAAAAACAACTTTTAATTTCCCTTAAGGAATGTAGCACAACTACTTTTCTTTGTTTTTCCATTTCGTTAATCCCACACACAAATTTCAAATGTTTAACATGTTTGGACAAACATTTATCAATCAAGCTTAGCAATTACTTTTAATTCCCTTTATTTCTTTATTCTTTCCATTTATTCATTTGCTTAGCAATCCCAGAAAACATTTGCCTGTCGGCTTTCAAATCGTTTAATTCTCACATATGACAAAAAGTTAGGAAACAACATTTTCAGAGTTGAATTGAACGAAAAATTAACTGAAATTTATGCGGGTTGCGCCGCCTTCATAAGAATTGTTGTTCACACACAACAAACGTTGTTGGATTCATTTTGTATTTATTTTATTTTTTTCTTTGCTTTTTTTTGCTGACAACTAATTGAATTTCGGGAAACGATTGCAAAGTTCTTGGCGCCTTTGGCTATGACATCATTGCCTGGCAGTTTGCCTGTGTTTTTGTTTTCTACTCTTTTTTCTTCCGAATTTTTGATTCATTCCCACAGCAAATTTCTAGGAGTGCCTGTCGCTTGTCTTGACTTGTAACAAAATCCTTTGCCAATCTCAAGTCATATTAAATTGTATTAGCAAATTTATTGCATTTGTTAACAGACATGACAACATTTTCAATTGCAACGCAATTGCAACAAATAATCGTGAGCGGGGGGAAAAGAGGGAACTTAAAGCCACGCACTAGAAACCAGCTGGAAGCAGTCAACACACCCACATGGCCAACAAGGGGGAAGGAAGGGACAGAGAGAGAGAGGTATAAATGGCGACAGTTTGACAGAAATGTCAAATTGGCAGGCAAAACAACAGTTACAAAATTTGAATGAATGACTGGCGAGGGAATGAATGGATAAATTGGTGAGTGAACGAATAAGTGAGTGAGTGTGTAAGTGAATGTGTGAGTGAGTGAGTGTGTGAGTGAGTGAGTGTGTAAGTGAATGTGTGAGTGAGTGCCTGTCGAAGTCTTCTGGCCTATGCAAATGCATTTAGTCGATTGCCAATGCAATTGGCAAACAAGGAAGCAAAACGGCTGCCTGTCAATTGAAATGAAGGAGACGCCGTCGGCAACCAAAAGGTGGAGCAGCTAAGATGCTGTTGCCACTAGAGAGGCAGAGAGAGAGGGTGAGAGATAGAGAGTGAGGGAGACATGCCGCCAGCTAGACGCCACAACAACGATGGGGCAAATATTTCCACCAACAACAACAACTGCACAAAAATTAATGAAAATGCAAATGGAAAACGACGTTTAACGAAATAAACGTTGCAGCAAATGGAGCTTAATTGTTCAGGTGGTCAAAACGACGATCCAGTGTTGGCCCAACTGTCGGCTAGTTGGCCATTGAACTGGCAGGCAGCTAACTCCATTACCTGATTCATGGGAATGGCGATTCAGAATGCGTATACACCCATAATTAGCGACACTCAATGATGATGAACACCATGTGAAGACCCCCTAAAATAAAATATTTATAAAAAACGGTACCGATAACCTCGTGACTGCAACATCTAACAGACTCTAAGAGCATTAACTGTTCAAATGTTTTGGGCGCGTTCCCTTAATGAGATCTCATTAATTTGATACGAGACTATCAAATTATGTTTTCGTCTGTCTGTCATGATAAATGAGCCTAGACCAAAAAAAAATGCGGGACTCTCAAAAGAAACAGATTTAAGCGATCAAAACATTGCGAGATCAATCAGTAAATGAAGTTCAATGTTAATTTGCTTGTCTTTTTGAATGTGAAAGATTGATTCAACTATGGATACGAGTCGAAACAGACATGACTATTTGAATATGAAAACCCGATTCAATGGTTATGGTTATGGCAAACTAAAGACATATTCTCAGAAACTATCAAACTTTGATCAATCAATACTCTTGCACAATGCTCATTAACTGCCAGAAAACAAGACGATAACAGAATTGTAACTTTTCTGCCTTTCCCTTCAGGTTTCTTTCCTTATCATATTATATACTACTTATGTCCTCTATCTTCCAATATCTCAAATTCTGTTAATTGTCTGTTCTTAACTTTATTATGTTAACAACTATTTTCAACTATTACACATTACATTTACCAAGTAATAGTTCTACTATTTACTATTTTATGTAATCAAATATTCAAGTTTTCCCTTTTTATTCTGAAAATATAAATTTTCATTTTATTTTTGTATTTTCTAAACTGCACATGACTTTTTCCTCCTACTTATCCAATCCCGAATTGGGTTTCATGGCAATCACACACTCCTCTCCACAGGCAGCCAGGACAGTGCATAATATATCCTTTCCGTCACCAAATTCGTTGCGTAAGGAACCACCTAGATCACCCTCGGGCACCTTGAGATCCTCACGTATCTCGCCATTATCAGACATGAGAGTTACAAACCCATCATCACTGATATCGGTTAATTGATAATCCTCTCGCTTAACGTGTGGCACATCCATGTTGTGGGTCGAGGGACAAATGTCCTCGTACTTCTTCTGGTTGAATATATCGATGCCAACAAGATGAACCTTGGCATGTCCATGTTTGCCCGTCTTCGAGGTGGACATTTCCACAATTTTACATGGACGTCCCTTGAGCATTACAAATCCATTTTTACGCAATGCCGAACATTGCATTGGAAATGTTTTCGATGCTCCTGAATCGACGGCATCGAATTGAACATCATCAACGTCGGCCATCGGAATAAAAGTTGTTCTCCTATTTCTACTTTTGGAAAATTACAATAGTTATAAAAAGAGATTTCCGATTCTCAACTCGACAGAGTGAAAACTGAATTAATGCTAGAGTAAACACTTGACATTTGAATCAACGTCAACTTTTCTAAAAGAAATTCAACTCTTCAGAGTTTACAACCTAAGCGGATTTCCCAAGAGTTGTCAGCTTGTGAAATTGTGAATAAGTAAAAAATATATTTACAACTCCCACAATATTTTTTTATTAATATGCAGTTGAATAGCTGCGTGTAATTTAAGCTCACAATTTATACTTCCTACGGTCCAAAATTGGTCATACTCGTTAAATGACCACAGCAATCTACATACGATTATCATTCGATTATCATACGATAGTCATACAACACATCCGGCGTCTCTATATCTGACTCTACGATTGCACTGAGACAGTGAGTCAGTGCGTGGGGCTTTCTTCTTTGATCTTAACAACAAACGTGTTGCAGACAATAAAATAGTCACAAAAAATCTTTTTTCTCAATTTAAAAAGTGTTGTGAAATATGTTAAATTTGATTACAATCGATTTAAAATGTTTACTCAACATTTTACATGAATAAATCTTCTCTTGGGAATAGTTACTTATAAAATTAAAATAACTAAAATATAGTGGGTGTAATTGATCAATTGGTTTTGAACATTTTTTTATAAATCAATTTATGCAACATGGATATTTAATTCCTATCAATTTAGCATAATTCGTATTTAAACATATTCTATGAATAGATGTTAAAGTTTTTTTTTTCTAGGAATATTAATAAAACTACAATAACTAAAGTATAAGGGTTGTAACTGAGAAAAAGGTTGAAAATAACTTATTTAAATCATTTTCAGAGTAGTTTCTTTTAAGTTACTCCAGATCTCTGTATTGTTTTCTGCTTCCATAAGAATCTCTTTTATACAAATCAAAAACCTTCAGTTTGCAAAAACTGTTGCCAATTTATGAACCAATTAACTATTAACTGTATAAAAAACCAACTGTGCTGAGGCGTTGTCTCTTTTGAGACATGAAAACATCTGCAAGCTGCAAGGTTTTTGGTAAGAGTTTGAGTTTATATAAAAGGTGCCTGAAGGGGGTGTAACGTTGACCGCAATTGTAATCAACGCAACTGGCACTTCACGCACTTCCAACAACAACAACTGTAACAACAAGACGCAATTGCCGTGGGGGATTCATACACACACACACACACATACACTTACGCACAGCAGCCACAAAATGTGGGCCAATGGCGTTGGCCAAGTTGGTCATCCACTTTAGTAATTAAAGCCATGGAAATCAGTGCAAGGTGTGCATGAGAAATGTTAAAAAAGGGGAAAGAAAAGAGAGTAGCGGAGAGAGTGCACTAGGCGCCACTTGTTGCACTGTTGTTTGCCACGCCCACCATTTGGATCACGTCGACTGGAAAATCAACTTCCAGGAAGAGATTGCTTGAGGATTAACCTAACAAGGTGTGTCAGATATGAAGAGCCGAAACTGCACTCAAACATGTAGATTTACTTGAGTGTTTTTTGATTTATGCTGTACAGGCAAGTACAGTCATACTTCGATACAAAGAAATTTTGAGAATAAAATGCATCATAAAGAATGTTTAATGTAAGAATCCAAAAATATACAGAGAAATTCAAATAAGAAGTTGCTTCTACATAAGCTTGACTGTTATAAAGAGTACTTTTATTTATGATAATTTAAATGAAAAGCTAGAAAAGACGTAAGAATAAAATTTCATATTCAAACAATGATTTCTTACCAAGAAACTTTCGTTATTTTCTACCAATTTATCAATCATGTTTACATACCTGAAAATACAGAAAGAATTATTTGGTTAATAAAGAAAAAAACAATTTTAAAAGTAATGTTTAAAGATATTCTTTATGGCTCGCTTTTCATACTACAGTTAAACTTTGTCTAATTATTATTTTTTAATTAAACATTAATTACTATACAATTAACGTAAAAATATATTTTAGTTAGTTATTATAGACATCAACTTGACATTAAAAAATTGGCCTAAATAACAATTAAGGTAAGCTGTTATACAAAAAAAGTGTCCTAGGAATTTTAAGCCATATTTTCAAGATTTACAACCAACATTCTGTAGCCCCAATAAACTGGCAAACAAATATAAATAATTTGTCTCTGTGGTTGCCATAAATCATCATCAGACCCAACCCAAAAGTCACTTAACCTCTTTTGCATCTAACGTCAATTGCTTGTGCGCAAGTTTTTCCGACTGATTCGCAGCATGAATAAAGCCAAAATGTAAACATAAATTGAGTTTAAACATTCGCAAAACTTATTAAGCCTGACAAATGTGACAATTGACGAATTGACTATCGAGAGAGGCCTCCAAGAGGTAAAGACCAAGAGACGTCATGGTTTCATTTGGCAGTGGTTTAAGCCTGGCCTAAAAGCATTTGTTCAGTGGCTCTTGTTGCTTGTGAGATTTGATGGCTTAAATGTTAAATTGGTTTACCACTGCTGAATGTTGTTGTAGTTGTAGTTGCTTTGCAAATGCTTCGCAGCGACATTAATTTACAGTTTGTCAATGGCCAAAGAACATGAAAACTCATTAAAACATGCTGCAGATAAGAGGCAGCAACAACAACAACAACAACAACTGCAACAACGACAAGCAATAACAACAAGACAACAGGCCATAAGACGTGGCTATAATTCAGTTGCCAGCACACAAATACATACAAAACTGACACAGTCAACAATTTATTGACACTTTTAGACACTTGGCCAATTTGTATACCCTATGTGAATGTAATTGAAAGGGGTATATTACGACAAATTATTGAAAAAGCGAAATAATATTAAAATTTAATGACTTTTTGCGTCTATAAATAACTTATCTATATTCTTATTTATTTATTAAATAACCAAGTTCTTATTATTAGTTTTTTCATTGACTCCCGGTATATAGTCAATAATGGAGTTGTCTCATAGAAATAAATGAAAGTGTTTCTTCGCAACGATAAATTACTTCTCTAGATTCAACTTTTGATAAGCACAATCGATTGACTCATAACTTTTAATAAAAAGAACTTGACTCTTATCAATATAAGGCTATCATAACTTAAAATTGTCAGAAGTATTCGCAAGTAAGCTCTATAAATAGTTAATATTGTTGATATCTTAACGCAAAATAAATTGTTTTTATGTTTCTGTTATCTTATCGATCTATCGATACATTCTATAGAGTTCACTAGGGTACGCATTTAATGTTAATCTTTCTGTGTCTCTTACTGTTGTAGTAGTAGTTGTTGTTGCTGTTGTTGTTGCTGTTGCATGTGGCAAGCAAAGGCGACACGTTTAAAAGTCGGCTGATGGATTGATGTGGCTTCACGTGCCCACAAAGTCCATATGTGAACTGCAAGCTGGCCAAATGTTCTGCCTAAGTGAGTCACCACCAATGTTGTCACACCCCAGACCCTACACTTCCACCTCCCTCCACCCCTCCCCCGTCACAGTCAACACTTTAAACAAGAACAAGCCAACCTCTCGACAAATACGCGCTCAATGGCCGAATGAGCACAAAATTGAACCGCATGTAGCACGCAGTGTAGAAAGAAACTGAAACCGAACAAGAAAAAATTTGTTAACTGCAACACGACGAAGATTTGTTACACTTCCAGAGTAAAACGTATACAACTTTTGACTGATTACTTTTGTGACAGCCATATGGTATAGTAGTCTAATTTTATCCACATTTATTTAGGATGTGTAAGAAAATATCAAATACAAAGTCTGTGAGATTAATAAAGATAAAATTTCCAAAAACAATGGAGGCATTCAGCAGATAATTCTGATCACCAATCATAATACCTGATTACTACTTTTTACATTCAACAGGAAATTTTCAACAGCCAGAAACTTAAAATTTTGGTATCGGTATCACAAAAAATGTGATTACTGATACTTCTAGATTTTAATAAATTTTTAAGAGACTTAGTAGGCTGATTTAATAAAAAGTTATCATAAAAGTAGTAGTCGGATTTGTACAAAAAGTATCATGTCAGGTACTGGTTAGTGATCCATCACAAATAAAGCAGCGATTACTGATTGAATTATCTGTTAAATGCTTCCAATGCATTCAATGTTTAACTGATCACTTCTATGATAGCCATACAGTATAGTAGTCCAATTTTATTTAAATTTATTAAGGATGTATAAGAATATATCAAATACAAAGTGTGTGGGATTGTTACAGACAACGTTTCCAAAAACAACATTGTTATTTATCCTTAAAGTTCATCTTAGGTCGACTGTTTGTGCGACTTCTTGACTCCCCTTAGCAAAATTTAACAAAAAGATTACTAGGAGGGATTTGCCACGCCCTTTCTAATGTAGTACAGTGTAATGATTATACAATTTATGAAAGAAAGAAAATACCCTCTGTAAGGGTATAGAAACAGACAGAAGAAGAAACAGAAACAGAAAGAGAGAAACAAGCGTTAAATGGAAGTGGCAAAGGCACAAGCAACATAAACAGACAGAAGCTTCGTCCCTGAAAAATATCGATTTCGCTGTTGAGACTCTTTGGTTGTTGTTTGTTGGTTGTAGTTGGTTGTTGTTGGTTGTTGTTGGGCTTACTCCTCTTCGTGTTCGTGTTTCGATTGTCGCTTTGTCCATCAAGAAAACAGAAGAAGGCATTCACCTCATTTCCTGGACATGCGATAAACTGGACAAGCAGCTGCCCCATCGCAGTCGCAGTCACAGTCGAAGTCTCAGTTGACGTTGCAGTTGCAGTTGCCACTGCCACGCCTAATAACCGTAGGGCGTTGTCAGATCGAGACGGCAAAAGATGAGGCAGAGGATCATTGCATAATCAAGCATTATTGTACTGTGGGGAGCTGCTGCCAATGCTTATCTTAATATGAATCCAACTGATGACTGATGATCAACTAGGATGGTATTCAACTTTCCTTCTCAACTGGCTACACACTTATTTACAAGTAAACGCATCTTTTCAATTGATCTGTCGAACGGAGAGGGAACTCATTATGTTTGTAGCACGATAAATGAAAGTTCCTGCCTTCAAAAAAAAGATAAATAAATAATAAGAAAGGAATGTAATAACGAACTATAATCATTATAAATGCAGGAACAGAAACGTTATGAACGCTTAGCATTTATGCCATAGATTATAGGTGCAGGTTTCTTTACGTTAATAAACTTGAAAGTCTAGCAATAATTATAAAGAATAATAGTGAAGAAATAAACTGTTTGATTTGAAGTTGAATTAAAGAAAACTATTTTACATTAACTCATAAAAGGGTTCAATTTCCTTTCCTAAGTTATACTTTAATCATTAATTTTAGCAATCTACATTTATGTAATTGATTGTTGATGTTTTAAGGGAAGACTAAGTATTCTGATTTCTTTCTTATCTATGAACCAGCTTTCACTTTAGTAATTATTCCATTTAGTTTTTAGATAAACAATCTTTTCCCATTTGGCAACACTTTTTATGTTGTTCCTATCCAGCACAAAATCTATCTTTTCTTCTGATTTTGCCCACCTTTTACTTGTTCAAATATTCTATTCTCCAACTCACAACCGATCAACTCTTTGATATCTTTCTAATCATCTTGTCAAGAGCATAGACAACTTTGGAGTGGAGTGGTTGTTGCCTGCAGGCCATGTGAAGAATCTCATTCTGTATAGATCGACCAGAGATCGGTTTAGAAGGATAATCATTATCAGTTAGCACATAATAACTGCAAAGTGTTCAAGTTGAAGAGTCATCCCTGGAGGCACTTTGGTGATTAGCGGCATCATAAATTGTGGGCTTTATCTGTGCAGCATGATCTCTCTGAGACTCTGAGACTTTTGCAGCGACAAACAAAAAACAAAAGAGTAAAAGAAAATGTTGCGTAACGGTTCTTCAGCCACCCAGCTGGTGCTGCTGCTGCTGAACAATTTCCCAGCTAGCTTCCAGTTTTTCCAACTCTCAAAATGGCCATAAATGGCTAGCGCTAATTGCTTAGCTGTCCACAAAGTTGTTGCCTTTTTTTCTCTTTCCTACAAAATTGTTGTTACTGTTGTTGCACTTGGGCACATTATCGTTAGGCCACAATGTTTCGTCTTTAGCACTTTAGCTCTCAGTTATATATCTATCTGCGAACAAATGCAAATACAAAGCCAGATATGGAATAATTCCAGTGATTGAGCCTGGCATCAAGTCCAGTTTTGTCCACAGGGGGAGGATTGGCAATCATCGATTGCTCGATTACTCGATTGCTGGTAGTTTTTTGATCGACCTGGGTTGGCCCCGGCCCTGGATGCCTTTGGGGCCAACACTTTTGGAAAGTGCGCGATTGCATAAGTAGGACAACAAGGCGTAGCTGCAACATGCAACCTGCCTCAAATTTGGGTTATGCACTTTCTCAGTTTAACCAGGAACAGCAATCTTTTCATTTTTTCTGTCTCTCTCTCTCTCTCTCTCTCTTCCCAATAATTTATGCGCAGAACTTTTGATTTTATGTTGGAAATTTGTGACCCATTTACACGCTTCATTCCTTTCGCTTCATTGGTTCTCACGAGTGGGCGACTCCCTTCAGTTTTCCCTCCCCCTTTGACGTATACAGACACTATTTAAATGTCAGAAAATGTCACAGAGATCGCAGCTATGTGGCTGCTTTAATGTGTCCCCTGATAGATTTAACCGCCCATCGCCCACTTCCCCTTCCTTTTGTTTTTTTCCCTTTTCCACACTTGATTAAGTTGTGAACAAATGTGTTCCATTCTCAGCTTTTTTGGAGCTGCTAAAAACAACACGTTCAAAAATGCAATTAAATTCTTTTGTATCTAAAGTTGACTTTGTCATTTTGTTTATTTTTATAGATTTCGCCTCGTTGTGTTTGATTTTTTCTGGGTGTGGCTTTTCTTGGGAATTGAATTAAGACATTAAAGACTTGTGCAATTCAATTTGAAAATTGAAAAACTGTTGATTTGCATTTTAGGAGTGCAGAATAAAGAATTAAGCTGAAACTTGAGATTGCAGGTTAAAGTGCTAATTGATTTGGACTTTGTGTAAGAATATGCTTAAAGAGTTTGAATTAGAAGAAACTTAATAAATGGAACTAATGGCAACTTGTTTAAGAAGAACATCAAATTGAGTGCCAAAAGACACTACCACGAAAGAAAGTAGATATTAACAAAACTATAAAAAATGTAAATTAAAAAGCAACTCTAATAAAGGCTTGTCAATGTTCGCTGGGATTGGCTGGCAATTAATAAAAATTTATTGATAATAAAAAACAATAAAAAAGACATTACAAAGTGATTTTTGACAGCTATATGTAATTTCCCATCATAGCATTTCTTTTTAGGCTTATTTGTTTTAAAAGTACAACTATTAACTTTTCTGATTTGCATATTTGAAAGCAAACACACAAAAACTGAGAATGAAGTGTGGACAGATCGGACAGCTCGGACAGATCCTTGCCTGTTACTTGAGTGTAATGGATAATCCATTTCAATGGACCACTTGCCACAAGATTGAATGCCTCATTTAAACGATTTATGGGCTGTGAATGGCTGGTGAAAATTGTTTTAGTTTTTTCTTATACATATTTTGTTTTATTATTATTGTTATTATTTTGGTAGTAGTAGTAGTAGTTGTTGTTGTTGTTGGTTGTTTGCTGGTCAAACCGTTAAAAGGATAATCACCGGATGAAAAATGAATGTTGAACCCTCGCAGCGTAGTTTCCACCTTGCAACAACGCGTCGTCTCTTCAGCTCCCCTTTGCAACCCTCGATTCACACGTTTGCGCAATTTGTGGCATGCAAACTTTCACATGGCGGACAGGCAAATTAACAGCAACAACAACAACAACAATAATAAAAATAAAACCAACAACAACAACAAGAGTAAAGCTGCATTTACGACAACAAAATGCCCCAAAAACACCCACAAACTATATAGTCACAAAGGTGGCCTCCTACCAACAAGGTCCCAACACAGCAAATGAAAGTGAAGTGAAGAATTGATGGACATGGTGTGTGTGTCTGTGTGTGAGTGTGTGTTGTCTTACAACTCATAGCCATAGCTCCAGTTTAAGCCCAGTTAAGGAGGCGGGCACACATTCACATGACAAAGCAGGCAAACAAATGCGCAAACTCAAGTCGACTTTTAATTTATGATTCAGCTGCAGGAGCTGCTGCTGTGTGCATCGATTCCCCAAAACTATCGATGATTACAATCGAAGATAACTATCGAAGCGTAACGCCCTGTCTCGCTGTTCCCAAAAAACTACCCAAGTCTAGGCATGGCTATTGATTCTCCTTCTCCGTCTCCTCCTCCATCGATCGGAACGATAAGACAACCAGGCAGGCAGTTAGCTCATATGGCAAAACAGGAGGTGGACTGGGGACTGCCCAGGATTGGGGCCAACATTTGTTAACGCTTTGTGTCTCTAATGCTGCCATCGTCGACGTCGACGTCGTCGTCGCCGTCGCCGTCGTCGTCGTCGTCTGATTTGCTTAATTGCATAAATTTTTATTTGCTCGAGTCGATGGTGCATGCGATATGCAAATGCCTAGCTCAAGATACCCACAAAAGCCCACGGGCAGCTGCCGAAAAGCGAAAAAAAAAGCGAAAATTCGCGCATTAAATCACACACAGAAATTGTAGCAGGAGCCAAAGCCAAAGCCCGACTCAGACCAAGACCAAGACCCAGACTCCATGACGTTGTCTCTATGACGATGCCAGCATCGACTTTCGCTGCCTTGGAAATGCCCAAAATAAAATTTGTATGAAAAGCAGCCAGAAAAAAGATCAATCTGTATAACTGAAAATTAAATACCCTGCGGAAAATATCTTTTTTACAATTTAAAGTAAATATAAGAGACATTATAATGTAGTAGAGATTTAAATATAAAATCTAACAAAAAGCTAATTATAATAGCTATTATAATAATTATAAGAGCTTATATAATTGATAATAATTATCCAGTAAAGGACTTGAAAATTTAATAGTTATTTCAAAGACATATTCAAGATGTACTTAAGCTTTAAGAATTTGGGATTTATAAGAAATATCACCCTATTTAAGAATTATGTAAACTATAGTATTAGATAATTTATTTACAATTAGTTCCTAAATTGTTTATAACCTTTTATTTAAGTCTCACAATTATTTATAATTAATACTTTACTGCCAGTTTTTATATCCACAAATTGATCATACCTTTTATGTGAATTCCATATTTACAGGTTAAACATATATGCAAGAAATATAAATAAATCGATGTTTAGGCTCGGCATAAAGAAATTCTTCATAGCGTGTGAATAACAACAAATGCCACAACAATAATAACAACAACAACAACAACAACAACAAAAGCAGCTGGGCTTTAGCTTTTGTTTCGATTCCAAAATTGACAGTCAGCTTTTGTTTGTCGTTGCATCCCAACAAAAAATAATATGTTCGTGTGGGAATTCGGAAAATTTGCAAGTTGGATATGGACATGGGCCAGGGCCAATGTTTTATTTCTTTACGGTCTCACAAAGGTCATTTAATGAAACTTTTTCTTTTGTTTTACTGTAAGATTTTGTGGCAAGGATTTTGAATTTTATGGCCGACATTTTATTAATAAATGTTTTTATATTGCAAGTTATGTAAAAGTGGAAAGTGCATCGGTGTAAAAGGTACTTGTTTACGAGGTATTTACCAAACTGCTTAATGGGTGAGTTTAATTTTATACTTTAAATTCTAAAGTCATATTAAATCAATAAAATTTATATTTTTATGTTCCATTAATTACTTTACATTTTTTAATAATTGCAGGTACACTTTGTAAAAATTACAACTAGAATCGTCTTTATAAATTTCATTACCTAACCCAGAATAATATCTTAAATTACAATAAATAATCCATAATTTCATAGCTTTCTTAACACTTACTTTTATGTTCCATCAACTACACAACATTTTTAAATAATTGCAGATACACATTGTAAAACTTACAACTATAAACTTTATAAATTTCTCTACCTAACCCAGAATAATATCTTAAACTACAATCCAATATTCTATTGCTTTCTCTACACTTACGAGGTGTTAACCTCACACTTCAAGTGTTGGCTTTATGTGGGAGAAATGTGAATAATTTGTGAGCTCATTATATGAATTCTTGTTCATAAATTCCAACTCCTGCTTCAACAATTACTGCAACTCATTGCCAGCCTCGCCCTCGCCCTCTCTGAAAGAAATTCCAACCGGTCCGTTATGCGTTTTATCTGCAGGAATGCGAGCCGTAAATCATAAAACATAAATGGACTCCACTGACTTATCTGAAACTTCTTGGCCCCTGTGTGAACTTCATGCTTTAAGTTTATCTGCAATTTCTTTGGCGCACTCGAAACTATTTTTAAAATCCCCCAACAAGAAAAAACCAGAACTTGTACATATAAAAATTGTTCTTCAACTTCAGATGAGAAGACACCGCCTTATCGCTAAAGTCAAAAGCAAAATGAACAAAGTTTGTGGTTCAGAGAGCGAAGCAGAAGAGAGCAAAGAGCAGAGCAGCAATTAAAAGACGTGGATAAAGATGAGGCCAAGAAGCAAAACTGACGATTATGAGAAACAAGTCAAGAAAAGATAGAGGATAGAAAAAAATGATCGTCAATTCGTGGCCCTTCCCTATAAATTAAGTTGATAATAAAAATGGATCACTGCGTGTTCTTATGCTATTCATAGTTGTTCTTGTTGTTCTTGTTGCGTTGTTGCTGTGAATGTTTCTGCTGATGGTGTTGTGATGGAAGGGCTTTTGGATGTTATTTTTAGCACACGCTGCAGTTTTGCTTTGAAATGTATCTACAAGATGCAGCAGCTAACTGAAAATGCCAGGCCCAGGCCCAGAGACCCAGCCCTAGTCGACTGTCAGTGACAGCGTGCCTAATTCAAGAAAATGAAGACGCATATCCCCAAGAAACACAGTCACACACAGTTACACACAGCTACACACAGCTACTCACACTTACATGCCTAGCTAGACATTCCCAGATACATAGATACACAAAAATAGTTGCACATTCTAAAGATAAGCATTGAAAAATGCAAGTGTCGCCATTGGCTTGGCACATTTCCAGTATTTGTGGCAAGCATTGAAGTGGCATTAAGTGCATTTGTGACATGAATATCTACTAGTTATACTGTATCTATGTATCTTGCAGATACTCCTCAACAGCTGACATCAAATACCACTTGAATCTTATTAATGACGTCGATTAATGCCACAAATTCTCCTTGTTGCTGATACATCCATCCCCCTCCCCTTGGGGGCCTATAAATGTTGCGGCCAAAAAGAAAAACTGCAAAACATTTCCACGCTAATTGCAACTATTTTTAAGCAACAAACTTTGACAAACTTCGTTTTTTTGCCAACAACAGCGTGTCCCAAATAGTTGTTTGTCTGCATTTGACAATGGAAGTGTTTTTTTTTTATGGGGATTATTTAAATGCCTGACCCCAATGCCCAGAGTGTAGGAAAAATCTTTACGGAATTGACCATTGAAAATTTGTATAATATATAAAACCGCATTTTTCGCTCACGCTTCTTAGACAATTTACTATATAAGGCTAACGAGACAAAGACGTGTCATAAAGAGTTGGAATTTTAACTAAGTAAGTAAATACTTTTCTACAGAGTTGCAAAAATTATTAAACAAATGTTTAAAAATAATTTGTCAACATTAATTGCAACTGCTTGTTATTTTTTTACTGCCAAAAATAGTGTATAATTCAAGTTAGTGTATTATTTAATAGGGAGTCAGCACGTTTCTATTTTTATATGTGTAATCCATTCGATACTACTTTCTAAAATAGTTGCCAAGTTACATCCAAAGAAAACGAAAATTCCCAATTAGTTTACAGAACATGTACAAAGCGTTTTTTGCAATTCTTTTCAAGCTGTGACAACACCTTCAAAATATGTTAACTTTTAACAACTTAAGAACCATTAAAAATACATTCCAACGCTAAAGCAGAATTCGTCAACCTTTTAGGCTTAAAATTTAGCTTTAAAACGTTTCATATTGCAGACAAAAAGAATAAAGCACAAATATGCAGATTATTAAATAAAGTAATTATAAAAACCATAATTTAATCTGATACAAAACTGCGCCCCTTTAGAATGCGTTCGTTTACTGTTTGTGAATTATGCAAAACTATTTGGACAACAACAAGTAACGACAGTATTAACAATGCGAATGAGAGTGCAAAAGAAAAACACAAACACAAATTGTTAACCGGTTTGAAATTAATTTGATTTTGTATATTATACTTTACCCATTTCAAGGTTAATTTTGTATGCAAACGTTGACAGTAACATTATAGATAGGGTCTGGGTCTGTCTCTAAGACTGCGAATCTTCTTTTGAAGATACACAACATTATCAATGTCTGAATTCTGGTAATAAATTCCAGCTGCCAATTGACTTTGGCTAGCTATCAGCTGTACATAATCGTTTAGCAGCTATGCAACGTTTGACACAATTTGTAGGCGTGTCACAGTGGTTGTTGGTTGTTGGCTTACGCCTACTTCACCTCCTGCAACTCCTGCAACTCCTTCTCTTCCCATCGCTAAACACGCAATCAGTGAAATTTACAAACTCCGCCCGCAAGTCACAAGTGCAAAATTAAGTGCATTTTTGTAAGTAGCCGAAATAATACCCTAACTAAGCCAAGCTTAATATCAACTTTAAAAGTTATTTAATTCAGACCCAATAAATCGTACTCTGACCTAAACAATGTAGTACTAAATTATTAGATTTAATCTACAGATATCATAACAAATAAATCTGCTTTAAAATGGAAAACATAAATATGGAAAAGAACAGCGGAAGTTAATGTTGTTATACTTATTAATGTTGTTATGAATGTTGTTAAATTTATTATATTTATTAAAACACCAAGTTTAAACACCAAGTTTATTATATCTTTATTTATTTATTGTAGCATCTAGAAAATTTTTTATTAAAACACCAAGTTTAAACACCAAGTTTATTATATCTTTATTTATTTATTGTAGCATCTAGAAAATTTACTATAAAGACAGCTTCAACAAAAAGAACTTCAGGTAATTTTTAGTATATGCTTAGTTTTCGTATAAGATAAAATAAATTAGAAATATTCTAAAATATATTATTTTTAAGAACTCAGTTATTTTAAATTTCCTGTATCAAATTTCTGTTTAATTTAGCTCTTATATTTTTATACTATGACGCTTGGTTTTAGTTTTTAGTTTTCAATAAGAATAAGAATAACAAATGGCATGAGAAACTAATGGAAACTGCATGAAGAGTATAGAAATAACAACAACCACAGCTGGCTGTGCGTGCAGTTAATGGAAAATAAGAAAAGCTGTAAGGTGATGCGGAAATGCAGATAAAACCTTTGGGAAATTAATGAGCTACAAACAATGCGGACATTGTTAAGAGCTTCATGAGGAGGAGGAGGAGGGGAAATTGGGGGCGTAGTGTACACAATATTTTGACACAAAATGCCAAGGAGCAACACCACCTCCAACACCAACAACAACAACAACAAAGATATTAGCTTAAAAAAGTGCAGGAAAAATCCCTCAAGGAAAAATATCTATGTTGAAAATAATCAAAGAAAAGTAAAAGTTGAACCCACAAATTCATTTGGCCAGTGGAGTCGACTCTTAATAATGATAATTACGTTGCTGATGATGATGTTAATAATGATATCGCGTACATCAATCAAATGGCAAAAGCGAAACGCATCAAAAGCAATCAAAACAAAACGGAAAATGTGTGAAAAAATGCATTGGCGAGAGAGAGACTGAAGGAGAGACAGAGATGCAAAGATAATTTTCAACAAAAGGTGGGTCAAATATTGCGCCACAACAAAAGCAATAACAATAACAACAACAACAACAACAACAGAGCCACAACTAAACGGTTCGCTTTTCATTTTACACCTTCCACGAAAAACGGCAACAACAAACTCAGTTTTCCCCTGCAACCCCTCAATGATTTTCCGCAGTGCCAAACGCTGTAAACAAATCAAAAGGAGGTCAACTATATTGGCACATAGATCGGGACTACAAAACTACAACAATGAGAAGCACAGTTTATAGTTGTGAGTAGCGAGTTGCGAGTTGTTGTTGTTGATTGTTGATTGTTGTAAGTGCCAAAGATATTGCTGACTTTGTGGGGCTGCCAACTTGTCGATAATTGCAAAATTCTTAAGTGCTTCCATTTGCCAAACGAGCAAAGGGGAAGAAGTAAGGAAAAGAGGAGGAAAAACTGCCAGTGGGAGGGAATTTATTCAAATGCTTTACAATTTCCTCAAATGAGAAACGTTTGATGCATTCAAAATAGATGTAAACAAAAAGCGTTTTACGCAATTGAAAGAATTACAAAAAGAATAAATTACTGATAGGGAAGAGGAAGAATATTCTGAACGTTGATGGACGATTTGTATTTAGTGAGGTAAATGTTGCGGAATTCATTACTGGATTTATACAGTTAATGGGAATGTTGAAAACTTATAGAGGGAGAGAACTCAATGAGTCATGCATCGCTGAGATCGCCAGCCAAGCAATTGAAGCAACGGATCGAACAATTATATTCAAAAAAACAACATATATGCAAGTGCATACAACTGTTAATGAGAACAAAGATCAGTAGTTTCAAGTTTTTTTCAAATAACAAGAAGCGGCTAAGATGATCTCATGTTGTAATAGAAAAACTAGTTTACATTAAAAATAAATATGAAAAGCATAAAGATATACAGCAGAAAGAGTTAGTATAAAAAGTAATTAAGTAAAGATCAGGTAGTCAATTAATCTTTATCAATAGTTAATGAATCTTTATTACAATGTGCAGTAAATTCTTTAAATTCTACAAATTCGCTTCGACTTTAACTTGAAAGCAACTAAAAATCTTTTAAAATATGATGTATTTTAAGAAACCATTCATAAGGGAATTATTTCTCAGTCCAAAGAAATCAGCTTATGGTAATCAACACGATTCTCTGACCTAATTTTAATATTCTCAAAGTGCATTCTTTGTGAGTTTTCCTCGTCATCTATTTACCTATCAAGTCATTCAGTTCTTTCGTGTCATCTTTCCGCTTTCTCGACAATTAGATACATCGGCATTTCCAGAAACAGATCAAACAGATTTGTTTCTCCAATAAAAAGTATCTGTCTTGCAATTAGAGTTGCTTTGAACACATTACGACTTCCTGTTTCCATAAATTCAATTGATGATGTGCACTTCAGTTATGAGTCTTTACATTTATGGACACGAGAAGTCTTTCAAAAATTAATGGCAACTGATGAGTTCGATTGGCTTTCACACAGCGTGCGAGTTGTTGGCCAAAACAGGTGCCTCCCACGCCCGACAAAATAACGTTAAGAGTCGTTAATTTTTTTCTTTTAAAACAATTTTGTGTAATAGCTTTTGGCCTAAACTCCTTAAGCCTGAGCTTGGCTAATGAGCCATTAACACGCTTATCGGCCAAGTCAAGTCTTTTTGAAGTTGAGGCAAGCACTAAAATTGGCCACGCACATGACATAGCCCCCAGATGAAGTTATGAGTCTCATGAGTCCCATGGCCTCTTGCCTGGCACGTGAGCGGACATTCCTTTACTTTTTGGTTTTTCTCTTTTTTTAGGGTCAACAGGAAAAATATGAATTTCCTCAATTAGATTTTCCAGACACGAGCCCGCAGGCTGCAAGCAAGCCAAGCAAATGCAAATCGCATTAAGACGCGCTTTTAATCAGCTGCAAGGCATCACCTACAACTCTCTTTCTCACTCTCTCTCTCGCCCAGACAAAGTGCCTCTCTCTCTCTAGGCCTCTCGAGAGACCTAAAGTAGCTTTTTGTCTCTGCATGCAGTTTGGGTTTTATTTTTTTTTTTGCAATTGTTGCCTCGAAAACGTTAAAAGTCGAAATCGCCGTAAACGTAAACGAATCTCTTGTCTGCTGGGTCAGCGGGTCAAAAGCAAGGCGCCCATTGAAAGTTCCGTAAACCCAACAACAACAACAACAACAATAATAATAATAACCACAGTCAATGTAACTACAGTTGAACAATGTGTGGCGATCAATGAAATAAGTACGTATATAACATGTACAGTACGTCAAGTGAGTTTTTTGACAAAGAAATTTATTTACAAAATCGATTTGATTTAAAACATTTGGTTTTTCTTTTAAACTCAAATAATTGCCGATATATAGGAATATAAATTAAAATTATAAAATAGCTAACCTTTATTCGCCTGATTCTATTCTAAAAACTATAAGATATGTACTATATACAAATTATAATAAAACCATTCTAAAAACTAAACAGTGAAAATAATATGTAATTACAATCCAAAATTAGTTAAAACTTATTAAATTATTTTATTGAATCTTTTCAGTTTATAATTTAAAATACAAAAATATATGAAGTTGAGAGAACGTACTATTATCATTATTACTGAATAATTAAATTGTAAGTTGTTTCTTTGTCAAAACTATTACTTGACATACTGTTTGTAAAGGGCATAGGAAATTCAAGAATCTCTAGATGGCAAGATCACGAAACTGAAGAGGAAAAAAGACAATAAACGAGTGGAACACTTACACTCAAGTGTCACCCTCTGGCGGCTGTCAGTGGCATATAAAATGGCAACAACAACAACAACAGAAACAGAAATAAACAAAAACTGAAGCACAGCTGAAAAAAGAAACAATTCAAAGATTTCGATAACCTCAGCAGGATCATTTATAAACTGAAGTGTGTATAAATATGTGTGTGTGTGTTCGTATGTGTGAATTGATGTGGGTGAAAGCCAAGTGAGTGAAGTTCCAAAAGTGTTTTAAAGTAAATAACTTAATTATCATGAATATGTGTACATATACTCATTGTTTTATTTATATGCTGTCAAAACAGTGAATGAGATTTACAGATATTTTAGTAAATATACAACTGTGATAAGTACAACAACTACGCTATTTAAACTAAACATTATTATTTTTTAGTTTATCAAAAATAAAAAGTAATGATATTATTTGTATTTCATCTATATATTTTTATATTACCCATACATCAGGTTTTTTTAGTTAAGAACTCAAGTACTCCAGGTGTTTACTTTAGATTTGCCGCTTTAAATTTGCAACTTAAAAATGCTTTGAATAATTAAAAATTCATTTGCTGATATCGTTATCATCGAAAAACGATAACAGCTATTTATATTTAAATATATACCTGGCAAACAAATTTCATATCTAAATAAGTATAAATTTGGCAAGTAACATAAACATAATTATTTTTATTTCTACCTTTAATTTAAATAGTTAATAAAAGTATTTTATTTATTAATTTGAATATACATAGTTTTATTCCTATAGTCTGAGAACAAATGAATAGATGTACGTAAATAGTAATAAATATTATTCTATCGCACCTATTTATCTAACCACTGCTGTATATTCCTTTGAGTCACGTGTCCTTTTGCTTTTGCTTTTCACTTTTCTCTGCATTTTAAGTACCATGCGGTTTTTCATTAATATTTTATTACTTCAAGTTTTACATCAATCGCTTGATTTGCTTTGTGGCCCACACTGTTGATAGCAATCGATAGACAGATAGATAAATAAAGTGCAGCCCACGCATTACAACAACTGCAACTCCAACTGCAACAACAACAACTACACCGCCTGCTGCCATTGCACAGTTATGCACACATACACACACATTCACATGCACTCATCGATAAGTGCTTACCTGCTGTGTGTGTGTGCAAGAGTGCGAGAGAGCGAACAAATATTATCGCAGTCGGCGGTCGGGCAAATTCAAAGTTATTACGAAATCACAATCGAAACATAACGGTAGATAGCAAAAGCAGTACAAGCACATACATACATACATACAGTTATGCATGGAAGGCAACAGCAAAATGAAATTGAAATATAAATAGAGCACAAGCAAAAGGCAAAAATTTATTGAACGCATTCAGCAATCAACAAGCTCATTGATAGCAGAAATAAAATGTATTTGATGTGAAATTGACAGGTAAATAAATCAGTAGACACAATAATTTATATTTTATCTAATAAATTATAATAGTTGCAGTTGATACAAATAAAGTTTTCTGGCGTCCATTTACGATTAAGATACAGTGCAAGCGCAGCAGCAGCAGCAGAAGAAGAAGCAGCGACTGCCCAAGCGAATGCCAAGACAATGGCGTAAAGCACAAAACAAGCGAATAAGCGTAACTGGCAAAGCAGTCAGAACAAAAGTTGGCCGCAACAAAATAGAAAAGAAAAGCCAAAGAACCAAATGCCTGAGGAAAGAGTAGCAAGCAAAACTACACACACATACACAAATGAAGTTTTTTCTTTTCTGCAGTTAAAGAGCACAAAAGAGAGAGAAGGTAACTTAATTTCATTGCTCTATCTCTCAATAAATTCTTATTTAGCAAGTGTTTATTTTTATTACCTTTTTTTATTGTAGTTTGATTTTCAGCAGCTGTTGTTTTGTTGAAATTCTTAAGGATTATTTATCCCACTCAGAACAAGCACAATTTGTTTTAACGTAAAAACACAAGCGGCAACGCATGCGCAACTTGCAAAATTCAAATTCAAATTGGAATTTGAACCCCAGGGAGAGCAAATACACATGTAATCGCAAAATCAAATGCAAAAAGCAAACGCAACTGCTTCTTCTTCTTTATCTTTTTCTCCCTCACACATACACACGCGAGCGAGCGAGCGAATTTGTCGCCCTCACACACACAGATGCACGCACTGCATTCGCTGTCGGTTTTTCTGCAATGGTGTGTGTGTATCGATACCTGCAAGTTGCTCTGCTTCTTTTATCCTTTAATTTTTAGCACATTTATCAACTTTATTCGTTGTTAATTCAGACACAACAAAACATTTAATTTTGTTTCTTTATTTGCTCCCTTTTTCGGCACTTTATTTCCGTGCACATGCACTTTGTCGACACTTACACACACACGCGCGTACACGAATGACTCCAACACATACACATGCAGGTATGAAAACGACTGCTGTTTCAACAAGATTTCCGAAAAATAAAAATAATACGCTGCCGCTTGGCTGGTAAACACTTATCAATTGTTGCTCCACATTAACATTTAAAACATTTAACACTTTTAATTTTGATTTAGGCACACGCGTCGGCGGCCATTTGTTTGAAAATATAACAACACAGCGACGCGAATCGTCCGCACGCGTCCAAACCGCTCGATGTTGTTTTTGTTTATGGTAAAATTAGGGATGTTGTATCGCACATGTATCGTGCTTATATCGAAACTAAGTAAATTGCAATTAAGCGATACTATCGACTGTTAGATTATAGCGATACTTGTCGGTTATTTTTTAAGCAAGACAATCAGAAAGGGCACAAAGTAAATATATTTTAATGTACGGCACAGCATTTTACACAAATAAATAAGTAAATTATTAAAAATAAAGAATGTTAGTAATAGCTTTCAGTTGAATTCCAAAAGCTTGTAAATAATGCTAGCAACAGGCGACTGTTAATAACAGCTGCATAAATAGTAACAGAGCCCTGTTAACGCAAGGTGAGCAACTGTTGACTGCTTATCGATTGGCGATTTGTCAAATATCGATAGCCAGATATGAATATCGTGCCACTGAACTGTAACTATTAACAAAAAACAAGAAGTTATTGAATTCAGCTGCTGCGTTTTTAATAAAATTAAAGAGTTTATAGTGCTTTATTGGGGCTCCGAATGTCGCGTCGCAGTCAGGACATTCCCATAAGGCCGCGATACGGCTACGCAGACGAAGCTGACGGCGACGAAGCTGGTTCCAGTCACAACAAGATGCAACAAAGAAACAATTGTGGTACTCCTGCTTCCTACTCGGAGATTCCTTTCCTGGCACAATATGCAGGTCCAGTTCCAGATCATGTTCTGCAGGATATAACGCCCACAGCGAATAAAGTGCCTCCAATGGGAAGTGGAAATGAGAATTACGTTAATCTGGATTCTGGCGAGGATGACAACGATGATGATGAGGACGAGGAACAAAGCAATAGCAACTCCAAGGACAGTTCCGGGGAACTAAGCAAACCTTCCAGTCGACCAAAGTCACTGCAATCCAGTGAGTACCAGATAAATCCTCTAGGTCTACTTATTACCGAAAATTCTTGCATTATTCCACTAACGTTTCTTTCTTCTTGCAGCATTTCCATATGAACTGGAGGGCGAAGGCGCCACCAGCAGCACGGGAGCAATGCATCATTTTGTGGCACACAATCTGGAATCCAAGTTACGTGCTGCCACAGACTACAGCATCGCCTCAGAGCACACAACACCATCGACATCAACCGCTCCTATCTCAAGATTTCTACAATCCCGTCATGTGCCTGAAGTAGATGGCAATGTACTCAGTGACATTGAACTGGAGGCACAGTATCTAGCAACCTCTGTAGATAATTTAGTTGAGAATCTGGGAAATCTTTTGCATTCCATTTCCTCGATAACCGCTGATAATGTGGAGGTTCATAAGAATGCAGTAAAGAAGCTCACCGATGCCTTGGATGCCAATATTAAGTGTCAATATCAATTGCTGGCCAAGACCGAGGAAATATCAAAGTCTATGAAACCCACCGAACAGCTGAGTCAACGCATGTGAGTTTCATCTGGAAATACTGAAATTCATTAATTAAAATAATTTTCTTTTCTTCTAGACGAGAGATTAAACGATTGGTGGATATGCTGGACAGCACAATGTAGGAGGAAGCCGGCAGCGGAGGTAGAAACGGAGGCGTGGAATTCTCTGCTGCTCTTCAGCTGCAATTTGACACGCCCATGGAACTTGGAGGCTCGCCGTGTGCTTTTCTTTAAACACCCATTCCAATTTGCTGCACACTTCTAGTCATATTTATATGTATATTCAATATTGTTAATCAATTAGTTTTTAAAATTAAATCAAATTAACTTTAAAGGGTTTATTGCTAGGCAGTTTAAAAATTCAAACAGCGCGCGTCTATCGATATCCATTGCGATAGTTATTTAATGATGCAGTCTTTTTTTGGTATTAAAATTGCTGGAACTGGTGCTTATCGAGAGCACCATCTCTTGTTTGCATGTTGCTTACTTTTAGAACTAGATTTGGAAAGAACTTGCGCTGGCTCCAACTTTTTTTACTGCTGCCCAGGGCGCGTAGTTTTTTAAATTTTATTTTCGAACAAACTAAAATATCTATAAACTATTTAAATTAAAGCCGCTTCTTTTAAAATATGTCTTTTGCTAGCTCCACCGGGGGCCAAGATCCGTAAATAGCCATTATGGAAATCTGGGAAATCCAGGAAGAGTTGAGAAAATTCAAAAGAAATTTGTTTGGCTCGTTGCTTGTTGCCAATTTTGTTCACTCACATTGTTCGCTCACTCACTCAATTGCTCACTGGTTCGCTCACACAATTGTTCTCTTGTTCACTCACGGAGCAACCCAACACTAAAATTTAGTCTTCTCTAAACAACGCGGACGTACGGTCGCTCGTTTTTCGGGCTCGTGTAAAATAAGTGAGAAAAATTTTTGATTGTGATTCATGCATGCGTGTGTGCGTATACGTGAGCGTGAGTGAAACAGAGCGAGCGAGCGAAACATGGCGAGTGTTTTAACAACGAAAATTCAATTACACTTTCTATAATTCAATTTTGTTTCAAATTGTAATGCGGCCAAAGTGTTTACGCGCAGTGTGAATGCTTTTTTCCTTTAATTTCCTCGCCCCCATCATCAAAATAAATGAAAAGTAAGCACAAATACACTTGCATATGCCATAATAACGTCTGTGTATGTATGTTGGGTAACTGTGCATGTGTGTGCGTGCGTGTCTGTTTGAGTGTGTTTTTCATTGCTGTTGTTGTTGCAACAAGAAAAAGAAGAAGAAGCAGCAGCTCGAGAGAAACTCAAAATGAATTGAAAACGATGAACTCAAAGTAGCGCACGCAGCTGTGAGTGCGAGTGAGAGAGAGGTCGCATGTAAACGAGCGAATTTTTACACGTTTTTCAATTGCATATTTAACTTGTTTTTGGCTAAAATAATTTTAATTATTGAATGTACACACTACAATATCAATACAGGGTGTTGTGTGTGTGTGTGTGTGTGTATGTGTCTGGAGGACGTGCCAGCTGCCTTGTTGTTGGCAATTTCACACACCCAGCTTTTCTTTTATTTATTTGTTTTTCCACTCGCTTCGAGAACAATTTTTCTGATTTGGCTGGCTGCTATTGTATTTATTTTTCCATATAATGTCAACTTTGCTGGGGGTTTCCATATGCTGGCAAATGCGGGCGACTTTTCACAGTCTTCCGCTTCTTCCCTTCGTACACCACCACCACCACCACTTTGTGGTATTTGTTGTTGTTCTCTTCCATTTTAATGAAATTCCAGACAACATTCATTCACATTTATGATTGCTGTGTATTGTTGTTGTGCTTCTTACATGGCAAAAGGAAGCATAGGGTATATATGTGTATGTGTATACATATATATTTAGGGTCCTTCCTGCCCAGCGCTGCGTCATCAACAATATTATCAAAGAAATGCCGCCATCGTCGCCGGTGCGCGCTGCTCACGAACACACAGCGTGACTGCGAGAGAGCGCAACTGAAAAGAGAGCGGGAGAGAACGTGAGAGCGGGTATTTTTTTTCTTGTCATTCATTCAAAGGATACTGAAAACAATTTGCTGCTTGTGTGATGCCGACAGCGCTGCTAGCGTCGCACACTGTGGCAAAGAAGCATGCAGCAAGTCAAAAAACAAATGATTAAGAAGGAGTTTGGAAAAAAAGGAATATAAAATTTCTAATTATCTTATACCAAAAGTATATTTCCTAAAGATTTCATTTAACACAGACCAAATAATTATAGCAAATTAACCAATATTGTTTCAAACGAATAAATTGTTTAAGAAGAGATATTACTTAAATACGCTTTACGAATTAATCCTTTTTTAATTTATATGTATATATTTCAAAATATATGATTTTTGCCCCGCGAAATGAGAAAAAGACCCCACTGTGCGTCGCTCTGTCGCTGCCGCTGCCGTTGGTTGCCTTTGGGCTTTGCACAGTTTTATGTAAAAGATTTAAATTGTTGCACAACTTTAATTTGTTCGACATGTTGTGGCTTCTTCTTTTGCTTCTCATACGCACAGGAAGAAGCACTACATGAATTTCTCTTATCCCTCCTACTACTCCCCCATCCCCACACATGTCAATTAGTCGTCAAAAAAAAGATAGGGCCATAACAAGTTGACAGCTACGCCTGTCACTGGTGGAGAGAGGGAGTGAAAGAGGAGGTTGTTAACTCAAAGTGAAATTCAAGGAACCGCAACCCGACAGCTGTTACAAACTGGCCAATGAGATTATAACTTGGCTTTCAGTGGGTGGTGCGTTTATTGGCCAACTAATTGACAACCAGGCTGGTGTTAACATCGCTTCTAACTGGTTCAAAGTGGTTAAAACTCAGTTTAAGGCCTGATTACATTCTGCAGATAAGATTGATATTAACTAGATTTCACATAGATTGACTTGGTTAAGGTTGAATTTTCCTGTGTAAAGATTAAGAACGTTTCCAGAGTTTACTGTAGATACATTTAATTTTATCTGTAGGGTTTAGCTTAAAATTATTCTTCATCTACTTTTTTATCGTTTAGATATTGGTAGAATAATTTATTTATACACTTTAAATCTTCTAGTTACACTTTCTATACTATAGTTTCTTTTCCATACGCTACAGATACTTTATACTTTACTTTTGTACTCCCTTGTAGGCACTTTTTCCTATACCATAGATATCTTTGTTCAATTAAAAATCTTTACATATTAAATTCATTTGCCTAAAAGCTAAAAACATGAATTGACTTTACGAAGTAAGAACCACCTTTAGTTTACATTACCAATGCATCTCCTGATTTTAATGTTCTATGATATTTCCATGATAATATACTTTTTGCTACTATCTGATCTTTGTTATTATATAAGTTTAGTTAGAATCTACTATACATTTAAAGTAGAAAATAAAGAATTCTCTCTAGCAAGGAATTATTATGATTCAAGATTGGAATATTATAAATTTTCCTTTGCAATAAAAAAACAAATTCCAAGGAAAATAACCCTAACATATTATTATTTATTTTTAGGAATTGGCCATTTTCCTTTTACCAACTTTCTCCTTCTATCAATTATTAACTTTAGATGAGTTTTTCCAAGAAATACAATATGTGTATTTTTCTGCCTTTCTATTAGCACGATAAGCTTTAACCGCATATTAAAAAACGATTCGGAATCCTTTAGCTGGCTTTCTCAAGTGTTCTTACCACAAAAACACATACATGAATACAAATGTTAGCCATATGCTAGCCTCTTATTTACCCCTTATGTCCACATTTCTAGCCTGCCTCGACCTCCAACGTCTTTTTAAATTGGTAACTGTGCCATTTTCTGTGCTAAAAATACAATCATGTGTGTAACCCATTGTGTGTGTGTGTGTGTGAAATTAAGTCTGCCCACAAACGCAAGTTTTGTTGCGTCCGACTCAACCGACCTACCCCTACCTTTGTGGCGCCCCAACAATCCCCTCCTACTTTGCAATCCCCTCTTCACAACCGTCCCCTGTCGTCTATACTTTCGCGTTGATTGTGCATAAGAAACTATTTCTGACGCGCCCGTAATCCACTTCCCTGAACTGCGAAACTACGCAAATCCTTACGTGTCTGTTGAAATAAGCAGGCAAACCCCTTTCCCCTACTAGCCAGTGTTGCCGTTTTAGCCAATAAGCTAGACTTGGTTATAGCCATACGATTGAAGGAAATGCTGTTAGAAATTTATCTTTTAATGAACCATTCGGCTTATTATTCAGATGGACTGTTGAATTTGATTTTCATTAGTTAATAACATTTACTTAACCGGTTTTCTTCAATTTTCAGCTATTTCTAGGTACTAATTATTATCAAATTAACTATATTAGCCAGGAAATTTTTACTTTTAGCATTTATCTTTTATATTCTCTCTTCTTTAATCAGCATTTATTATTAAAAGCTTAATTAATTAAAGAACAACCATTTTTATTATCAGGTTTATCAATCTGTCAGCTTTTTTCTAGCCTCATTTTATTATCAGATTGGGCTTTTTAATGCAAGAAAATTCGGCCAACACTGCTTCTACCCCCTACCCACACCCCACCCCTGTTGACGCCCAAGGTGGCGCGCCCACGTCAGCAAAAAGCGACAATTTCGCGAGTCCCCCGGGCAGAGCCTAAGCATTGAGTGAAAAGAGTGTGAGAAGGAGACTGAAAGTAGGAGAGAGTAAGTGTTGGGCAGAGAGAGAGAGAGAGAGCTTTGCGCAGGCGCCTGGGCAGAAAGCCAGCGTCGCAGCCTTCAGTCGCAGCTGCAGTATTGGCAGCGTGGCAGAGTCTCAACACACGGCGTCGTTAACAGACGTTGCACGCGGCAGCAGCAAAAAGCAAAGAAATTAATAAAAAATAAAAATAGAAAAATAAAATAATAATATTAAAGTACCACGACTTAGTCAAAAGCAGCTGCAGCCTTGAGGTGTTTAATATAACAACAATTAATAAACTAAAAACAATTAAATTGTACAACAAATTTTGTTTGTCAACATTTTCAATAAAACTGCTGTATCTCTGTGTTTGTGTGTGTGTGTGTAACGAAAGCTTGTGTCGCAATTTGCAAACAAATTCAATTTATTTATAAGCGGCTGTATTTGTTATTGTTGTTTTGCGACTCGCCCAGCAACAATAATAAAAACAAACCAACAACAGCAAAAAACTCGTTTCAACGTCGACGTCAACGTTTATATGCTGCTCCCTCTTTCACTCTCTCTCTCTCTCTCCGCAGACGTCCCGAAGCTTCGCTCTAATACTTGCTGTGCCTGCTTTTGCTTCTGTCTCTTCTTCTTCGTTTTTGCTTTGTTGACGTCTGCGCCGGTCGAGGTGGCGCTGTTGTTGGCGCTGCTGCCGCCCATGTGTCCATATTGTAGTGTATGTGTGTGTGCATTTGTTTGTTGTGTTTGCCTTTGCCTTGCGCTCTCTCTCTACCTCTCTCTTCATATGTACTTGTATGTATTTGTAACAAACAGCAGCTGCAACTCCTCGACGTCGCTCTCTCTTCCCAGCAGCGACGTCGACAGCATCTTGACAACTTTTTCTCGCTTTTATTAATGTACTTGTATGTATGTGTGTGTTTGTGTGAGAACCGGCTTTTTGTTTGCTTTAATTTTTGTTTTCTCACCGCACATATTCATTATATATTTTATGTGTGTGTCTGTGTGCGTGTGCGTGTTTTCCTCCTGTCCGCCCCTTCTCAATTGCTGCCTCTTTCTTGCCCAACCCCAACAACAAGTTGTTAATTTTGTTTTTTTACAAACTCACTCACACACACATATAAAAGTTGCCAATTGGCCAAATTTTTTGTTGTTCATTCAAAGTGCTTTTAAAGTTTAGTTCCAAAGAACTTTTTGTCGTTCCGTTCAGCAATGAAATGCGTAGAAAAAGTTTTTGCGTATCTGTGTGTACACGCACACATACATACATACATAAACACTCATATCTTTCCATCTGTGCTTGTGCGTAATCTACAAATTTGTTATTGCTATTATGTTTCGTTGTTTTGCTTTTGGCACTTCCATTTAGCCGTTCTTCTTCTTCTTCTGGCGAATTGTTTTTATAGTTTTTTGCGTAGTTTTATATTGCACACAGACACAGACACATACACTCGCACACGTAGACACGCAATCACCCAAAAGCCGCCTCAAAAGATATAAAAACAAAAAATTAACAAGTAGAAAAAGATACACCCGAAAGAACTAGACTGAAGAAGACCCTGTGATAACTGTCTGATATATAGATATTCATACAGACATTCTTTTTATTAGAAAAACCAAATAGACTCATTGTACTTTACAAGTACAGGGTCTAAAAACCCCAAATTGGTCGCTTGGCTTGCTTCGCATCGTCTGGCAGCAATAATTTTGTTGTTATTGTTCTCATTGTTGTTTTTGTTGTTTAAACAAAAGATTCTTGAATGGAAATTTTCAATAACAAAAAAAAAAGAACAGAAAAAAACATAAAAACAAACTTTAATTAGAACCGAAAATAGTTCCGAAATCTGAAATTAATTGAGTTTCCGCTAATTCCCTGAACTAAACTGAATTTAAACATCAACAAATTGCCCTCATTTCAACGGAATCCCGTTAGAAAATGAGATTTTCAATTATCAATGAGAGATTTGTTAATCAATTTATTATATTAGCAACCTCAATGTGTATGTCACGCTTTCTCCACGTCCCTCAAGATGTGTGTACAGTGTACACTGTACATAAATTGTATCTCTAACTACTTCGACACATATGAGCACAGATATTACATGCATCTATATTTATTTTTAGTAAAAAGCCACTAATCTGATTTTAATTATTCTACTTTGACTTTTATAATATTATTTAAATCTTCTTTGAGCCAGATTCGTAAACGTTTTACTGGCTGTATTTCTGTAACATCTGAAAAGGAAAGTTTGTTGAAATATTCTCTAACTTTTAGTGTTTTATTTATTAATGTTTAATATTTTATCTATCTATTGTTTCACTTGCTAATTCCCTTCTTTTCTTCTATTTGCAGATTCTCTTTTTAATTCGACATAAATCGTAAATGTCTTTAAACATATTTGTAAATATATAATCCATCAATAACAATCTAAAGGCAGACCAAAGTCAACATTTTGGTCACGTATAAATTGCAACACAAATTTTTTTGTACAGTAAATTAAATTGTAAGAAGGCAAAATTCTGATGAATATTGAGCCAAAAGCAACAACAGCAACAAGGCAACAACCGAATCTAATCAAATCCAATTAGAAGCGAATTTTAAATTCAACAAAAGATACAAAAAAAAATAAGCAACTGGGCAAATACAAAAAAACACGACCGAAACGAGGTTGCAACAAATTGCAAACGAAACGAGGCAAACAACAACATCAAGGAAAGCAAGAAAGAGAGAGAGATTGAGAGAAATATAGAAAGAGGGAGACATAGAGAGCACCAGAGGATCGTTCAATTAATTCGGATGCGCCAATGAAAACGTCGCATCATTCACACGCGTCCGATTTCGTCGTCGACTACGCCGTCGTTGCCGGTTCCGGTTCCGGCTCACACCTGCAGCCAGAAGGACTCTTCTATAGTCATCAAAATCCAAGAGTCAGAGAGCGGGAAAACTCCTATGCAACTGCTGTGGATGTGGATGTAAAGCCAAGGATTGAACAGGTTAGCATTGGCATCAGTTGTGATCTTAAGCCCATTGTCTACTTGGACACGGAGACACAGCAGACGCGACAGCGCAGTGTGATCATCAAGCAACACTCACAGGACCAACAACAACAACATCAACGTCACCAACCATCACAGAAACAACAACAACAACAACCACAGCAACAACAACAGCAATCCAAGTCTGGAGCAGCGGCCAACAGCAAGCGAAAGCGCGAAACAGGTGAGTCGAGATTGCTTCTCATATCATTAATAAACAGATTGAAATTTCCAAAAATAAAATATAAAGACAATCATCTCAAAAGGAGTACTAAATTTGTTGTATAGCGTGCCATAAATTCGAGATAAATAATGTTTTTTGAACAAAGATATAAAAACAAAAAATTAACTAGTAGGAAAAGATACAGACGAAAGAACCAGACTGTAAGAGACCCCGTGATATCTTTCTAATATCATCTCAAAAGGAGTATTCATAAATTCGTTATAAATAATGTTCTTTGAACAATTGTAGTAGAATAGAAATTTTTTTTTAGCAACTTTGATTCCTTGAATTTTAAAATCATTACCCCTATATATACCAAAGTTATTCACTGCCAAAAGATCTCTTATCGATTTTACAAAATTATTAAGTGTTTAGAAATTATAATTAATTACGGTACATTCATACTGATAATTCCTTTGAATTTCAATTCTATTGAATTTCAATTGGAACAAGTTCCCTTTCATTTCACATTCAATTGCACAAATACATATTGAAATGTCTGATGCATTTCAAATTGACTATTTCATCAGCTGGCTTATGGCATTATCTTTATCAATGGGCAAAAGTCATGGGCTGTCTATTAGATTCATTCCATATTTAATCTATTTTTTGAATTACAGTCACACTTTCCTAAGTCGTATCTAATCCAATATAAAATTGATTTATAGATATAACGTTTTGGAAAGAAATTGTAAGACACAAAGGATTCAACTGAGGGAACTTTATGTTTGTAGAGATTTTAAGATATTTTTAACATCAATATTGAGAGAAGTTTTCATCTGAATTGACTTACTTTGGATAGAATCTTATAGATAGCTATTCTTACTAATTTTTTAATTGATTATATTTCGTACAGTTTAATAAAACTTAATTTAATCATTCTGTTTTAAGAAAATTCTCAAGTAGTTTTTAATATTTAACACCACCCAGATAACTGTGCTAATAGATCTGCCTAGGACATGGGGTCTACCATATACAATATGAAATATTGCAATTGGCAATCATAAAATATTTATTTCGCTTTGACATTTCGTACATAGACTGTTTATTGGGTCGTGTTTTTGGGGCTGCCAACTTGATGTGTGCCAAGTCATTATCGTTATCGTTTTATCGAACAGACAAACAGCGCCTGGAGACACAAATTTATTATGATTATGGCTCTATATACAGATACAGCTATAGATACAGATACATATATGTGTGGATGTATAGTTCATTGTTATTTCCATGTGCACTCTTCGTTCTTCTTCATTTGACTCTTATCTCTCCCTCTTACTCTCTCTCTCTCTCTCTCTCTCTCTCTCTCTCTCTCTCTCTCTCTCTTTATGAATGTCGACTCTATTGATAATCAAACAATAAAACGCGACGAGAAACCATGCGAAATTGTAATGTTATATGCTCATTGTAGTTGTTGTTGTCAATGGGCTTCAATTGAATGCGTTCAAATGACCAAAAAAAAAGGAAGACAGAAATATTTTACTCTAGAGTTTTGTTGTGGCGCGTGTGAAAACCCAGACGCTTATCTTTGTCCTTTCCTCTTTTTTATTCCATCTTTACATTTCTTTATGCCATTCTCGTTGTTTGTATCTGATTACTTTTTCAAGCATGTCTGCTCTTGCTTTTTAAGTTAGCTTGTTGATGCTTTTATTGCCCCTTTTATGTATATTATATTTTTTGGCTATCAGTTGATATTCTCTTCCTTCTTTTTCTCCTTTTTTTTATTGTGTGTCTCTTTTTATTCGGTTGCCTACGCTTTTGTTGATAATTTTCTTTGCTGTTGTCGCTTTTATTTTTTATAAATTATTACAAGCTATTTTAGATACCGCAGCTCTCACTGAGATAAAATTCCTTTCGCTTCCTATTGACAGTTATCAAAAAGAAACCTTGAAATGGTGGCAAATTACATAAATTAGATTTTGATTCCGCACGTTCCTATCACATTTTATTGAGTTATCAGTATAATTCTTTGAAATAACACTTGTAGACAAATTCGGTGTTTATCAAAGAGCAAAATTTGAGAACGAGTTTTAATTTTGTGCTCAACAGAGTCTAGCAATTATTTTTAAGATACAAAGTAAGATTTCAATCCCGCACGTTTCAAGAAACTTGTTATTTGTTACAATATTGGAATCCAATTTCGCACGTTCCTACAGATTTGTAACTTTATTTATATATGTAAATCTTTCCTTTCACCATAAGTTTTTAAATATTTTCTTTCTTAAAAATTTACATATGTTTATATATATTTTTTAAACTAAAAAATGTATAGTGTTTGGTAAAATCGTAAAAAAGATACATTTTAAAAAACTGTTTGGTTTATTTAAAAATGTTTTTCACATATCTCTTATGCAAATCTGTTAAATATTCAACCCATAAATCATCATTAAGCCTTGAGATACAAGATACAACTAGAACTATTCCATCTACATAGTGTTTTTTAGTTTCTCATATTTCTATCGTCGTGTTGTTTATTCCCTTTCCTTTCCTTTTTTTATTAGATACGTTATTCCAGTCAATTACCACCCCAATTGTCTCCCCGTCAAAGTAAAAATGATATTTGTTATTGTAGTTTCTATACTTTATTCTTTTGCTTTTTCTTTTCGTTTTCATTTTATTTTTATTTATATTTGCTTTACGCTTATTGCGACTTTAAAAATGTTGTTTGTATTTCACGTTGTTGTTGTTCTCCTTCTTCATGTTGTTGTTCTTGCTGTTATTATCGTCATCGGCGGCGTTGCTGGAATATTTTTATTTATTTATGGTTTTTTTTTTGCTTTACTTTTTTGCTTTTGGTTTTTTTTTTTGTATTTTGTTTTTGTGTTTGCCAGTTTTATTCAGCCCTGTGTTCTTGTTGGCGTTTATCGTGATAATACGTTTAAATACTTTTGATGTGTGCAAGTGTGAGTGTGAGGCCTGCATAAAAATAAACTGTTTTTGTTATTTGGAAATGTTTTTCCACCAAAAAACGATAAGAGAAACCGCAAATTGTGCTAGTTTCCTTCGGTACCGCCATATATAACCACCCTAGTGCTGGTAGTTAGTCATTCCCAATTGCCTTGCGTGTTAATTAATCTGTTTCTGGGCTTTTCCCATTTTTCCTTATTTTTATAGTCACTCGCGAATTTTCCCAGCAATTACTCATAACTCGCTTATTTTACCAACTGATCGTTAATCTTTATATTTTATTTTTAAATCTCTAGCGTTGTTAATAACTAAAATTAAATCCAGTTGTAACTGAATGACTTTGGTGTTAATAAATAGTGTTAACACATTTTAAAATTCTTTATTTTACTTAATAGTTGAACAACTCTTCTGGACAGTTTCAATCGTTTCTTTCTTCTGTATCGGAGAACTTGCCTTTTCTCACTTCACTTACTGTTCTCAGTCTACACAGTTCTCAACTTCTCGTTTTTTTTTTGAGCACTGTAACTGCTACTTTCTCCCATAAATCTTTGTCCAACAAATTGCCAAGAAATCAGACAATTTGTGATCTGGCAGCTCGGACTTTGCCCTAACAAAGCATTTCCTCTTTCTCCTCTGGCTTTAAGAGTGGGTGAAAGGAGTTAGACAGCTGCGAATCCAGACTCCAAGTAGGCGTTGTTGTTGTTGTTGTTGCAATTTCACTCAAGACACACACATTCATATGTACATATCTATATATACAGGTATAACTGGTGCTTAGTGCTCTCTTTAATGCTTCTCATTTTTTACATTTTTACATGAATATTTGATTCGCTCTTTTTGCTTCCTTGAGCAGCCAAAGTCAAACTCAAAGACAGCTACGACACCTACGCATAAGAAACTTTGACAGTGCCAAAAAGCAAAAGAGTGTGATAGAGATATGGAAAGAGAGACAGAAAGAGAGCGGGAAAAGCTCTCCATATGCCAATCAAAGCTGCGACATTTTTGGGCTGTCAGCAAAGTTCGAATTAGTTATTTTTGTTGTTGTTTTACATTCGTATGTGTGTGCATGTGTGTGTGTGTGTGTGTGTGTTGTAAGAGAACTTGTAAATTCAACAAAATGAAATGAAAATGTAAATGAAATATTCATGCAAGACATCACGTAGCTTTAATATAGACACGACTACAAAATTCCATGACATCCAAATCGAATTCAATCCATATGGAAATTTCTGTTTTTGTTTTTGTAAAACCAAGAGAGTAAAAGAGTTAACGACCGACCCTATGGAATATGACATTAGGCCTAGACAAGTTAATTGGTATTAAATGAAATGCAACGGGTGAAATTCCTCGCATATGTATGTAAATCAATTGAATTAAATGCCCCGATCGATCGATTGGTAATCTAAATGGATTGTGGACTGCTTTTTTTTTTTATATGTATCTACATATGTGGAAGATGTTTGTGGTATGTGTTTATGGTAGGCAATCAGTGATGACAACTACACCCCATCAAAATAGGACAAACAGCGGGAAAAATACGATAAAAACGACCGAAAACAGGACAAAATTGTTTTTTCTTTAGAATTTAGACTTGTAAACTCTTTCTACATACATGAGTTATTCAAAGACATGATTGTTCAGAATATCTTTTTAGTTAGCATATGTTGCCTTTCTACTTATTCCTACCTATCTTAAATATTTGTCCTATATGGATATGGGAGGCTTGTAATTTTTCCTGACTGTATTAGATTTAAAAAGGAAAAGGCTAAGTTGGTAACAACACTGGTAGCAATCAATAAGATTAGCTCGCTTCAATTACAACTGTTGCCATTTTGCCCATATGCGCAATTTTCTTCACCATATTTATAGTGTGAACCTTGGGATTTAAAACTGAGACCTCGACAAACAGTTAAAACTGAGTCGGGCTAAAAACAGAGCTGAATTGAGCTTAGCATGGCTCAAAACTAAGCTAAGCTAAGGTTAAGGGAAGGCCACTTCAAGTGGGCGAGTGCGAAAGGTAACTACAATAAAAATACACACACACACTCGCACACACTCATGAGACTCTATGCAAATGTTGCTAAACATGTTGTGTGCCTTGTGTATCTATGAGATACAGCAGCTGCCTGTCGCAATACAGATACAGATACATATTTATGCACATACGAGTACAAGTGTGTACAAAATTTCAATAAGCCAGCGGCCAGACAAGCGACAGAGACAGAACTTAATGTCATGTCGAAAAAAAAAACAGTTTTTTTAGTTACTCATTGTCAGTAGAAAGCTCAAACGGGCATATACAGTTGCAGGAGATACAAATATGTATCTTAGATGGAAGTTAAGTATCTATAGTTGGTTTAGATTGGTACTGTGACAAATAGCTTTATATAATTTACTAGGGATTCATTTTAACATAAATTATTTAGAGTTTAGTAATATTTTAAGTCAAAATGGTATATTTTTCATAGTAGCAATTAGAAGTTCTCTTCAACTATTAATAGGGTATTTTAAAGTCAAACAACGTGGGCATTATTTTGTTATCTCAATGTGTTTTTTGCAATTGCTTTTTTGAAATTTGTTTTGCCGAAATCCAATTGAATGATGTGCTCGTCGGCCTTACTGTCAGTTTCACTTTTATTTGGGCCTAGAAATGTCTAGTTCTACACATGTTTATATAGAATATATTGTGTAAATATGATTGATCGAATTATCTAGAGCATAAACATTACATATATGGCAAACACAATCTGATCAATCTGATAAATGAATGAGAAAACAGATGTATTAATTCAATATTAATTATCTTTTAACATCTTGAATATTTTGCAATTGCAATTCTAATTAATTTTGTATCTTTCTTCTCTTCTGTTTGCAGGTAAGCAAAAGTTGACTTTACTTGGAATAATTGAATAATAAGTGAGTTTGAGATTCATATTTAATATATGAGATATGAATGTGTTTTTTTTCAAATACAATTGTGAATCTTTTGCAAAGCTATTGAAGTGTTATTAATGATAGAACCTCTCAGTTCATGGCGGATTACTTTCAAAAAGTCACAATCGCCCCTTTTCAGCTCCCCGCTCTCTGATTGATTTAGTTTTTATTTATTCAACTTATATTGGTTTTGAAAGATTGCTGGACCAGTTTTCGTTTGAGAACTCGTTTTTTTCAACTTGTTGATGTTGTTATTTTTGGGTGCACACTTGCACAACGATCGCAATTTACCTGTACATACCTGTACATACAATGTTGCTATGTTTGTGCTTTTATTTGGGAGTTTTTTAATTGAACCGGCCTCCAACTGCAACTCCAAACTCCATTAACGACCCTCGGGCGGCGGCGAATGGAGGTCAATTCATAAAAGAAAAAACCAAAACCAAAAAAAAACGCACCAAGAAGCGTTGAAGAGAAAATTTGCCAGTTTTGATATCTCTCTCTCTCTCTCTCGATCTCTCTGTTGCACGTTTGAGCGGTAAGCCTTGAAGTTGTTTTTAATGGCAGCGACGTCAACGCACGGTGGGTAGTTTTGTCAATACAGTTAGTTAAAATCAGAGCTGTTGAAGTAACGAAAAAATGATCATATAAAAATATAAAAAAATTTTTCATGTTTATGTTGCTCTAGTGCCAAAGCCATTGAACCACTAAAAAAGGAACCACTGTTAAAAACTATATACCATTTTCTGTCAAATTCCATTTACAATTTTTATGAAGGAGTTACGCTAGTTAAAGAAAGTTAACTGTTGAGAACCAAAATTTACCCATTTATTGCAAGTAGTTGATGCCTTTTAACACTAGGATTGACTAATTTGGTCTCAAAATTGACTGGTTTTTTAGCTAGTGCAAATCTGCCATATCTCTTGGTACCTGATATTTCTGTTTTAGCCACGTAAGTCTAGTTAGTAAACCACTGTGCAGCGTCGACGCTTGCTTCACTTACTTTATTATCGTTCTTGTTGCTGTTGCACGTAGCTGTCTCTCTGCAAGTGTGTGTGTGTGTGTAAGTGGATTGCTTTTGAGTGACAATGCAGGGCATTGCTGCCTGTTTTGTGAGTCGCTCAACGTTCCACGTTCAACACACACAGATACACACACACAGACACAGACACTCACTCAATAACAATACACTCACACAGCGACGTGCAAGAGCGTCTATGGAAATTGAATCTAAATTGGGTTAACAAGTGTTAATGGACAATTCCCAAGCCCAGGCACAGTACATAATGCATCTATAGCACAACGAGTGCGAAACGAACAAAACCAAGTACAGTAAACACGCAGTACCGTTATACAGTGTGAAAGGGAGGCTTGGAATAAAATAGAATGAAATACGATCCATTGTGAGCTTTCTTTAGTGAGAGATTTTCTTGGTATTTTCATTACATCAATGTTGATAAACATAATGAAATCATCAGCAGATATTCTGTGGCGCCACCTAGCGACCTATTTGGCCATAGATTACGCAAATCAGCTAAAAGGAAGCAAAGAGAGAAAAAGGTGCAAAACAACAAAACAACAACACAAAAAAACAAAAAACACTTACAAAGTAAATTCAAATTAAATAATATCAAAGCTGCTTAAGTTTCGTTACTGAGGGAAATTAGAGGATGGGGAGGAGAAGTGGAGGAATCTTTTGTGAAAATGAAAACGCTGTGCAGTGAAATGTGCGATAAAAAGCGAGAGAGACACAAACAAAAACACACAGACACAAAATGAACAAAAATAGAATTACCAAGTTGCACAACAGACCAGGGTGTCTATGTAAGGGGAGTGGAGGGGGAGGTAATTGTCAGTGCGGCTCCGTCACAACACATTAAACGCAATTATAGAAAGTCAATTGAGAAACAACGACAGCAGCAACAACAACAACAGCAGCAACATCAACAACAATCACGTTGAGAAAATTGCGCGGGCGTTGAAAGGCAAAAGCCGCCGTCTCCGTCGCTGTTGCTGCCGACGTCAGCGTCAACGTCTACGTCAAAGTCGACGTCACTTGCGCTTAGCGACAAATTGACAGTTAAACTCGTTGTGGGTTGTGGGCGGTAAGCTTCCCCCTAGCCCCGCCCCTTCACCTTTCTACTTATTTGCGTGCGTCTCAATCCGAAATAATCCTTTTGCCATTAGGCGACCTTTTAAGAGAGTGCAATTGAGACAGAGAAACAGAGAAAGAGAGGGCGAGAGAGAAGAGTGCATTCAAAATGAGAGCTTAGCTTAGTATAGAATTGCTCTTTATGCCTTTATCTATTTTGCCTTTGGCAGGCTTAGTGCTCTGAGGCGCTTTGTACTTAACAAAGCGCTCAGTTGTCAACCCAAGGTGCCAGTGTTGCCAAAAACTTCTTGACCCAAAATAGCCAAGTTGATAATGAAAAGTAGCTATAGCTGTAGGAGTAGCTTAATTAAGTAATTAAAACTGCATACATAGATACTAACAGATCCATATTTTCAATGTCTATATAAGCTTTATTTGATAGATATCTTTACATTTCAGTTTTTATACATTCATCTACGTCAGTTTATCATTCGAATAGTTATTTGAGACCTTATGTGTATAGACATTGAAAAAACTGTCCTTAGCCTTATATTGAACAAAAATATTTATTTTCGGTTTGTTATTAAAGTACAAAGTACGACACAAATTAGATAGACAATCTTATTTTCTTAACATTTTATTCGTTCACATATTCCATTACTTTTTCTTAAGCTGCTAGTAGTTTATTTTCTTAACTAACTCAACAGACCCTTTTGTATTTTTTTAAAGTACAGGATCTGAATATACAGATATAAAAAAAGTCATCCTTTTTAAAAACAAACAGACTTCTAGCTAAAAGCTGTTCTTAAAATCTTCATTATTAACAACTACAATGTAACCAAGTCTAGCTACTGAATAGTTTAAATGGCAACACTGCCTTTTCTGTCTCTCTCTCTCTCTCTCTCTCTCTCTCTCTCTCTCTCTCTCTCTCTCTCTCTATCTCTATCTGTTCACCTCTTTGTAACACATAAGCAATTGCTGTCACCTTGTGTCGAGCTTGCAATTATTTTCTTATTGGACTATTGACGCTTTCTACAGGTGTGCGCTGTCGCTGTCGCTGTCGCTGCCTCTGCCGCAGTCGACGTCGCTGCAGCAATGACTAATGGCAAAAATATTGTTATTGTAGCTATAATTAGTTTTTCTGTTTTGCAGCAGTAAAAAACAAGTTTTTAGCTGACGTTTCCTAAACCTTTGTTATTCTTCTTCTTCTCTTGCTGTTGTTGATCAAATTTGGCTTCAATATCAAAAGTTTTGGACATTTCCATGTGACATATTCAAAGTTTGTTTTTTTAAGTTTTATTTGCACAAGTTCTTCGTATATTTTAAAGGTTTTCTTTTGTGTTTTAGAAACTTTAAATATGCGGATATTTGTATAAAATGATCTGTGTACATATATATTTTAAAGTGAAGGTTAGATCGCATAATATTAAAAGTTATTTAATGGAATTTCCTAGTTCGTTTTAATCGTTTTTATGTTATTCTTAAAGTCACATTTGTTTAATATATGAGATATGTTTATGTTCTCATTTCTTTCGCATTTTTATATTTTTGTGTATATCTGTCTCTTTCTTGATTTATGCATTTTACGCCCAAGTTTTTCAACATTAAACCGAGCATTACAAAATATTTGTCGCTAGTCTTAAATTTATGCATAATTATACCCTGTAGTTTGTGGAGTAAATGATGGGATATTGAATAGAGTTAAACCAGGGATTCAAAGCGAAACCGTAACCGTTAAGCGATATTAACCGATTGAATTTTGTAACCGTAACGGAAACCTTTACTCGTTTCAGTTTAAATCCCTGATTAAAACCAAATAAATTTCTAAGAAAATTTGGACTTATATGGGCAGAACTTTATTACCTTCTGACTATCACAATATATGTTAAATATGATTGAGATTTGAGAATTTTATAGAGAAGTTTCGTTATATTATTTAAGAATTCTTTGTAAAACTTTGAATATAATTTTACAGAATAACGTTTAGTCGTTTGTGCTTGAAAATCTCAGTGCTTCTTTGTATTTTCAAATAGAAAACCTGAATAATATTAAAATAAAAACACGGCAAAGTTATGCGACACAAATGTCGCACTGATTGGATTTCCCATTCCTCCTCCTCTCATGCTCTCTCTCTTTCACGCACTCTCTCTACCTCTTTCTCGTTCTTCTTTGACGCCCCTTTTGCGTTTGTTCTGTCTGCTGTTCGGCGAATTCGCTGCAATTTGTGAAAAATTCTCGTAAATTCTCTTGGAACTCGTCCATAAAATGCAACGGGCAAAATAATGCAGCCAGCAACATTGTTGCAAGTTGTGGTTGTGTTTGTTGTTGTGCTTTTTGTTTGTTGTTGCTGCTTATTGTTTTTCTCTTTTCCATTTTGTTGTTGCCTTTGCTTTTAATTTTCAGCTTTTACTTTTGTTTTTTTTTTGTTGGCATATTAAACATATATTCTTGGCTTATTACAGAATTTCAGTTAAGTGTGTCGTTTATTTAAAAATGTTGCCCGCCCCCTCATCCCATCCCACACCACCCCACCCCACCCCGTTTTGAACATCCACTTGCCAACAACAACAACAAAGAGTTAAGGTGTTGTTGTTGACTTCCGTGTGGCTTTTAATGTAGTTGTTGCTGTCGGCGTTGTTTTTGTTTGCTTTAGCATACTCGTAATTAAGCTGAAAATATGCGTTCGTTTGCTCTTACACTGAAAAAAAAAAATCCGGTATTTTCCGGATAAAATTTATATTACGGGTCATCTAGGATTTTCTTTAATTTACTTATGGTTTTTGTTTTAAAAGTTTTGTAATTGAATTAAACAGTTGACCCTGTATAAAGTCTTCATATAAGAAAATATGCTGTAGAATTTTTAAGCTGCAATTTAGACTGAATTTTTTTCAGTGTACTCTTCTTTCTTTCCTTCCCCATTGCCTCCTCTTCTTCCCCTCTCTTGTGACTTCTTGTGTTGCCTTTTTTTGTTTTTTGTGGCCATTTGCACGCATTTTACGTTACGCGACAGCGGCGCCAGCTTCTCTGCTGACGTTTTTCCCTGTTGTTGACCGCTGAGTAGGCCAGTTGCCTATTGTTGTTGTTGTCGTTATCGTTGTTGTTGTTGTTGTTGTTGTCGCTTTGTCGTGGCTTATGGAAATGGAAATTGCTTTGTTACACGTCGTCGCTGTTCTCTGATTAGAACTTTGCCAGAGTTTCTATTTTAGAACACAACTGATTATTATCCCATATGGGAAGATGCTACGAGAACAGACGCATATTTGTTGTAAAATGTCTGTGTATTTCCATATGTATAGAAGATTGTGTGAAGAGGTTTCTTTGTCTACTCTTGGTATTTTCAAGAGGCCATATACTATTGAAGAGAGCATCAAGTTACATAAAAACTACAATAACAAGGTTTCTTCTTTTAATGCACCCTTAGAAAAAAAAGTTATAGTAACTGTTTTCTATACGTTAACGATCTGAAGAGATGTTTAAGTATAATTTGTCTTTAGAAAGAACGTTTCTGTTGAGATCTTATGTTCAGTACAGAAAGTCAGAAGTGTAATAAAAGATAGAGAAGTAAAACAGTTGCTATGAATTTTCTATTTAAGTTGAAAATATTAGATTCCCTTTATAATTAGTATTAAACAGTTGAAATAACAAGCCTATAAAAGTAAGGCCGAGTTTTTAATGACCATATAAGCTTTATTCTATATTATAGACTCTATAGATATCTTTGACTTTTGACATTAGATTCTGTACATTTCACGTCAGTTTATCATCATGATAGTTATTTTAGACCTTATATAGACATTGAAAAAATTGGAGTAAGTCTCTTATTAAATACTTAGGTTCATAATCCATCTAGTTTTCTCTAAGCGTAATTGGTATGCAATGTATTAAGTATCTACATCGACTTTTAATCATAATAGTTATAATATCATATTATGATAACTCTCGCTTATTAATTTTCCAACGTTTCGCTTCACTTTTCACTCATTAATCTATGAAATTCGTGAGCAAAGCTCATTAAAATTGTGAAAAAACACTGTGACATTCCGCAAATTGTGTGTGGAACAAGCTTTAGATTAATTGAAGCATTTTGTATAATTTATTAAATTAATGGCTAAAATGTAAATTGAATGCCTTTCGTGTTGTGTTACCCGCATTGAAAAGTCGCGTTCCTTTTCCCTTTTCTCAACATTCTCTCCCTGCTTATAGGCTGCTTTTTGACTTTGTGAGATTTGCCAGAAAATGCTGCAGGCAGACTCAAGGAGCAAGTGGAAGAAAGAGGAGCAAGGGGCGATGGAAATTGTCAACCCAAATTGAAAAGCTGTCGACGGCGCCAACTCTGCTCAGCTTTCAGCTCTTGGCCCACTCGAAGCGCCAAGTGAGTTTCACTGCGCAGCAGTTTGCCAGTTTACTGCTCCCCCTCAGTCCCCCTTTGTCTGGTTCCACGCCTCTGTACTTGAAGCACTTTACTTAGCGCTCTTGTCTCTATATTCATCTGTTTCTTTGCCTCTGCCTACTTCACTCTACTTTTGTACGTTGTTTCTTCTGACTCATGCTGTTGTTTCCTTTTGCTTATTCTCTCTTTATTTGTTTGTCTGTCCGCTGCCCACTTGAAATGTTTTGCAGCTTAGCTTTAGTTTTATATCTCTCTCTGTTTTGTTTTATACACATTTGTTGGCCCTATTAGTCATTGGCAATTCCGTTGGCAAATGTTGCAGCATAATCACATGCATGCCCCTGCCCCTAACCACAGCCATAACCCCAACCCTAATTCCCACTATATGGTAGATGATGACGTCGTCCATGTCGTCTGGCTCTGACCATCCTGCTTAGTCATTACCTTTTTTTCAAATGTCCTCGTGAATTTTACAAATTTATGCCAATTTTTCATATACTTCATCGGGTAAAGTACAGTGAAACTTATTTGATAAGGGACAATTTAGTTGGAAATTATTAGCAAGACATTTGGGTATGAGAAGTCTTAAAGATTAAAATGATATGTTTAATACTTATGGATAAAGTATGCATCGTTAGTCAATGAAATTTTATTGTGAATTCTGCTTTAAGTAGAAAACTGAATGCTAAAATTTACTTAACTAGGAAAAAAATTATAAAATTAAATGATATTTTGAAGAACAAAGATACAATTCTGTTGTATTCCGATCTAAACGCATATTAGGTCTTAGAACTTGTATATCTTAACTAAATGCTTTTATAGTAAGTAGTCTTCTTCAATATTATACATTCGTAAGACAAAACTAATAAATATTTTCTACTTAGATACTCTAGTAAAAACTATGTCTTTAATGATTGGAGATAAATGTTTTAAAGTGTCCACTTGTAGAAAGAAGTCTTTTTCAATATTATACATTCTTAGGACAATATTCATAAATAATTTCTACTTAGATACTCTCTTAAAAACCATGAAGATAAAATGATATACCAAGCGTCCACTTGTAAAAGAAGTCTTTTTCAACATTATACATTCTTAGGACAATATTCATAAATAATTTTTACCAAGATACTCTATAAAAAAACTATAATTTCAAGAGTTTCTTGTCTTGAATGATTGAAGATAAAATGATATACCAAGTGTCCACATGTAGACTCATACATATTCATCTAAACACAAATTGATTGGATTTTACCACACTATGTACTTTTTGTTGTTGTTGTTGGTGGTATAAAAGCTTATTCAATGCTTGGTTTTTTCCTATGTATTTGTATCCTTGTCGTTGTCCTTGAGAGGCTTTTAATGTTTTGTTTTGACTAGCTGTGAAGGAGCCACTTGCTTAAGGTTTTTCCCTTTAACTATTTGCGTCACTTCTTCTCGTTCCTTCCTTCTTTCCTTTCTCCTTTCTTCCTCTCACTCTGACTCTAGCTGCTGCTCTTAGTTCATTATGAGCAAGAGAGCTATTCATAAGAGTATACCACGTACTCGTGCTGGAAGGCTACTTCAATGTTTCATGTTTTTTTTTATGTTAATTTATGGGGAATTTCACTGCTTTTATGACTGGCCACTCGATAAGGCAAAAGCATTCACCACTCCCCTCTCACTTCCCATTTCCCTTCGTTCCTTCATGTTGTATTTTTGCAAATGTTTTCATACGTATTTCAACTTGTGCTCTGTTTTATCAAGGCGTAAATTATGCGGCCCGAAAAACTTGCAGTTTTCATTTCCGTTGGACTATTTTGCTTTCAGTTCTCGACTTTCTCGACAGGATATTTTGGGCAGGTGAACTTCCCCTTTGGGGCCACTCAATAGACCTTTTTTCCTCGGGGTCTTTGAACTTGTTGGCGTTTTTGCGGCTCATAACATTTAATGTGTGGTTGTTTTTGAATTTTCTTTCTTGATATGAACCACATGTAATATAAATATTGTTTATATTATTATTATGATGCTATACAGTTTGAATTGTGCGAAAATTCTCCTACACGAACGCAACGCAAACTAATCAGAAATTGAAAAAAACAGCTGGAGACAGTTGAGTGAATTGGGTAATTGGGAATATTGCCAAACGGGTCGATCCCAAATGCTTCAAATATGCAATTTAAAATAGTTTCTTTTCTATATACCCTGTATACATCCAGTGAGAAAATGAGGGTATAGTAAACTATTGAAAGTGAAGCAAACAATATATAAACCATACATGTAATTCTGTTCTGTCTCTTAAAAAAATGTATCAAAGTTATAGCTAGTTTCTTACACTACTTATGTATGAGTATTACTTAGTTTCCTATAATGGTCAACTAAATTTGCAGTTAAGATCTAGATTTTTCTTAGACTTATGTCTCTATAATTTTGGTATTCTACATATTTCAAAAGAAGGGGGTAGTAATAAAAAAACTTATTCAATAAACAATCTTAATCATAGACTTAATTGGTTTCTCTTATTCAAGAAAGATCCCTTTAGAATATGTATATTTGTATAATTAGTAATAAATCCAAGGATTAATTTTAAGATATTTCTTGTGTGCAGGAATCTAAGCATTACTTAAAAGATACTTTGTGTATAGTATCTTCAAGTTGCACACGTTACTTATGAGCCTTTTCCGTTGTTTTCCTCTTGTGCCAGTTAAATAAAAAGGCGTGCCAATTGCTTTAACTAGACTCTCGCCCGCCCCTTGAATGAAACCACCCTCCCACTCTCTACCCTGTGATCTGCCTCCCTGACAACGCCCCGTTGCATCGATCCATATTTAAACCGATTATATTTGTGTAGCAAAAACGAGGCTACAAACTGAATTATTCAGCATGCCTGGCAAACTCGTAACTGTGCATGTAGATGCTACATGTGGAGGTCTCTCTAAAACTCTAATATAAAATTACCATATACTATATATGCACATATATACTCGTATACATATGAAATCGTAGAAATACATATACGAAGAGTTGTTGAGTGAATTCAGCCTCATTAACTTGGCAAGAGATATTATTGGCTGATAATGCAGGCGGAAACTCGTGTGCAGCCACGCCCACAATTATAAAGACCTCCACTATAAAGTCTTATCAATGTTATCTGCTGAGCGTTGCAATCATTGACAGATGTGCGCTTTCTTAACGTTCTTATCAATGGGGTCTCGTAATCATCACCATAACAAACGAAAACAATTATAAAACTATAAAGAAAAAGAATCGTATAAAATGTAAATACATTTTTTTGCATTTGCAATCAATTAATGAATTAAATTTAATTTATATATAGTTTCCTTATCGCCAGACAGCAAAAGTTGCTTCTCTCACTTCTCCTTTCCCTTCTTCTCTTCCTCTTCGTCTGTCTCCCTAAGCACTTTAAATGTTAAGTCGAAAATTGCATTTATGCATTTCAAATATTTGCGGGCCAACAAATGGCAAAAGGCAGGCAACAAGAAATGTTAAAGCTAGTGTCAATATCAGAGTAGACAACGGAGACATACCCTGGAATGAAAAACAACAACTAATTCAACTTAGGAATGATATTGTCAAGAATATAATATTTAACAATACATATTTAAGCTAACATTGCAATTATAAATATAGTAACTTTATTATAGTTTTTTGGTAGCAATTACTTATTTGAGTCTTTCTTGCTTTTTCGATAATGTTAAATATTATAAAAAGCTAAAAAAGTGAGTACTTTTCTTCTTTGATTTGTACTTCCCTAAATCAATATTCAGCTCAGTTATCAAGCATACCCACTATACATAGTAGCTGCTTCACAGGGTATGAAAACCACTCTGGTTAAGTTTTATCACAAAACTTGTATGTCAATCCCCTGGCCAACTAGACATTTATTCGTTTTATACGTTTAATTACAGGGTATTAAAACCATGTATTATTGAAAACTAAGTTATATTGCTCCACTTTCTGTAGCTTTAACAATCAAATAAAGTTTATGCCTGCCATAATCCAATTTGATTGCAGGGTATTAAAACGCCATTGCAGTCATGCAAAATGCAACGTTGTCTAAGTTTGTTCGTTGTTGTTGCTACAGTTGTTGCTGTTGTTGTTGTTGTTGTTGTTGTTGTTGTTGTCGTTGTTGTTGTAAAAAGCACTCGACACGACACAAATTTCATTCGTTTACACAGCGTGTACCACAAGCAATGAGTGAGTGAGTGCGCTTTGAGTGTGTGAATGGGTTGTATAGTTAGGCAGAGTGAGTGTTTGGATGGTACGGTTTTTTGAGGGTAGTGTCGACTTTAATGTCGTTGCACTCACACACAACCAACAGCCAGGAAACAAACAAACATTGGACAGGACATGCATGGATGATAAACATCTTAAAATTATATCATTTTATAAACTAAAACAACTCTATTGAAAGCAACCATTAAAGAATATGTGTAGAGAGGGAGAGTTTGTCTATTGTAGTAGTTAAAAGTCTTAAATTTTCAATGAAAATTGTTTAAAAATAAATCATAGTATTTAAAAATAATAAAATATCTAAAACTCACAAGGATAAAGTAATCATAAAACGTTAACGGACTAAAAAGTTTAAAAACAAGCAAAACTCTTAAGGAAAGAAGTCTTTAAAGAGAAAGTAGTTTCGACTAAAATCTGTTACAGATTGAATAAAGAGATAAAAAAGATAGAAAACTAAGATCTCTTGTGAGAATAATAAATGACAATTTGCATAAATGGGTTGATAAACATGCAGCCAGTAAAACTTTCAAGAATGTTAATACAGACAGAGAGAAAACTTCTATAAACTTGAAGTTTATATAATAACAATTACATTATTCATATTTCTATGCATTTATTCAGCTAGACAAATCTCACATAACTGTAAACAATACTACCTTTGTACATTCCAATTGAATCATAAATTTCCGCTAAACTATTCTTGTTATTCTCCATTTGTTAATAATGGATACTTTAGCTCAAAATTGATAAATAACTGATACACAAATCATAAAACTAAAACAATTTGCGTCATTTCGCATCGAAATTCGATACAATTATTATAGAGGAGCGGAGAGGGTGTGTCTGTGGGCTGGGTTAGAGGCGTTTATGGGGGCGGGGCAAAGTCCAATTTGCCTTGTTGGGCTTTCGGTTTTTCCATTGCATTTTCAATTGGCAACAATAACAACAACAAAATAAATCAATGGAATGTGAATCAATAATCTTAAAGTCGTGTTGTTGTTTTTCATCTTTTGTTTTTTGTTTAACGCTCGAAATGCAATTTGCGATTTCATTTCAGTTTATAGCTCTGTGTCTTACTTCTTCCTCCCTCACTTTACTGACTTCTTCTCCTTCCCCGTCTCACATTACTCTTTACACTTTTCATTTGAGCTTTGTTGTTGCGCCTGCATTTGGCCAATCAAATGACACGCTTTCCCTTTCTCTCCCTTTGCCTTTTATATCTGTTCTCTCTATCTCTATTTGTAGCCCAGTTAGTTGCCACGCCTCACCGCCCCCCCCCCCCCCCCCCCAAAGCGTCGCTTTCCATTTGGCTTAGATACTTTTATTTGCATTTAAATTACGTTGTGAAAACTGGCTTTGAATCGGTCACCTTTTGGTTGTTGTTGTTGTCGTTGTTGCTATTTTCATTGGGTTTTCCATTGGATTTTTTTTGTGAGTATTCGTTTCTTAATGCTTTCGCTTTGGGACTCTTGGGAATTGCTGTTGATTGTGTGTGTGTGTGTGTTTGTGTATTTGTGTGTGGGCGGTGAAAAATAAAATTAGCTTTGCTCCCATGAAAATGTTGAAAGATCGGATTAACATTTAATACGCTTAACTATAATTAAAAGCTCATCAAATCTTTACTTTAGCGGGTCATATTAATGTTAATGATTGTATATTTTAAGAGAGGAAGTTCTTAAAAATATTTTATAGTACAGTTAAGCAACGGAAAGTTGAGATATAAATAGATGTAGTATAGAAAGAAGGGGCAATAAACTGGACGTCATATGTGATGTTATGTGAAGCACTGAGTTAAAGATCGAAATCTTACGAGGGAGTAAAGAATAATGTGAAAATAGTTTTAAAAAAAAATAGTAGATAAACTAAGAAACAAATTTTGTAGTAGATATTGTGAGTATATGTGTAACATCTTAATTATAACGCTCTATTCTATCTGATATACTTTGATGCATTTTTACATAAGATTTATTTTTCTTCGATTCTTTAGATGCAGATATAAAGATAAAGAACTTTAATTTAGATTTACCAAATTAAGAGAGCTGAATGAATCACAAAAAGACTACCTTCTCTATCCAGACTGCTATCTTCATTTCCCCTAAAAAGGGTATATGTGGAATTGCATTCAATTCTTTATCTTAAAGGCATTTTTATAAACAACATGAAATGTAGATAATCTTATCTGGAGTTGCCACAATTTGTGGCAGAGAACTGACTCAATATAGAGAGCAAAAGATAAAGAATTCTCCTATAGCTTTCAACCAGTAATTGATCAACAAAATGCGATTCGTCCAGTTTGCCATTCTCTTCTCTTATGACTCGCAGCGTATGCGTCAGAATGTTGTCGTTGTTATCGTTGTTGTTGGTTGTTTGTTTGTTGCTGTTGTTGTTGATGATGATGTTGCTCTGGCTGTTCCAGTTCTGAGATGACTTGTTTAACTTGTCGCGCTGCCTGGCAACGAATGATGATGACTTTCAGCTGCTGTTGAGGCTGTAACTTGGACATCTCTCTCTGTCTCCCTCTCATTCTCTCTCTCTTTCTCCCTATCAGTGTCTCATCAGCAGTCGCAGACGAGAGTAAAGTGTTGACCTCAATTGAAGTTGCTCGCTTGCATCCACAAAAACAACAACAACAACAAATAGCACAGAGAGATGTCAGTTATAAAAATATATACTATATTTGTTGTATGCAACGACAATTGGCTTGCGGCTTGGAAAAGTCCCAACTTTTAGATGGGGTGGAGTGGGTTGAAAGGAGTGTCAAGTGTTGCAAGCGTTGCATTCACCTCAACACTACACTACACCCACTAGGACTAAGTTTATGCTACTTTCTTATTGTTGATGTTGTTTATCCGTTCTTGTTGCCATTGTTAAAAGTTGCCCGTTGCCTACTCGCTCTCATATTTCGTGGCGGTTTCAGCTTTTTGCAGCTGCCAAGCAGTCGCGTCGTCAACTGGCATGCCACGCCCACACTCGAAACAGACACACACACATACAAACGCCCATTTCCGTCGCTCTTTGCCGTTTCTTAGACTGATGCACGACAGTGTTGCCTGACTTTTCTGGTAGATAGAAATAGCTCAAAGAGTAATTAAATTTGTTAAAGAAAATGCTTAAACTTTAATATTAACTAAGTTTATAATAAAAGAAAAAATAACAATTACAATATATCGGCGTTACTAACAACAAAATCTTAATATTTGTCAGATAATCTGTTATAGAAGAAACACTACCTATCTGTAAATTCAAAAGAATCATAGAATCAGCTAGTCATTTTTTATAATTAGTTAAATTCATATACAACCTTACAATGTATTCTCTTCTTAAATTGGTTTAAAAGAGCTGCAATTGGCTGAAAACTCGTTTAAGCTCTGCATTTGACCAAGACAGTCTCAGTTTTTCCTTATATTATTTTCTTAAGCTGCTAAATACTTCATTCATTAATATATTCAAATACCTCAGACACATTATTATTGTCGAATAGGACACCTCTAATGTCGATTTTCTATAGTTAACTTATTTTATTTTAATTTAACTAATCAAAAGTATATACAGAGAATATTGTTGATAAGTATATCTGGCAACCTAGGAAAAAAGCTAAATCTAGTTAGTTTATAGTTAAAAAGGCAACACTGTTGCGCGTTTTTCCCACACTCCGCACCTCGATTCCGCTTTGCATCCACATACGTACCTCAACAACATCCACTTGTATTGTGCAATACTCGACGCGTCGCTGCTGCTGCGTTGCTACTGTTGTAGTTGCTGCTGCTGTTGTAGTTGCTGTTGTTGTTGTTGTTGTTCGCCTTCCCATTGGGTTACTTTAGGTCATTGCAGTCGACGTCGCCGTCGTCACTTCTAACGCGAGCTTGAAGGACGCCGTCTAAAGTGTCGCTGCTGTTGTTGTTGCTGTTGATGTTGTTAATGTTGTTGTTATTGTTATTGTTACTGTTGTTGTTGTTGTTACTGCTGTGGTTGCTGTTGTTCTCATGCTAGTGGGCAGCAGACTGAACGTACAACAGCAAACGCTGCGACCTCTAAGCCAGCAGCGCTGTCGACGTCGTACGTCAACATTAGACTAAGAAGACCTTATAGAAACATTGGTTACGGGTATGAATATACACTGAATCATTGAATACTTACGAGTATTCGTGTACTATCAACACTCATTAGTTGTATTCATTTTTCTTTTTTTGTTGTTGAAAATTGATCTATAAATAGAAACTTTCACCGCGCATTAAGCGAAAAGAAAAACTTGCAATGCAATTGAAAAAATTTCCCTTTATGTTGAAATTTTATGCAATGTTTTCGGCATGCTTTCATTAATGTTTTTCTTGTTGTTGTTACTGTTGTTGTTGTTGTCGCTGTCATCTTGTCAACTGCATGCAACATTTAAGCCAAAAAATAAATGAGCGCAACGTTAGAAAAGCAACAGCAGCATCAAAAGACAAACGTTAAAGCTTTCTCGTGATCCACACACAAAATGTCGTTCCCAAAAAACCTCCCACAATTTCTTGCATGCGTTCCACATGGCGTATACTTGTTTCTATTCATGTGTTTGCTTTTACCTCATTTACGTTTATTGCTGCTGTTGCTGTTGTTGTTGTTGTTGCTGCTGTCGCTGCTGCTGCTTTGTTGAATCTCTTCAAAATCATGCTGGCGTAAATCCGCGCCATTTAAATTTCAATTGCATTTGTACATTTTTGCTCTAGCTGCTTTTACTCTGTTGGCTATATAAGTGAAAATTTCAATGTTGTTGTTTTTTTTTATTGTTAACAATAAAATAAAAGAAAAGTTGAAAAACAAACAAAGTGAAAAAGCTGCAACAGCAGCTCTTGAAAATGCATTTTTCTTGCTGTTTTTCTGTTTTTATATTGTTGTTCGCATTTAATTTGTAATTGATTCTGTTAGTTGCTGTTGTTGTTGTCATTGTCGTAGATGCTAAAGTTGTTGTTGCACTCTGCAATCACAACAATGTGAAAACAAAATACATTTTTATCGAAACAACAGCAACAACAGTTGAACCTCATACTTTTTGCATGCCTTTATAATAATACTTGCAATATGGGAGAAAAGTTCAATTTTTTTTGGCAGAAACTAAGTATAAAGTGATTCTTAAAAGATCTTGTCATTATATAAGGTAGGCACTATAATTACTACAGATTTTGCGAGACTACGCCTCTATCCCAATCCCCATATAACATTGAGAAAATAACTTTTTTAAAACAAAAACTTATATTTTTTTATTTAAATATAAAGCAAAAAACATAAAATTGTTAATTACGCTAATTGGACTGAAGTATGTATAAAGCAGGGACCGTTAATAACTGTTATTTGATGACTTTTATTATAAAAGTTAGTTATAACAGTTACAGTGCCTGGTATAAAGTACAATTTTTAATTAATTCTTTTCGAATTCAAGAGTTTTTTAAGAAAAGTTGCAAAAGATTTAACCACTTCCAATGCTAGAGTTTTGATAAGAATCTTTGAACACAATTGTTAAACTCACGCTGTAACTTGAAAAGAATTACCCAGACTTCTTATATTCAACTCAATCACTCTAAACATCTGACTTTGTTTGAGATTAAAAATAATATTCGGCAAAATAAAAAAATAAATTTATACAAATTATTAAAATAAATACTTCTTATACTATCTTAAGTTATTACTAAGATTAAGATAACAATAAAAAAAATTGTTTTTATACCAAAATAACATACTGTTTCCCATAGTGGCTTGGCGAGAGTCAAGAGTGCGTTGCTGCTGCTGTTGTTGTTGTGGTTGCCGTTGTTGTTATTGTTGTTGTTATTGTTGTTGTTGAGCACAAGTTTATTGGCGTCGTTACCAGTCGCAGTCAACGCAATCAAGCTTGCAATGCAATTACACAAATGAACACAGCAACAACAATTTTGATGCTGTTTTGGATGCTTTTATTGCTGACTGAGCATATATATATAGAGAGAAAGAGAGAGAGAGAAGCCTTGTATTATCTTTTCTCCCGAGTAAAAGTAAACTTCCGATTGTCAAAAGGCTATGCAAATGTATGGCAACATGTTGCCAACAACAGGCTATGTCAATATTGATAACTGAAGAATATGAAACCCGTTACACTTTGATAAGAAGCCGCAGTTCAGTGCGGTTGCACTCTATACTCTTTTAGCTTATCTTTGACTTAAGTGCCGCAGTAATCTCTGCGGTTGTCCCTGTTGTTGTTGCTGCTGCTGTAGTTGTTGTCGTTGTCATTTAATCGCCTTTTTGATTTTTCAAGTTTGAGCTGGTTTTTATTTTTTTATTTATTTGGTTGCTTGTATTTATTTCAGTTTTGTTGTGAAAGTACATAAAAGGCAATCGTTGTTGTTGTTATTTACTTACTTCTTTTTTTAGAAAGGCAATTGGCGACATTTTTGCAATGCAGCAACGCCAACATGTTGCTGTTGCTGTTGCCGTTGCTTGTTGCCAGGCTGCCATATTGCCATTTTGTATGTGTGCCAGTTTTTATTTGGCCTTTTTTTAGTTCATTTTTTTTATTTTGTTAACTGTTCTGCTCGCTCAAGTGTGCAGCAAACAAAGCATGAGTTATTGTTGCCGTTGTAGTTGATGTTGTTGTTTTATGTAAATGATGCTGCGCTTGCGTCCAGTGTTAAATTATGCAGCAAAATCTGTGAAATATTCGTATGTCTCTCAGTCAGACATCAGCTACAACAAAAGCAGCGCATAACTCGCTCAACAGCAGCAGCAGCAGCAACAACAAGAACAGCAACTGAAGCAGCAGCAACCACTACAACAACAGCAGCAGCAGCAACAACAACAACTGCAGCAGCTCCCTCAATTATTGCTGTCTACTTCAGTTGCAACATTCGCCTAACAAAACTTTCTCCCTTGTTGTTCTTGCATACGTTCTCTTTTAATACTCTTTCAAAGAGTGCCTTAATTTTGTCACTAGATTTGTAGCTCACTAAAGAAGGCGTGACAGTACCCACAAAATATATATTTATAGTTGATGACAGATTGTATATTTGGTATTGTTTCATACATTTTAACAAATTTAATTAAAATAGCAGTCATAGGAACGTTCAGTCGAAAATTGAATACGGTGTTAATAATCTTAATCTAACCAAAAGTTAACTTTTGTCTTTGATTATTATTGTTGTTGTCTCGCTGATGCTACCATTTTGAGACTCTTTGGCAAGCAACAAAAAGTCTCAAAAAAGAAACACTCAATTATGTATGTAGCAACATGTAGAGCAACAATGCTGTTGTTGCTGTTGTTGACGTTGCTGCTCTAGCAACATTGTTGCTCTACATGTTGCTGTCTTGGTTGCTTCACTCGCTTGGAACTTTTCTTGTTGTCGGTTGCTGTTGTTGTTGTCAGGTGCGTCGAGACAAGTGGAAAATGCTTGTGCGTGCATTGCTCTCATTGCAGCGACAAATATTTGCGCAACTTCCCCCACCCTCCTCTACTGCCACACCCTCCCCCCTTTAGACATTCCTTGCAAGCCATTGTCTGCGCTTTTGCCCCCGTTTTTCGGTCCCTTGTTTATTGTTTGCACCCATTAATCAGCACTCTAGTTGCCGTCAACAACATTATAAAGTATTTCATATAACCTGTTGCTTCTGTTGAATTGTTTTTTCTCTTTTGTTTTCCTTTTTGTCTCCTTCTTCGTTTCTCTTTACATATCTGTTCGCTTCCGTTTTAAACGGCTTAAAATATATTTATTGGATTTCTTCAAAAGGCAAACTTCCTTCACTTCCGCTGCGTTTTCACTTAAATTACACCATGCAACATGGAATTCAATTTGCATTTTCTGGCTTTAGGATTGCATGTGAATTAGCCACAACTTTTTCAATTAACTTTCTCTCTTGTAAGCTAAATTTAACACCACTAATTGATTCTATATCTATTAAATTATTATATCTCGATAGGAAAATCCATAAGTTTGTTGTCATTAGCGTTTCATAACGTTGGGCACGTTCGCCAGCCACAATCTGTTTATATTATTTGTGCATATCATATATATTTATATCTAAAGCGTATTTAATTGCATTGAATCCCATCTACATGCAGCTCTAGTTATTATTGTTGTTATTTTTACTATTGTTGCTATCTCGCATTGTGCAGTTATATTACAATAATTATGACAATATTATTGTATAACTGAAAACCCCACCCAAAACAAACCCATTTAGTTTCAGTTTCAGTTGTCGTAACAAGGCTATGTCGGGAATATTGTAACCGATAACCGATAACAACGAGGGCAACTATAAGTTCGAGCCGATAACCTAAACTTTCGTTAAGATTGTAAATCGGTTAAGAAGGGAATGTTCTGAGCGAAACTGTGTTTAAGGAACACTTAAAAATAGTACCTAGTTGGTATTTTAAAAGGTCTTCAGACCTTAAACTTGTCAAAACTTAACCGACTAACATACAGAATGTCTTTTGGATCATGATTTTATCTATAAATAGATGCCAGGCTTAAAAAGCCTGTTTTCAAAAAACCTTTATATCGCCAAATTCATATTATTAGTTAGTTTGAACTTTTAAATCCTCAGTTTTACTTTTCTCGCTCGCCAAAGATAACTTGCTTAGTATAACTTCATCAGTGTTTTTCATCTACATGTTAAATATTTTCAATTTAGTTGCAAATGCAGCGTTGCCACCCTATGGTTTCATTGCGCAGTCATAGCCTTGTCGTTGCCACACAATTTGTAAATTGGCTGCCTTTGATTGTGTTGCGTCAGGATCTGACTTTAAGCCCCAAGTCCTTGGAACATAACTTGCACCACGTGCCTTGCCAAGGCCTCTGCGACATTCCTCTTGCTCTTCTTCAACGTTTTTGCAACAAACTGTTACAGTTACGTGAAACTGTCGTACAACAGACCCAATCATACCATGTCATAGTTAGCTGGAAGTTCCGCGTTTACAGTTGGTTGCCCCTTTTCGTTTTTTCTCTCTCTTCTTTATGCAACAAGCGGCTTCGTTTTGTTTGCCCCAAACTGCGTCACGTTGCAATGTTTGACGTTAGTTGCGGCTGCTGTGGCTGAGATTTGCGTAAGCGAATTCGGTTTATTGTGCAACGTAACAATAAATATGGAAATTAATGTCAAACCGTTAGAGTTGCACAAGCTATAGGAGGGGGTGTGTTGAAGGGGCAAGAGCCTAGGCATAGTCATAACTTGTTGCAGGCCACGTCCTTTGCCATGTGAAATGACAACGTGAGGCAAGCTAAACAAGTCCTTGCCATTGGCGTTGTCCTTGGCTTGTTGCCACAGTGGCAAGTTAACGTACTTTGGTATCCATGAAATGAGCTGCCTTTCCAACACTTTGTCCGACGTTTGACCTTACTGAATCTTCGCTTCCCTTCCCTTGCCTCACCTCCTACCTACTTTTCCTCACCCACTTTGTGGTTTGCCTTTCAATTTTGTGCTATTGCTCATCGGGTTTTTGCATAATTTATTGCATTTAGTTTTCATTCGCTCTGCCATAAATTTCGATTTCCATCAAAATGTTAATACCCCTTCCCCTGTTATCCTCTTTATTTCCTACTCCTTCCGCTACCCTTTTGCTTGGTTTAAGTGCCTGGCCAGGACATTGCCGTCGCTGTGTCCCAATTTTGTTTTGATTACAACTGACCAACGTTTTGTTCGGCACGCCAAGTTCTCTCTTCCCACCTTCTTTCCTTTCTCTCTTGCCCCATAGTGACCTTCCCCCTTTTCCTCGTTGATATATAATTTCCCAAGTAAGCGCGTGGGTTTGGCTGCCTTTTTATTCTTCCGTGTTTTCTCTGTGTTTTTGTATGCCATCGTCCTATGCGCTATTTTTATATCTTTTTCGCAGTCGTATTGAATGTCCTGCTCTGACGCAAATTAATTAAATTATGTAATACCAAGTGGGTGGTGATGGGAAAAGAGGAGGGAATCAATCCTACTTAACCATTTCTAAATTTAGTCAAAGTCATCGCTTGATTAGGGAGACAAATTGATGCATATGTATATAAAAGACCATTGACAAGCGCACTTCATTAAGAGCATTGTCCTCATCTGAGAGGATTCCATATTCAAAAGGACTGTCAATGAGTTGGAAGAATGTCATGTGAACAGATTCATTGAAGGGTATTATTTTCTCTGCCTTTATTATGAAGTGAATTGTTTTTCACAAAAATTGTTTTTATACATTTCATAGCGACATCAATTGATGGGAATGTAAGTGAAGTTTTCATATGCTTACAGTGAAAAACACCAATAAGTTTTCTTAGGTATTTATTTTCCTTTTCTTTTCTGAGAATTTTGTTTCTACTCGTATGAGAGCAGCTTCTTTGAGTAAGCCTGCTCTAGTTTGTTCAGGAAGGTAGTCTTTTCGACAGGCTTCTCTGCCGGTTCAAGCTGATTTTGAAGTATTCTATTCTATAAAATATAGCGCAAACTAACTTTGGCGCGCCAAAGTTTGGATACCCTTGCAGTGCCCCGTGTGAGCCGCCAGATTTTTTACAAAATTTGTAATACTAAATGTTGGTTTCGAACCGATCGCTCCTATGTCAGCTATATGATATAGTAGTCCGATTTACATCAAATTTGGTAGGGATGTATAAAATTATACCAAACACACAATGTGTATGTTTGGTTCAGATATTTTGAGAAACAAAAAAATTTTTCATACTAAATGTTGTTTTCGAACCGATCGTTCCTATGGCAGCTATATGATATAGTAGTCCGATTTACACCAAATTTGGTCAGCCTGTTTAAAACTTAATTAAACACACAATGTGTATGTTTGGTTCAGATATTTTGAGAAACAAAAAAGTTTTTCATACTAAATGTTGTTTTCGAACCGATCGTTCCATGGCAGCTATATGATATAGTAGTCTGATTTACACCAAATTTGGTCAGCCTGTTTAAAACTTAATCAAACACACAATGTGTATATTTGGCTGAAATATCTTGAGAAACAAAAAAGTTTTTCATACTAAATGTTTATTTCCAACCGATCGTTCCTATGGCAGCTATATGATATAGTTATCCGATCCGGCCGGTTCCGACATATGTACTGCGTGCAGCAATAAGACGGACCTGTACCAAGTTTCATCAAGATAGCTTCAAAACTGAGAGACTAGTTTGCATAGAAACAGACGGACACACGGACAGACAGACGGACAGACGGACATGGCTATATCGACTCGCTCGCCGCCCTGATCAAGAATATATATACTTTATGGGGTCTGTGAGGCTTCCTTCAATGCGTTACACATTTCGTGACAAAATTATAATACCCTCTGCAAGGGTATAATAAAAATATATTTAAAAGCACAAAAGAGTTGAAAATTCTTTATATTATTTCTTTATTTCTTTATATGAAGTTTCAAGAACTATAATTAAAAGAGTCCCAATCCAATAAACATATCTGGTTAAACTGTTAAATTCTCTAGGTGATTCTTTTTCATAGTACTAAAACTCTTTCTTAGAGCCATAATTTATCAACCTTTAATAAGATGGATAGATCTCTTTGTAGGCTTCATCTCTTTCTCAGTAGTCTTTATACTTTTCTCCACTTCCTAGGCACATTAGTAGGCTTAGTAAATTGAGTACACTACAAACAAAGTTCAAAGTACAGAGTAGCCTTCAATATATTAATATTTATTGATTTCTATCTGAAGCCTATAAGATGCAGGTGATGACTATTCGATTTTTGAAAGAATGTACTGTTATCTGTATAGGTATGTAAATATAAAGAAGTCGACGCGTTGTTGTTTCCTCATTGAAATTGCATTATTTTGTTATTGTTCTTATTGTTATTGTTATTGTTATGATTATGATTGCGAGTTGTCATCCTGTTGTCGACTGTTTGAATTGGCCAAATGCGCGTTGCAAATATGATTTTCACGTTTTCTTTGTCATGGCGTTGACAAGGCGATGTCGCGACGTTGAGTCAAAACACAGCTACAGATACGGATACATATGTATTTGTATCTGTATCTATATCTATATATCTATATCTGTTGTGAAAGAGACATTGTCCGATTGCATTCAAACTGGCGTTCAGTAGCATTGCAAGCGTTCCGTTGAACGTTGTGTGGAAAATTGCCTGGGAAATAAACTCGGGAAAATTTTCAGAAATTTAAAGAAAAACGAAACAAAGATTTAAGCAAATTAAGAATGTTATCTTTAGTGATAAGACGCTTATTGAAGCGAGGTAACAGCTAGTTTAATACTTTAATAAATGAGAATCTTTAATTAATTTTCCTTTATTTTTCTTCCGTTTACAGATTGCGATTGCGGCTGCGTGGACACGTACAACGGCGGCATCGTTGAAATTGGTCACGGTCAGGTACAGGAGGCGACAGCCCAAAACGTAGTTAGCAGCAGCCTCAAGACGGCGCACACAAAGGTCGCCACATCCGGGGGGCATGCCAATACGCAGCCCCCCAGTAAGCGTTCCAGCAGCGGTGCCGATGGCGACTATCAGCTGGTCCAGCACGAGGTGCTCTACTCGCTGTCTGCCGAATATGAGGTGGGTTCTAGTTTCTTTACATCTTAATCCATTTCTAATCCTTATTTGTCTCTTGTGTCAGGTGCTGGAGTTTCTGGGTCGTGGAACCTTTGGTCAGGTGGTGAAATGTTGGAAACGCGGCACTTCAGAGATCGTTGCCATCAAGATTCTTAAGAATCATCCATCTTATGCGCGACAGGGACAAATTGAGGTTTCCATATTGTCACGGCTCAGTCAGGAGAATGCGGATGAATTCAATTTTGTGCGTGCTTTCGAGTGTTTTCAACACAAGAATCACACCTGCCTGGTCTTTGAGATGCTCGAGCAGAATCTCTATGATTTTCTCAAGCAAAACAAATTCTCACCGCTGCCGCTCAAGTATATACGTCCCATTTTGGAGCAGGTAATTACGTTTCTGTCTTTAAGTAACAGATAGAAGAAAGTATTTTAATCCTTTGAAGTATACATTCTTCCCCATTCTTCCCCTATTAATCCTCTTTAACTCTTCTATTTCAGGTGCTGACTGCCCTGTTGAAGCTGAAGCAACTGGGCCTGATTCACGCCGATTTGAAGCCGGAGAATATAATGCTGGTTGATCCAGTTCGTCAGCCGTATCGTGTTAAGGTCATCGATTTTGGTAGCGCCTCGCATGTGAGCAAAACTGTATGCAACACGTATCTGCAATCACGCTATTATCGTGCCCCAGAGATCATATTGGGTTTGCCCTTCTGCGAAGCGATCGATATGTGGTCACTGGGCTGTGTGGTAGCTGAACTATTTCTTGGATGGCCCCTTTATCCGGGTAGCTCTGAATTCGATCAGATACGTTACATATCACAAACGCAGGGTTTGCCCACGGAACATATGTTGAATAGCGCCTCAAAGACATCCAAGTTCTTTTATCGTGATGTGGACTCAACATATCCATTCTGGCGTTTAAAGACCACCGAAGAGCATGAGGCAGAGACGAATACAAAGAGCAAAGAGGCACGCAAATATATATTCAATTGTCTCGATGATATTGGACAGGTGAATGTGCCCACAGATCTGGAAGGTGGTCAACTGTTGGCGGAGAAAACAGATCGCAGGGAGTTTATTGATTTGTTGAAACGCATGCTGACCATCGATCAGGAGAGACGTCTCACACCAACGGAGGCATTGAGTCATAGTTTCACGAGGCTAACCCATCTGGTTGATTATGTTTACTGTAACAATGTGAAGGCCTCTGTGCAAATGATGGAGGTGTGTCGTCGCGGCGACTTCCACACGTGAGTATTAATATTTCAACTAGGAAAGTTCTCATTCTAAATTAACTTTAAACTCATTTTCTTAGTGTACAACCCGCTCCGACGCTGGTGACCAACTTTGTGCCGAGCAGCACCGACAACATGACCTTCACCATCAACAATCAACTGACCAGTCAAGTGCAACGTCTTGTTCGGGATGGACGTCCCACATTAGCCTACGAGGGTCTCTATCAGATCTACGGAGGACGCAATGTGGCCAGGCAATATCCCCAGGCACGCACCGATACGTTCCAACATCAATTGGTATCGAATATTTTGTGTCCACCCTCGTATCAGGCTATGCCCAGTCCCACCAAGCATGTGGTTGTTGGTAGTGCCACGATGCAACCGCCGTTGCAAGTGCCACCACAACAATATGTCAATGTGCCCGTGCCCGTTTCAATGGTTGAGCCCAGTTCGGGTCAACGGATGTTGTTAACCAATCGTGTGCAGGCAAGTGGCGTGGCTTGGCCACAAACAGGCCGACAAATGGCGTTAGTACCGTCTTGGCCACAACAGGCGCCGGCTCATTCGCTAATTGTGGACTCGACGCCGTTGTTCAATGTGGAGGAGATCTATCCCAAGCATCATCTCAACTTGCCACGCAACGATCTCAAGAAGGAGTCGCCGGCTCATCATTTAGCGTAAGTATTACAGCTGCAAATCCTTATTGGACTATGTGAAGTGTTTAATCTCTGGACAAGCTTTCTATATATATTTTTGTTGGCTTTTGATCTCAGGAGTATTTATATTTATTTAAAATTGTTGTATTTATTTGTAATTATTTATTTAAAATTGTATTATTAGATTGTAAACATTTGCTTGTGTTGTGTCTTTTAAATATTTATATTTTACTGTCTGACACTGCATCTTGTACAAAAATGTATAAAACATTAAAGAAGGCTCTATAAAGTATATATATTATTGGGGTTAGATGTTAGAAAAGATTTTACCAACACAAGAAAATAATAACTTATAGAATAGGCCTTAAACTTAACGAATACGTAAAGATTTCCGGGTACTTTCCGGACAAATGGCAGCTGTAGAAAGAAAATCAGCCTATAGTTTTAAAAACTGTGTTGTTTCTTTAGATAACTTAGCCAACTCACTAACTGTTCATAATTTGATCAAAATCAGACTACTAAATCATACTGTTGTCATAGAATTGATCGCTTAAATATCAAATATACCTTTTTATCCACAGCAAGGGCAATTCTTATCGCGTGCCGCGTCACGAGAAGAAGGAGCATCAGCAGCTGTCGCCAGTGAAGAAGCGTGTTAAGGAGAGTTCACCGCCGCATCAGCAGCGTTATCAACGTGCCGCACATGTGTCGCCGCAGTACCACAACCACCACAATTGCAACTATGGAGGAGGTTATGGCGCTGGCACAGCTGGAACCATTGTTGCCAGCTCGGCATCATCAGCGAGCAGTGAGTAGAAGCTGAGCAACAGGATTACATATAGAATTCTAATTTGACTTACATTAATTTCCAGACATTGTCAACGCAAGTGGCAGCAGCTCATCGAGCTCGCATCATAATCATGCCCCTGTGGCACATGCCCCACACGGTAGCAGCAGCAGCAGCAGTGCTTACAACAATGCTGGTCATCACATTGTGGTTAACAATGGCAGCGGTGGCTGTGGCTCAACTGTTGGTGGTCCATACCACGGCAGCAGTCAACCACCGTTGCATGCCCATCAGCCACATGTGAAGCAGCCAACAATCACCATACATGACACGCCCTCACCAACAGCTGTTGTTGGCGATGTCATTACCATTTCAGACAGCGAGGATGAGGGTGCAGATGTCCCGGCAGCAACATTGGCTGTCCAACCTGTTAAGCAGCGAGCGCATGCACAATCCCAGACGAGCAGCAGTCTCATGCAACAGCAGCAGCAGCCACATCAACAACATCCACAGCAGCAGCAGCAGCATCAACAGCAGCCACATCAACAACACTCGACCAGCAGTTCATCGAGCTCGGCATCTTTGCATTGTCGCAGCAATGGACAGCCATTGCATGTGCAACAGCAACAACAACAGCAGCAGCAGCAGGCGGTTAATTATGGTAATGCTCACAGTTCCATGTCCTCAACAACAACAACAACAACTTCAGGCAGCTCCAATGCCAATGCCAGCAATAATCGTAGCACCAGCAAATGTAGTAATCAGTTGGTCGGCAGCGGAGCTAGTCATCATAGCCATCATAGTCACCATAGTCACCACAACCACCACCACCACCACCAAAACCACCACAACCACAACCAACAACAGCAACAACATCATGGCGGTAGCACCAGCAATGGCAATGGCAATGGCAACAGCAACAGTAGCAGTAACAATAACAGTACCAATAACAGTAACATTAACAGTAACATTAACAGTAGCAGTAACAGTAACAGTAACAGTAATAGTAGCAGCCAACAGCAGTTGCCACCGCCACCGCCGCCGCCAATCCACAGTAGCAGTAGCAGTAACAGTAGCAATAATCATCATCATCACCATAATAATACGTCGTCTGTGTCTGTGTCTTCGTCGTCGTCGTCGTCGATGGGCGGAAGTGGAAATGGAAATGGATTTGGTGGTGCTGCTGTCATAGACACTTGTTCGCTACAGTCACAGCAACAACAGCAGCAGCAGCAACAGCAACAACTACAACAGCAGCAGCAGCAATCGCAACAACAGCCACAACAGCAACAGCATTGCTATCAGCCAAGCTCCCATAACAACAACAACAGTCATCACACCACTTCCAATTCTGCTTCCACTTCCAACCAACAACCACAACAACAACAGCAACCACCACCTCCATCATCACATCACCATAACCATCATAGTCTTCAGCTTAACCCATCCACAGCTCCCATTTCCATGTCCAGCACAACAAGCACACAATTTGGCACATCCCTAAACAATTCCTCAAGTCTTTGCCTTGCCACAGTCCCTGTCCCTATATCCGTCCCCGCCTCAGCCTCTGTCCCAGTCCCTGTCCCTGTTCCTGTCCCTGTCCCTGCCCCACCTCAGTCGCATCTCAGTCGTCATAAGCAAACGCAACACGTTCATCTAGTAATTCCATGCGTAACCGTAGGTGATCACGATCCAGAGGATGCACGTCGACGACAACATGCCGTTGTGCCAAGTGGCAGCAGTCCCAAGCATCATCATCAACATCACCAGCATCATCACCAGCAGCAACAACAATTGGTGCAGCCCTCACAACAGACGCCGCATTATCAGCCCCAACCACAACAGCTGCAGCAACAACAACCACAGCAGCAGCAGCAACCACAGCAACAACAACAACAGCAGCCCAACATCAAATATGAGCCTGGACAATCGCAAAAGAAACGCATCTTAGCCATGGCACAAAATGAGTGCAACTATCAGCCGCAGCCACAACCACAGCAGGTGCAGGTGCAACAGCAGCAACAACAAGCACCACCTCCTCCTGTTACCAGCTTGCCGCATATTCCAACGAAGCAGGAACCAGCTGAATTCTATCCGGAATACGCACAACAACCACCACAGCAACAACTGGACACCAAGCGTAGCAGCTGGGCAGCAAGTTCAAGTGGTTCAGCTATGCCGTTGGCGCAACCGAAACGTGAGGCACCATCGGTGGCACCAGTCAGCTATGTGGCACCACCTTTGGCCCACTCCAAGAGCAGCTCGAGCTCGTCATCCTCGATCAGCGCTATCGCTGCAGCGGCTGCTGCAGCTGCAAGTGTTGGCCCACCATCGTGGGGTCCACCGCAGGTTTATCGCCAGCCATCGCAACCGCCACCGGGTAGTGTGGCCGCAGCAGCACCACAGTCGGCTGCACCACCGCATCATCATCACAGCAGCCACAGTCACCATCATCATCATCAGGCGGGCACGCCGCTGGGCGGCTCACCGTCATCGACAGCCGCTGCGGCAATGTTGCAGCCGGATATTTATGCTCAGGGTGACATGTATCGACGTCCCACGGTCTATGTGTCCCAGGCCGCGCCCACTTACGCCTATACGAACAGAGCGGTGGTGGCTCCACCACCTGCACACAACAGCTCCAGTCGACAGGTGAGTTCAGACATTAGAGATATAATAAGAACTATACAAAATTGGTTACTTAATTACCTGTAAATAAACTTTTAATTACCCACAATTACTTGATTTATTTATATTTAAAAACAAAAGTAATTACAGTGAGTGAATATTCCATTTTGATTTAAAATAAATGTGATTTTGTTAAAATAGTTTTTTACTCTTAACTTGATTAGCATCGGATGTAATTGTCAAAGTAAATTAAAGTAGTTTATTAAGTAATTGAAACTCTTTTATTAAAATTATATTTATATAATTATTAATTGTAATTTAATGTTGAATGTTTTAATTACTAAGGTAATTGAAATTACTTATTAATTTTTATGCTCTGTCTTTTATGAATTAATTTTACACTTTTCTTTATATTATATGACAATGATTTACATATTTTCTTGAAGCTTTCCATATTTGTATACTAATTTACATATACATTTACTTTCACATTTCATTACATCCACATTATTCACTTTTCTTTAATAACTGTAGTAATTAAAAATATATTTTGTGGTATTTATATAACTAGTAAAATAAAATAAGTAATTACAAATAATTGCTTATATCTTTATAGCTGCTATTTAGAATATTTTCCTATTTGTAAACTCAATTTAATCAGTTGTATTTGACTTTTTAGGTTATACCATCGCATCCGTTGCCGGCGCACATCCAAATTCCGACGCAATATAGCCAGTTTGGACCATTGAGTCCTGCCCAGGTAGCTGCCAGCAAGCATGCGGCGCATTTTGCGCCAACTAATATATGGTATGGTGCTGAGTAGCTTGCAGGGTGAACGGGTTGACGAGGATGCCAGAGGCGAGGCCAAACAACAACACCACAAGCAACACCACAACAACAACAACAGCCTTGTTTCCTATTACCACCACCATCACTCTCCACATAGCCTAGTACTTGAGCCTAGAACTTCATCGATTGATTGATTGATTGATTGACGCTCGAGTGAGTCGAAAATGCCAGATTGATGGCCTAACAAAGGCGCCAATTTAAACTGGTTTTCATTTTTTTAATCTTTCACTTTTTACATTGATTTGCTAATCAAATTGTAATTTTTTTTGCTTGCACTTAGATCTTTTATGGCCTCGGCTAATGGCGACGACGACGATAATCCCAATGACAGCAACAGCAACAACCATTGCAATACCGAGGATGAGTTGCAACAGTTGCAACTAACACAATGCTGGTGGTTTATGATGCTCATGCAACAGAGCATCATACACAACAACAGCAGTAACAGCAGCAGCAACAATACAAACAGTCGCGGCAGCAGCATGTTGCACGAAACATCTGCAACATCAGCAACATCAACATCTGCAAGCAACAATGTTGCACGCAACAGCAGCAGCAGCAACAATCGAAGTCGTCGCAAACGTTAGAAAAAACTCGTCTGTCCCACTCGCTCGCTAGCAAATGTTTTCTTTAAAATGTTGGCAATCCTCAAACGATTGTCGATTATATTCGATAATTCGATTCATCGAATTATAATTATAAAGGCTTTTTTTAAAAATTACTTGAATAAATGTAAAGCATTTTGTACACGCAGTTTGGAGTGTAAAATGCATCAATTTACATCAATACACATATGTAATTAATACATACAAATAATGCTGTATATTAACAGCAACACACACACACACACTCACACACTAAAGGAACTAGAAAACACTTTCTCTACACATATATGTATTTTCGAAAAATTCTCTAATTGAAAAAACAAAACCTAAAGCGTTTCATTATGTGTGTTGTATATTTTTTATTAGAACTTCTAAGTAAATGCATACTTATATAGATATATAGAGATATATACTATGATAAATATTATGATATGCCTAAGTACTACATGCCTACATATATATGTAAAACCTAATCCTAATACTAAAACTAATCTAATATTATACTATACTATATACATAAACATATAAAAAGCTAAATAATGCAACAAATTACATATATGATTAATGCAACATGTTTCTGATACACGATAACAACAGCAACATAAACAACAACAGCAACAACAACAAATACTTAGTGCAAAAAAAAGGCATAGACAGTTTTTTAGACTCTTTTTAGCAAGTACCTCAACGAATTAAAAAAAATAAACAAAACAACAAAAAAAAAACAAGCAGCAACAACAACAACAAACAAATAATGTTATGCAAATTGCCTTTTACAACAACAAAACAAAACAAAAGAAAACAATATTGTATAAAAATAAATAAAAATAACTTACAATTAGTGAGATAATCATTAACCGAGAAATATGATATGATACCGCAAAAACCTTACTAGCAATCAAAGCATACATATAAAAATAATAACAATATTGTAGGTAAACCGTAGCGATATATATCTGATATAAACTGATAACTGAACATGCGATATATTATAGCTAATAATACAATATACATAGATATTTGTGTTTTTTTAAAAACCAGCCACACATACACACATACGCACTCTCATAGATCTTAAACTAAGCTGAATTCCCCACAATTGAATCAATAGAATTCTTGGGGTTTTGTACAAAAACATCAAACAAAAAAACAAAAAGTATAGAAACAAATAAATTAGATGCATTGTATTTAGCAATAACTAACTATTAATATTTAATAATGGATTTTAAAATCAGATCAGGTATCAGGTCAAGCGAATTACTTATAAACAAAGAAAACAAAACGGAAAGAAAAGAAAGAAAATAACAATTTATGTAAACTTAATCGCTTTATCGTTTATTTCTGTATGTACCCTTTAAAAACGAAACAAAGGTCTTGGGTTTATCTTTTATCTAACAGACTCTGCGTTTAGGTCTCTTGTTTCAATTAATGAATGAAAATCACAAGAATTATGAGAATGTTCACTAAAAGTACAAAAACGGCAAGCAATCTAGCAATAATTGAAGAGTTATAGGCTTTTAAAATGTTTCTAATTTCTAATTTATTAGTTTTATTTCTGTACTCTTCTAATAAACGCAGAGATTTTATTTTATACATTTATACTATCATTTAATTACTTACTTTTGTGTATATAGAAATGTCCTTGCTTACTATTATATCGATATGCTATTCATACAAAAACATATATTATAAATGATATACTACATACTATCTACCTAAAACATACATATTACATAATGTTCTTGTTAATTAGGTTTCTTAAAGTATTTTGTAGTTAGTCGTAACACTTTGTCGCTATTTTTCATCGATTTTTTTTGTCAATCTTCGTAATAGTTCTTTTTTTTTTTGTTAGTGTTTAGTACTGTGGGCACTTCCTATTATGATGATAATACTAAAAAGAAATATATAATCGAAAATGATCCCCAAAATGCACGTTTCAATGTACCAGTTTGTATGGTGAAGAGATCCGTTTTATTATTGTAATTAATATAATGTTTATGATTATTCGAACATAACGCATGAATATATGATAATTAATCAGCTGTGCACGAAATAATTGTAACAAAAGAATTAACAAATTATATATGTATACATACATATGAAAATATACAAATATAAATATATACTGCAACAAGAAATGCAAAAATCGATCTATTTGAAAGTCTAGCATATAATTATTGTGATGTAGTTTTTAAAAATCGATGCAAATACAAATTGAAAGTGTCGGAATTTTTGTCCTTGTCGTAATTAGCCAGTAACAAAATTAACAAAGCAAACAAATTACAAATTACAATTACAAATTACAAATTAATTATTATGTATAATGTATAATCGATACCGTTAATAATGCGGCATATAAATATAAACAAAATAATATATGTTAACTATTTAGTACGCAAACAAAATGACTAAACACAAAAAAAAAGGCAAAACAACAATTTATTTTATTTCGTATTTCTGATTTTTCTTTTCGTTTCCATTTATGAAATAACAACTTTTGTCGTAGAAAATAAAATAATGAACTTTTTAATGAGCAGCTAAATAGCCGTTAAATAAGAAACGTTAGTGTTGTGACTATACATACATATATACGCGATAACGATCTAGAGATCTAGCTGTAGATGATATGATATGAGATGGTATATACATATATATATATCTTGTGTTTAAGAAGATCAACAGCTGTGGCAACTGTGGTTAGTCAAATTCAGCTGCTTACATTTTGCTGGCTTTTTGTTTCAAATTCACCTTTCTTTTATAGTTTTTGTTGTTGGTTTTTTCGTCGAGTTCTTTAGGTGTGTTTTTATACAAATTTTATGGACCATTAAGTTAAAAGAAGCATCAACAACAATTGCTATAAATAAAAGCGATAAAAACAATTGTCTTAAATCCAATCGTTTGATGTGAAAGCGATTTGACGTTTATTTGATTGTTTCCCTTTTTATAAATATATATATACTAAAAATACATACACATAAAGTATACACTATTATTAATTAACTAAAATATGAAAATATAAAATAACTGAACAAGTTAAACGATAATAAACTCTTCAATTTCTACTCAATGTTTTTAGAGAAGCAACAAAAGAAAATTCAAGAACGCTTTAAATGTAACAAAAAACGAAACGTTAATAGACTTAAACTAAACAAAAAAGAATGAGAAGGAAAAGAAAAAGAAAAGAAAACAAAACGTATATAAATTACATTCACTAACTAAACTAAAATACACGCAGACATGGACATAGACATATACATATATATGCATATATATCGTTTTGTATTTAAGAGAATTACATTTTAAAAATCAACAATGTTTTAACTGTGTAGCCTTAAAATCAATTTACAAATCGAACTTTAAACACTATTTATGTATAACAAATAACTATCATCTATATCTATTATCTATCCTTGAAATATGATATGATATTGATATGATAGCAGATCGATCGTACAATATTTCTATGTATCAAACAGTTGATTTGCCTTTACTTTTTACTTGTATGATTATCCAATTATGTTTAATACTTAAAACTTTACTTTGTGACTTTTAAATTGTATTTTATTTACTGACACACACATGCACACAAGCATAAACTTTTATATTGTATACCATATAAACATAGCCACAACATGCATATATTACAAAACTTACTATTATCATAAATGATTATAATATACATTTACTTATGTCCTAAACCCAAAACCATAAATACATACACCTATTATTATCGAAAGCATAATTCTATTGTTTTTCTTATTATTTTCATACATATATTATTTCATTCTGCTAGAGATAATTAAGGAAGCTAATCAAAAGTCTAAACGGAATCAACAACAACAACAAATACAACATATATCCCACCAAATTAATTTTAACAAATAAATAGGGGCAAAACAATTAAATAATAATATATATATTTATCAATCGAATATTGTGCAATATAAGTATATGATATATTATTATTATTATAATTGTAATTATAATAATTTTTAGCATTTTCCCCCCTCAGTCCTTCTGTGTAGATTCCTTTCGACTCCTGTCGAGGCTCTAGCTGCAGCTAAACACAATACTTTAATTTAGTTAATGGTAAATCAGGTTTCTGAAGTTGCCAATAGATTGTTAAATAATAATTTCAGAAGACAAAAGAATCCCACTAATCTAGGGGAAGTACCGATTTCAACTTACGGATACAATCCTTAAAGTATGCTATGCAAATTTCGATTCGATTGTATCGAACTTGGATGGATGATCTATAAGTTGTTTGACCAATTCAAAGACGAACAATTAATGAGCTTTTATAAATAATTTGTCGCTTTGGAATGTGTTTCATACGCAAGTTATGTGCATTTATCAAGCAATGAAATAACCACAACAACAACAACAACAACAACAAATACCAATAATAATTTATTAAGTAAATGCCACGTAAAAATAAATACGAGTAGTTAGTGTTTTAAAAACAAACAAATCAAAAATAACAACACAAAACGAAATTTTTTGGATTCGTCGTATAATGAAATGCATGGATCGAAGCGAATATTAACAATTGACGCTGACAAACAAGATTGATAAGAACCCGTCCATAATTAGATTTTGTTTGTTCAACAACAACCACAAAAAAAAAAACAAAAACCAAATGGAAAACTGGAGAAATTGAATTCCAGAATTCTAGAAACGGCTCTCTAGATACATAGTTAATACTTAGTCGGCGGGTAAATTCTATTAGAATAAATTCAATAAAATAGTTATACACATTAATATATATAGAAGCTCTCTCTCTCTATCTTCGTGTTTCTTTCGACTTCAATTCCACTTAACTAGCTGAAAAAGAATAAAAATAAGACACTTGAAATTGTGGTTCGGATTGATATTAGATGTTTTAAATAAAAAATTACAAATTAAACCCAAAACTAAGTACGATATATTTATACATATACACAAAGAAAGAAAGCAAAATACAAATACATATTGAAAACAAAATTAAAATTATAATTATATACACTATATTTTATTAAATACAAAATATTTCGAAAGATTAAACTTAACCAAAAAGATAAAATGTTGATGTGTGAAATTTATAAGACTAGCATATTTCCTACCTAACAAGAAAATAAAAATAAAGAAACAGAAAATCGAAACAATATACGTTATAATGAGATATATATCTATATATATATACATATATGATAACTATTATTAATTAGCAGCTAGAGCTGAAATCATACGCATTCTCACGATTATAACTAAGATAAAAGATATTGAATTTAAACAAGCGTCTAACAAATTGATCGTACCTTTTGCTGATTTAAATGGAAAAGTAAACAAAGTAACACACACACATAAACATATATGTACAGTGTATGTATATGTATTAAAACAATATGTTTTAAATAAATATACATATATATTTAATAGCCAGTAACAAATGCAAATAGATGATGGCACTTTAATGGGATTTGCTTTTTATATATACAATGTAATTAAAGTTCATCGCATATTGTATCTGTATGTGTATGTGTGCGTGTGTGTGTATTTTATATAGTATTAGTGTCGTCTTGCGCAGTTTCAGAAATAACTGATGAATTTAAATATTGTATTTTTATATGCGAACTCAAATCGATTACAATAGCCAATAGACCGTAGTTAAGAACAGCTCCTCTAGCAGGCATATTATTAACTATTATAATTATAATTATTAATAATAAATAATTCGAAAATCGAACAGAAAAATAATACCAAAGACAGATAATCAAAGCGCGCACATAAGTATTTAGTATTAGGATATTAGATAACAGATAACTGATAAAATGATAATGGTCATGATCTTTCTTTGGGCACCAAGTCATTTGCATACCTACCACATACCATACCATACCTAACATATTATGTGTACTATCTATACAGATTTGTTCCGGAGTCCATACTTGATTGGGATTTCGAATAGAGCTGCATATCTTCTTATAGAAAGTACCTAAGATTAATTTAACCAGATAGAAAAACCAAACAATACGAGTTTCGAAGGATGAATTTAGCTTTTTAAGTGCTTGGGTTAGACAACGAATTGCCGGGCAGATCGGGGCGAATCTAACATGAAATTGTACATTCCCTTAGGCCTCTCCCCCCCCGTCTAAATATATTAATCAATGATAGCATTGATTAATCAATCATTTCGATCACCAACGATGTTGCTGGCGATCCTTAAAATACAAGTAACTAGTTTGTTGGATCGTCACTAGCTACTCCCACATACATATGAGATAATGCAATTTTTTGTGCCGTGTTACACCTACTCATAAAAACTAACTACAAATAACTAACTTAACCAACTAACTAAACGATTAACTAATTAATTTTTTTTGTATCTATCAATGTGTACTGAATGTTTTTACTTGGTGTCCTTTTTAAACATATGAGAGAGAGTCTTTAATCTAAGCGTTTAAATAACTGAAAATGGAAAATGACAAAATGAAAAATGCAAAACGAATAACGAAATACTTATATCAAAAACCAAGCACACCGATACATTTAGCATTGTACATGATATGGATATGGAATATGAATACGATAAGCGTTTAGTTGTATGCAAATTAAATGAAAAACAAAAATGCAAAATCAGCAAAAAAAAAAAAAAAAACATATATGTACTAACTAAAAGAGTTATACTTAACTTATCCAGATAATATGCGTACCTTTTTAAGCAACTAATTCAATGTTAAATAACAATTGTGAAATCTTTGATAGCAAAACGAATTAATACTTACAATATAGAGAGTAATTAAATACTTCAACTATTTGGGAGTACACCGTCTCAAGACCAAACAAATTGTAACACAATGAGCCGCAAATTTGTATTTATATGGTAATTACCCGATGATATCCCCCAAATAACTCTCCCGAACCCAAGCGCAAGACAAAAACCTAAAACAATCGAGTTCCGATTTCAAAGCTAACGTTAAAGTAAAGATAAAGATATTGATAATGATAATGATAAAGATAATGGTAAACCCAAACGCGTTTAGATAATTGATAATATGATTAAGAACTTTTGACTTTTATGGCTGTTTAGAGATTTTATAATACATATACTAATTATATATATAAACGGATATAAACCAAACATTTTTCGTAAATTATTTATTTACATACACATATAGAAAAACTCACACACATACACACACACTCACACTTGTGAAAGTACTCATCATACACATAGAGAAATCCATTTTTTGTGCCCCGTAGTATGAGATCGAAACAGATCGTAACTCTATAGCGGGTGCTACGGGACAGTCCTTGACCTTTAACTATATTTATCTCACTCACTCACACACACACATATTCACACTCTCTCACTCTGTCTGTAAATGGTTTTCGGCAAGCTTTGGCATGATAAACCCTCCGCTCCAACGATCGTCAAAAAGATCGGGAGCGTTTTTTGTAGCGATTAGAGAAAAAACAAACGAAAATTGTGAAATTTAGTGTCTTTACACTTTAAAGAGTATATACAAAAGATGGAAACTTAACTAAGTATAATTGAATGTAGATGGCGAAAAATGCCAATAATCGTATAAGCATACTTACACACAGATACACACATATACACAATTACACAGATACGAATACAAAATTATGATACATGATACTCGTACTCATGCCTAAAAGGATAAACGTGTAGTAATCTACGACAACAACAACAACAACAAATTACAAATAAATGTCTATATAAAATGTATATGGAAAATATAAAATACAAAACAATTAAAAGAACAACAAAAAAAAAATAAAAAAAAATAATAACAAATATAAAAACAAAATTATAAAAGGATAAACCAATTGCATTTTATTTTATAAATGGTACAAAAGATTCTGTTGAGATTGTAATAGATTCCTGGGTGTCCTTGAACGGTTTCAGCAATTCCATAACGATCTATTATAATAACTAAAACTTGTAGTATACAACAATTGTAGAAGATTTTTTATGTTTAATTTTAAAAAGAAAGTAAAGATGTGTTGATTGCTAGCCGATTGATTTGAAGTTATTATGTTTTTTTTAAAAGATTATATAAAACTGGGCTGAATTAAGGAAAACATCTACAGATTAGTAGACATTGTAACTGGAGTCTGTTATTTAAATTTCAAATCTTCAATTGTTTTCCATAGATTTGAGTCTAGTAGAAAAAGTTTACGAATATTTTTACCATTAATTGCATTGGGTAAGTAACTTCCCAGTTCCGTAATATTCATATTCAATGTATCTGCCTGCAGATATTTGAATCATGGGACAAACACTTTCAGAACCAGTTACCACCAAGGATACGTCGCGTTGTGGAAACTCCATGTTCCTTGTCGGCAGCAGTTGCATGCAAGGATGGCGCGTTGACATGGAGGATGCCCATACTCATATACTCTCCTTGCCACAGGATCCAGGTGCAGCATTCTTTGGGGTCTATGATGGTCATGGCGGCTCTGCAGTTAGCAAGTTTGCGGGCAAAAATTTGCATAAATTTATAACAAATCGTCCAGAATATTTTAACAATTCCGTTGAGTTGGCCATGAGGAGCGCCTTTCTTGATTTTGATCAGGAGATGATACATAATGGCAGCTGGGGTGAACACATGGCTGGATCTACGGCCATTGTGGTGTTGATCAAGGACAAGCGTCTCTATTGTGCCAATGCGGGGGATTCCCGTGCCATTGCCAGTGTGGGTGGAATGATGCGACCCCTTTCCGTTGACCACAAGCCCAACAATGAGTCTGAGGTCAGGCGTATTGTAGCCGGCGGTGGGTTTGTGGAAAATAATCGTGTTAATGGCAATTTGGCTTTATCTCGTGCTCTGGGTGATTTTATATATAAGCGGAATCGTAACAAAAAGGCAGAGGAACAAATCGTCACAGCCAATCCGGATGTGATTATGTGTGACATCACTGAGGATTGGGAATTTGTTGTCCTCGCCTGTGATGGCATCTGGGATGTGATGAGCAGCATTCAAGTTGCTGATTTTGTACGTCAACGCATTGCATTCGGTATGGAACCGGATCTCATCTGTGAGCAGCTAATGAATAACTGCTTGGCACCCAATGTCTTTGACAGACCACAAGGTTTGGGTTGTGACAACATGACCGTCATTCTCATTTGTTTCTTACACAACAAATCCTACAATGATCTCGTCGGGCGTGTTGGTGGAACCAACAAAACACACCTTCAATCTGGTACTGGTGACATTGCTACCGCATATAAGTCATAAAATCTCTAAGCTAATCTCACCAAATACTTTTGTTCTTTCAGAACAAACTGAGCAGACCCAATGCCAACAACTGCAATCTGGAGAATGCCCAATGGAATATTGATACTTTGTTTATTTGTTTATTGTTTCTTATTTTTGGCACACAGTTTAATCTATCTCATACCGACATTTGAATACCTTACAATCATTTGGCTAAATTCTTTTGCAAAAGATGATAAATTTGAAGTGTCATTTTTAAGTTTGTTGACTTTAAACTCAATTAAAATACGTGTTTATTAAATCATTTGACTTTAAACTCAATTAAAATACATGCTTATTAAATCATTTGAATTCGTAACAGTTTTAATTAATTTAACTGATAGATGCTTAGATTAAAATATAAGGTTATCAGATTGACTTGTCATCACCATGTTATACTTACATTTCAAAATTACCCCTCGACAGGGGTATTCAAATTTTATAGAAATATCCACAGTAAAAGTTTAATTATTTTTAGGGATCGGTGGATCTCTCATTTAATTCGAATAAATGTGCGATTCTAAGTATAATACAAACGTACTCTCTATGTGTTATATATGTATGTATATATATTTCTATATAGTTATATATATATTCAATATCTTTGGTCTGTTTAGCTGTAGGTGTCGTTGAGTATACAAAATGCAGTGAGCTTCTACAACAACGCGATAGAAAAATGAAAAGGAAAATGAAAAATGAAAACAAAACAAATTAGGTGCTACAAAATGTACAAAATAATAGATATAGATATGCATATCTGACAAATTTACAAAATATATAGATATCAATATAAATAGGTATATAATTATGGGTGCGGGTGTGTGTGTGAGTGTAGTGGCTAATTAGTGTTATAGTTATGTCAATTCGTATTGCACCACATGCGGCCATAATGTGCTTAAAATAAACGACAAATGCACAGGGGATTCCCCTTCACCTCCTCTATAGAGTGAGAGGGTGGAGGTGACCCGTGATGCTGCCGGGTTTAAAGATAAAGAAAGACTAGAGATTCGCTCGTTGGACTTCCGTGCCGAAGCAGGAAATCGCAATGCCTTAAAAACAAAAGAATTCTAAGCATAATGATATATGGTAAGTAATATATAAATATTTGTATGCATATATACTAGATATATATGTAAGTGTGTATGTTTGTTTGTGTGTAAATTCTAAAATCTGTAAAGATCTAACGGATCGTCGTCTTCTGGTGTACAAAATTCATATTCGTATAGAGTATATAGTATGTATACATATATATATTGTGGTTTAAGTAGTCCTAAAAAAAATACTGGTTACATTTTTTGCAAGTCTCTAAATCCTCGTTACAACTAAGTGAAGATCGTTATCGTTCGCGATCGTAAGTGTATTAACATTCTTTCAGATTATTCTTTATGTTTTTGTTTTTTGTTTTTAAATAAATTCATTGTTTTTTTTTGGAATCGACTACTACTCTCTAACGGTACTTTAGCTCTTTTCTCATATTTATCACATATTTGTTTACTACAATAAGCTCCTAAAATCGAATGCAAAATGGGATTTTACTGGTTTTATTTTTGGTTTCTTTCTCTTTTTGGTTTTTTTGTGTTTTTGTGTTTTTGGTATTTTTCTTTGGTGCTGGCATCTCAAATAATAATTCTCAAGTTCAAGTATTCTCTCTCAGTTGTCTTTTACATTCAGACTGGGTGGGTTAAGCTAAGCGACCATGGCATAATTGCCGGTCAACTCGAATGGACTCGTTTTGGCCGAGTGTGTGAAATTGTTTTTGGGCGAGAAGTCAACGGGTTGCTCCTGATCAGCCTCAACATTGGATGCTGCTGTTGTGGCATGTGGATAGTGCTGATAGGGCATGGCCAGTGGCAGTGGCAGGGGCAGCAAGTGCTCCTGATAGACAGCACTTGGATGTTGCAACACCTTGGGCTGTATGACACCATTTCGCTTAAAGTTCTCATAGATCTCCTGACTGCTCAGACGACCAAAGGAATCCGAATGAGCAGCTGGATAGGTGTAAGCTAAAACAGCCTGAGCTTTAGCTTCCGCCAATCTGCGATTGTTCTCCTTCTGCAACAGCTTGTGGGCCAATGTGGATTTGGCTGAATCTGGAGATGCAGATGTTGTTGCTGCGGATGTAATTGATGTTGCTGCTGTTGTTGTCTTCATCGTGGTCATCTCCAGCTGTTCTGCATGTTGTTTGGCTGTTGTGGCACGTGTTGTTCCCTCACTGCGATTCTTCATGCAAGAGGATTCCTCATGTTTGTACAGATACGACTTGAGGGCAAAGGCTTTGCCACAACGGGCGCAGGTGTGAGGCTTTGTGTTCGAGTGTGTTTGAATGTGAGCACGTAGATTGGATTTGTCCGCAAAGGCTTTGTTGCACACATTACACTTGAATGGCTTTTCGCCAGTGTGTGTCCTAATATGACCTTGCAATAACCAGGGACGGGAGAAACACTTGCCACAATACTGACACTCGCAGCCCTGATTGTGGGTACGCACATGCATTGAGAAGGCAGGCATGGACACATACACCTTCTCACAGTAGGGACAATGACGCGCCTTCTTGTCCATAATTGACCTAACAATTGAAAAGTTTATCAGTTATAAATTGAATGCATTTCAGTTGATATCTTTGTGATCTTCTTACCTGTGGGTTTGTCTATGGCGTGCTAGATTTGAGGAGGTGGAATACTTCTTGCCGCACTCGGGACAGGTGTGCTCGTCATCCAACAAACTGGAGCTGGAACTGGAACTGCTGTTTCCCTGAACTGGAGACTGTTCCTCATTGCTGCTGTGTGATTTCACACTGGACTGGCTGCTACTACTATTGCTGTTGAGACTGGCGCAGGAATTGGTATCGGAAATGGTGCAACGACGAAGTTTCCTACGATCAAACACCTTGTGGCTATACGAGTTGTAAGTGGAGTCATCATCCGAGGAGGCATAGAATATGCTATTGTTGTTGCTGTTGCTGTTGCTGTTACTATTGTTGGCCGCCATTGGCTTGGTGTATGACTCCCTCATGGCCGCAGTGGTTAAAGGTCCTGCTGCCAGGGTTACATCTGCCAGTTGGGTAAGATTGTAGAGCTCCTCGGGTATGGGAGTTGCCTGCTGATCCTTCGTCATCTTTTGGTCTGCAAAGCAAAATAATAGTTGCTAAAGTTTAGTTTTTAAAGTTGTTTATAATTTAAATTTAGTCCCAGCCTCTCGATAACTTAAGGAGGGGATTATCCTTCTTTATATTCTTAACTTTAACCTACTTGGTTTAACTTTTTCTTTAAACTGTCAAAAAAAAAATTTTTACAATCGAGAGCAATGCGAATCATATTTGAATCTATTAAATATAATTTAATATAAAGTGTATAAATAAATAAATAACAAAGATCAGCCAGATGACGTATGGGACTTCAAGGTAAAGCAACCTGCTAAATGCGCCACAGATGCGTCATTACCAACACGAAGAGAAGCATACTCGAATATAAACAAAATTCAAAAGATTATAAATATGTTTGCCATGTCGCAGACAAAACTAATACATAATTTAATGAGCAGCAGTTACCCTAACACTCAATGAGCATATTGATCACAGCCTGGGACTTGATCTTGCAAGAAATTGTAGTGTATATTACAATCGCTGTGCTGTTGTCGATTTCTCATTTATTTATGCGAAATATTCATCAATTTTGTAATTAAGGACGAACCAAGAGGCCAACTACAGAAAGCCAAAGTCGTCTGCATCATAGTCGTCACCTTGCTGACTGCTTGAGGTTGCCGCCTGCCACACGGGGCGTATGATTAACGTCAGCAACAGCATCGGTAGCATCACCGGCATCAACATCGGCACTTGTTGGCTGCTGCTGTTCTCATTCGCGTTATTAGAAATAAATTCACGTCGAAATGCGCATAATTTGTGCATGTTGTCTTGGCATTGATTAATCTCGCACGTAATTGCCATCTCCTTACAACGCAATCTACCCCTTCTATGCCCTATACTAAACTACAGACAACCAGGCAGATGGACTATCATCCAACACTCATAAATGGTATACATTTTATACTATATATTTATCATATATCGAACCTGTTAATTGATTGCTTCCATGAAAAAGCAAATAGTTTTGTACAGTTTTCAGTCTAGTTGCCTATCTATGAAAAACTGTCAGTGTCTGTTGAAAGTGAAGTCTGTGCTATTATTAACCTGTTCCACAGAAAGATAGATCAGCTTATTACTGAAAAATAGCTTAAAATTAAAAAAAGGTTTACTTTTTCGACCAACTAGTATATAGTATCATAAATGGTATACGTTATATACTATATATTTATCATAATTCGAACCTGTTAATTGATTGCCTCCATGAAAAAGCAAATAGTTTTGTACAGTTTTCAGTCTAGTTGCCTATCTATGAAAAACTATCAGTGTCTGTTGAAAGTGCAGTCTGTGCTATTATTAACCTTTGTTGAATAAACAGACGACCTGTTCCACAGAATGATAGATCAGCTTATTACTGAAAAGTATCTTAAAATTAAAAAAGGTTTACTTTTTCGACCAACTAGTATATAGTATCATAAATGGTATACATTTTATACTATACATTTATCATTATTCGAAACTGTTAATTGATTGCCTCCATGAAAAAGCAAATAGTTTTGTACAGTTTTCAGTCTAGTTGAAAAACTATCAGTGTCTGTTGAAAGTTCAGTCTGTGCTATTATTAACCTTTGTTGAATAAACAGACGACCTGTTCCATAGAATGATAGATCAGCTTATTACTGAAAAATAGCTTAAAATTAAAAAAAGGTTTACTTTTTTGACCAACTAGTATAGTAAGGGAAAGACTCTATACTATAAAAAAAAAATATAAAAACATTCTATACGATATAACAATGAAATGCTTTACAGAGAATTATATAACCATATAATTATAATAAATATTCAATTTTTCCTTAACATTTAATTCTTTTGTATACATCTCGTTTTAATATTTTATTGAAAATTTCCGAGCAAATTTCCATATAACATGATAATTTAGAGAATAGGCCAGTTTCGCTATAAACTACCATAATCTAGCCGATCAGATGAGCCATTAAACTTTTCCAGGCAATCAAATTTTATATTTCCGATCTCACTTTTGCCTTGTTTATTGTTGAACGTTTTTTTCTTGTGTTCTTCTTATTTTTCGTAATTGTCTAAATAATCGATTAATTCTTATTGCAACAACAACAGAGGTAAAGGTAGCAGTAGAGGCTGAGGCAGTGTGGCAAGCAGTGTATGTATGTGTAAGGAAGGGAAAGGGGTTAGAGGATGGGGGGCATGTATGCGTTGCGGAGGTCATGTGCACAGTGTGTGGCTGCGGCAATGTTGGCATTGCTTTTTCGCTTTTGTTTGTTTTCCTTTCTTGTTCAGCGGCTGCCGTTTTTCCGCTTTTCCCGTTTGGATGGCCTGAGGCCAGCCGCGTGATTGTGGCGCCGTTGTCGTGGGCGTTGGCATGGGCGTGGCAACACTCTTCCAAAGCAAAACCAAACAAAAATTCGACGGGGCAACAATTTTTGCCTAAACACACAGCAACTTTTGCAACCTGTTGCGTTTTGCTTGGCGATTGTTTTTATACAATTTTTTTTTATAGTTGTTCTTGTGGTTGCCGAAAATTATGGGATTAAATTTATTTTGAAGAGTACATCAAAATGTTTGTGGTCATAAAATTGGCTGGATGAGAGTGAGATGAGAGAGAGAGAGAGAGACAGAGAGAGCTGCTCTAACTATAGCCAAATCAGACTATAAATATTTGTCTAGGATGATTGCGAGTGGGAGTCGAGTCCCGCCAGACATATGTTTCGACTAGATGTATAATTTGTGTCTTGGCATTATTTATACAGTGAAACCTCTCTTGGGCGGACACTCATGGTCGCGCAATTTGTGTCCGCTCAAGGGGAGTGTCCGCCTATAGGAATATTTTTTTTTTTACTACTGCGTCTTAAAAAAATAATTTATTTTGGTTTGTCGAGCGTTCTTTAATTTCTTCTCTAATATGCAGGACTGCAAATGGCTTTCCAAAAGTTATACGTATTCAAACGCTTTGTAGTCATTTTGAACTAATTTTTTTAATTTCTTAATTGTGGTCATTGCCTTATCATTCGAATTTATTGGGTCAGAATCATAGTCAGGCTCATCCGGTTCTTCTTCGGATTCCGAATTATCATTGTTTTCGCCCACTTCTGATTTTTAATGACAAAACTAGCTCGTCAACGAACGTTTTTAAGAAATTCGTGTCCCGCCAAAAGAGGTTTTCATTCGTTTTTGTCCTTTTTTTAGTGTCCGCGTCCGCTCAAGAGAGTGTCCGCTCAATAGAGGCAAAATTGGTCTGAAAACCCCACCAAAACCAACGTCACGGAAAAAGTGTCCGCCCAAGAGGGGTGTCCGCCTATTAGAGGTGTCCGCTAAGGGAGTTTTCACTGTACTTAACAAGTGAGGAACCCCTGTCTCCCCCTCTCTACCATTCCCAAATACAACCACCTGGTAATTTTCGCCATTATGCGTACCTGTTCCACAGAACAACAGCCATTATATATTTCTATACTTATATATCTATTCGTAGAACGATTGCCAATAATTTTCTTGGATTCAAAAGAGCTGACAAGTGGGAAAATTGTGTCTGCCGTATACGAAGAGGGGGAGACCTTCTCCGAGGGACATTCAAAATGTCTATGCAATATTTTCGATGTCAGAAGCACCAAAGTCCGAAATGTCGCATGTTTCTCTGACAGGCCGTTAATTAATTATTCGTTGGCCCGTGGCCGTACAACGATTGCGAATCTTGAATCGGTAATCGCATATGACATATCTCAAAGAGGAGGGGGAAAAAGGCTTTGCAAATGTTAATTGGTGCAGGCCTTAATCGAGAAGGTGGAGAGGAAGTGGGGCATGTTGCATGCAACACATGTTGCTGCCCACAAATCGAATCACATTAATTTGGTTAAAGCAACTTAAATATGATTATGAGTGATACATAAGTATAAGTATACTTACTCATAAGTTGCAGTTCTCAATTAAAATAAGTAGAATATGAGTTCATCCAAAATCTGTTTACCAAATTATTAAAAAGAGTTCATTTAAATATTTACGTTTAAGAATTCTTTATAAAAATTCTTACATTTTTTAAGAATATCAGAAAATATACAAATTGCAGATTTGTATTTAACTTCAATCTCTATTTTTTTATTTAGCTGACCTACACATAACTGAATTCATAGGAGATCTGTTGAAGTACAATTTGTTTAAATTATCACCCGTGGAGTTGTATGTTTTTACCAAAATCGAAAAGCAAACATTTTATTATGAATTGTCGCACAAAGAATTCTAAAATTTAGAATATGTGCATGAGATCGATCGGTCATAAGTTGGACTATCCCACACACACACACAACCTTGAAAAACCCATTTCCCACCCAGGGGGTATGGAATTTTCGGTGAAACATGTGTGTGTGTGTGTGTGTGTGTATTACTTTTTGGCATAGATATTTGAAAATTAATTTTAAAACAAGAACATTTCATGGACTATCCTCGCTTCTTTCTGGTACTTAAATGGAATTTTGGCTATGTGTTAATTGCCAATCAATCAATCAGTCAGTCAGTCAATCAAGCACAAAGAGTTGCATATATAGACATAAATGAATATTTGAATATAGTATAAACTTTATGAATTGCAAAGAACATTGTAAATGAAATTATTAATGAAGCAATTCTTAAAATATTTAAAACTATAAACAAAATAAATTTAAGTATTAATAAAGAAACTCTATGTATTGTTAATGAAATTATTTATTGAATAATTCCAAAAATATTAAAAGTATGAAAATAATAAATCGACTTTTTAAGTTGCAAAGAACAATTGTAAAAATTGTTAATTTACAAATGTAAATATTTGCATAAATATTATATGAGTTTTAAGTGAATTAATTAGTTGAATATACATATATAAAAATATATAATTTATAAAAATAACAAATATCCTAAGAAACAATTAAACAAATATGTATTTGAAATGTAAAGAAAATAAATAAATAAATATTTCAGAAATTCGCCATATGCTGTTGCTAATCATCTTGAAAGTCAGCAGTGAATCAATGTTGCCCCATACTTCCTATACACGTCTGACCCATCCCAAAGTGTTCCCGAGTGCATTCTGTAAACGCAAAAGCAAACGCACAATGGACATGAAAATGCTTTTTGTATATTTACCGTAGAAATCTGCGCAAAATAAGCGGCCCCGAAGAAAGTTCAAAGTCCTGTTAATGTACACAAAGCACAGAAATGTTAATGGCTCTGGGCAGAGTTGGTTGATAGAAGGGGATGCAGGGGCAGCAATGGGGGCAAAAACGGGGGCGGATGCAGAGGCGTCGGTGGCCTTAACAACGGTCGGTGGTGGCTGCGTACACGGATTGAATGCACAGTTGAACTATTTATAAACCACAGCCCAGGACGGAGAAATGTGCATAGTTTACATTTTAGTTCAAACTTGAAAATGCAAGATGGAACAATAAACAAATCTATCGAATGCGGCGCCTGTAGTGCGTCGGGGGCAAGTGTCAATGCCACATACGTGTAGTAGCTGCAAACAGGACATGCCTTCAATCGATAAACTCCGACACTACCCTTGATTCTTCAGTTTTCCGACTTGTCTACTCATCTCATCTGGCAGCCCCGCTGTCTTAACAATTCAATTGTTTGGATTCGATAATATCTTTTTCTCTTCTCTTATTTTTTTTGTTGTTTACCATACTGTTAGCCCTGCTCAATCGTCGCTGGACTCATTTGCAGTCGCATTGGGATCGTGTTTACGACAACCAATTATAAACAATGTCGGGGACACACAAAGGATCTCGGATCTATTTATATGAATAATCAGTAAACTCACATCGTATTGCGATTGCTTCTGGGTTGCACCTGTAAATCATTTGTGCCTAATTATGAGCTCGACATTTTGGCATTGATCATTGTTAGAGATATATAGACTATGGTTCTTATATATTAATTATACAATATTTACATATTTTGTGCGTTTTGCTTTCAGTCTATTCTTCAGTTCTACGCAGTTTCTTCGGTTATAACGACGCATTTTGCACGCTGCATGACAAAGTCAAAATATTAGCTATATTACATATTAAATATACTATAACTGTAGATCATAATACTATATGTATATCCTAACTATTTACGCAACAGACTAGACAGAAAAAGTATGAACTGTTAACAGATCTTTGGCTGATCTGTAGGGCAGTCGGAGCGGTCGGTCATCCATCTGCTTGGCCGATCATTGCCAATGCAAATACATTTCTCACGTAAATGTCAAAATATCAAAGAAATAATAATATTAATTTAACAAGTGTGGCACGGTACGATCTCTCTTTCTGGGTCTGCGAGGCGTTAATTTCGAACAACAAAAAAAAAAAAGAAAAAGTACAGAAGAAAAAGGAAAAACGGAAAAATGTTTGCTCATCGTTCCGTTTTGCATTTATGAGGTGCTTTCGTCTCCGATATAGGTGTATATCTTATATATAGAAAAAAGAAAGGGGAACAACGGGAGCTGAAGGGTTTTGGTATAGAAAGAATTGTGTAATTCATAGTGAAAGTAAAAACTGTAGGATACTACACTAAATAAACATTCTATAAATGATTTTAAATAATCTAAATATCCAATGTATGGGAAATGAAAGGTCAAAAATGTTACTCACCACGCAGTGGATCAGGAAACAAATCCGTAAGACTCGGTTTCTGTTGCCTGGCACTCGATATAGGCTGATGATTCAGTTGTTTTTTTGGTGTCGATGCGGAATCAATAATATATCACCACGCACTACAACAACCCCAAGAAGCAGAGGCTTCCGCCTCCGCCCTCTGTCAGAAAGTTCTTTTTCTTTCGTTGGATTTCTTGTCTTGTCTTTGGCTACGCAATTTTCACGAATTTCATCACAAGCAGCACAGTAACAAGAAATGTATATCAGATAGTATATAGATACAGATGCGAGTAATGCACAAGTGTTTGTCCCGACTGCTAAACCGATCCTCACTAATTACTCTGGATGGTATATATGTAGATCGCAGGCGATATCAAAATATTGACGAAAATTCTTCGGTTGCACGTGGCGCGCGCTCTCGAAAACCGAACGCAGCGAGATCTCAGGAAGAACTGAACTTTCTTCACCATACCACTTACAGTTTTTACATCTTGAGGCATCGAGGAGGTGACGATGCCGTCAGCCGACAACCGACAACCGACAGCTAGCAGCTGTTTACCGAGGATCGAACCGAGAGCTCATGGTACTCGGAGAGACCGAAGATCGCCCCATTGGAACAAGTGTGTGCGGTTTATAAATAAATTTTCGAAAAATAATGTTTTTATTATTCTCTCTCCCGCTGCCGCTGCCGCTGCCACTGACGATCGACGCGTCGGTTGCTGCTCGGTCCGCGCACATTTTCCAAAAGGGAAAAACACACACGGACAAGGACCACTGCGCAGAATTTTCTAACGTAGCGTCAAGTTGGCAGCCAGGCCGCAGCCAGTGTCAAAAACCTCACAGAGTGCGCTCCAATGTGCCCCCATGCCGCTGCAAGCCCTCTAACTCAACTGTAACAGACAGTCCGACACACAGACAGAGAGAGATAAAGAGAGGGATAGATAGATAGCAGTGCGAGTGAGAGGGAAGCAGCATGGTTGGCAGCATTTGCCGGTCGGTTTCGGCTACGGATTCAGATACATTTGCTGTGGTTGACGGTGACGCAGTCGCGCAATTTGGCATTTTCAAATAGCTGTTTGTACTTTTAGCGATCCCATCCAAAATAGACTCACGCGCTCACCTGACGCCCCCCGGCCCCGCCCCTTCCTGCCCCTTTCAGCAGGTCGATCCCTTTTTTTTTTGTTTCTTCTTTCAACCGAATGGATTTATCACAGGTGTTGTCGGCAGCTCTCAACGTTTGACTTTTTCACAGCGTAATGAACTTGCTTCGGACAGAGCGGGGATAAGGGGAATTGCTGATGTTATATAGGGGAGGGATTGGGGCATGCTTCTTACGTATTCTATAATCTATATTCTACATGATTTATATCTTGTGTATGTTGGTTGTTGTCGCCTTGATTCTGTTTCTGGTTCTAAGTGGATTTTGTTGTTGCCTAGAGAGGCTGTTGCAGTTGCAAGCATCAAGAAATGACATGACATAAGTTAGTTGATATTCCATTGGAGGACAGACATTAAGATATTTTTAAGGATATGACCCATGGCAGAACAAAAGTTCTAATTACCACCTCATTTCACTTAACAAGCTGCCCCTTACTCTACTAACTACTGAACACAAAGCTTAGAACATAAAAAATAATAGCTGATAACATTTAAGCAAGCTCAACAAACCTTTGCTTTGATTACCTTTGCCCTCTGATGGATCATTTGAATAATAGTTGTGATAATTTCGAGAACAAAATTTTAAGTTAAAGATGTTTAATTTGATGATAAAAAAACTGATTTTTAAATAACAATAATAATAATCCCAAAACATTACACAGGATAACCTTGTTAAACATTTTATAAACATTTTATTTGGTGTAAATAGTAGTATACGTTATATTATTAATACTTTTACTCTGAAATATAATGAAAATTCGCGTGCCAAAGTTTGTAGTAGTAGTAGTAGTAGTAGATGGAGTAGGGGTAGGGGTAGGGGTATTGGTAGAATTTATATACTGTATGGGGTCGTGACAAAATTATAATACCCTTTGAAATGGTATAACAAAGTTCATGGAAACCATAATACATACTAATTAAATTAATGGTATAAATAGTATTAATTGTTATAGCCTAATAGCTTGTCAGCTATTCCTTCTCTGTTGGCCATTTTCGCTTATTCACTTTGTTGGCCTCGACCCACGCAATGGAAACAAAGAAAAGAAAATGGATGAAGATTAAGATGTACATTGTACAATGCAGTTGTGGTTGCTTGATGATGGCGTTGTCTGGCGCCAACAACATGGAAATGTAATTTGAATTCTAGGGTCAAGTTAGGCCAACGTCATGCATCACGCTTAACAGCTGAGTTTGGACCAAGGAAACGTCAAGAGACTGCGACAAAAGTGCTTATGGATATATGTATGTGGGAAGAGGCACAGTGGTTGTCAGGGGCTTAAAAGGGTAGAGATGGTAGAGAAGATGGACTCTTTATAGGGGTAAACAAAGTGACATGTGCTAAAGACATTCGTGGCAGCCACGTCGACTTTAATCACGGCAATTAATAAGAGAGAGGGAGAGAGACAGAGAGAGAGAGAGTGGCCATGGCCTGTGGCACAAAGGAAGGAAGTGTCTGCCACAGAGTCCAAATAAGCTACCGAGAGTAGAATCATCACCCAGAGCGCTGCAATTCTTGAAACTGACGCGACTTGGCGGCCATAAATCTATTTTGGTCCTGATTCTCCAGCCAATCTTCCAACCGCTCTCCTGCATCACTTGCTGCGCAATTGCAGAGCTCTTTCTACATGTACTTGTTGTTCTTCTTCTTTGCTGCTGCTGCTGTTGCCGGTGCTGGTGTTGCTGTTGCAGATGCGAAGCTGTTGCATTATTGAGTGCCGCAGACTCGTTATTTTTAACTGCTCCAAGGCGGCGAACAACGGTTCTTTGCGTAGGTAAAATGCAGTTGGAGATGCGGCCATAAATTCCAGACAACAGTCCAATTATTTACACAGAGATAAAGAAGCGAAAATCTTTTTAATGTGAAATTCAACAGGCAGAATATGCAACAAAAACAAAATAATTCGCATTTCGCTTTTGTGTAAATAATTTTATAATCGATTTCAAATGAACGGTCTTTAGTCTTGCGGTTTTTCCATAAATTATCTGTTAATCTTTTTCGAATTGTTCAGAGTTCGTTCTCATTGGCAGCGCTATAATTATTCTTTTCCCGGAACACGCGCTCTTCATGATGGTGTCGGTTTGAGTTTATGCCACATGATGGCCACATAGATTATCTTCTTGGAGGCAGGTTTCGTCACCCAATTTTCTTTCTGTAGCATCCTGTTTACAGGAGTCAAGCATGGCCACTAATATACATTGAATGATAACTCAAAACATTGTTTAGATCGGTCGGGTTAAAATTGAAGTTCAACTGTAAAGTGGTCGCTCTCGAGAAAATCCCCGGGCCGGATATGCTTGTAATTCCTGTGCCAAATCGGGGATGGAGTCGAAGTCAAAAGAGGCGAAAACATCATAAAGTTCTATTTTTAATGCCGCTGAAAACTCACGACAGGCAATGCACTCCACTCTGGCCACGTTTTGATACGGTGGCAGATTTCAATTGGGGGAGTTGTCGAGAGACAAGAGGGGAGGGAGAAAGAGAGAGGGAGAGAGAGAGAGCACAGGGCTCCAACTCCAAATACAGGGCTCGGCTAAATTCAAATTTGAAGTGCAAGTGAAGCGACCAACGATTCCATAGGTGGCAGCCACTTTGCGTTGGGAGGGACACGGGTGCGGGTTGTCTTTTACTTGTGGCATGTGCCGCCACTTGAAGTTCCTTAGGGGAAGAGTGCGGAAGCGAGATGGTCACAGCACGCGTCAGGAAAGAGTGCAATGCATCTGCATCAAGCAACCTGCAACATAATGAAGATCCCAATGTATATGGGTATCGCTGTAAATAATTACAAATGTACAAATGTATATACATACATACATACAAACATATTTATTTATCTGTTTGTACGCAGTTTTGTATATCTCCACAACTACCGTGTCAAAATTCAAAGAAACAAAAGCGGAAATGTTGTTGTTTTCTTTATTTTTACACAGCAACAAGGGAAAAACTAAAACAAAAAATATCGTCCACATCTCATCATCATCGCTGCTGGATGTTTTTATATGGCAATTGAAATGCTTTGGTCATTGAACTTTTGTCTTTTATTAGCTTTATCATCGGCAAATGCATTTATCTTTGGATTAATTAAATAACAATTGTACTTAATTAACTACTACCTATGCATTTTTACAAAGAGTTACAATTACAGGACTTTAAACTTGCATAAATTGATTCTGCATTTAAATTTGAATTTGGAAAACTTTATTTTGATCAACAATATTTTATAATTTCTTCACATTTTTTTCCTAAACTTTCAACTGGATAAGCGCGATTACCAAGAACATATTTATTTTTAAAGCGCTCACAGGAACTCTAAATTTATAGTTTCACGTTTTATAAATTTGGTGTTCCTGTGACAGCAATTAAAAACTCTCTGATTTAATAGCGTATACTTTTGGACCAACAATTCTGCTTTCTATGTTTGGCATATTGTTCACTTCGTTTATGCCATCTAAAACCTCAAAATTATATCCCTTTGATATGCAGAAAGATAGCGCAGTGTCATCAGCAATCATTTTATCAATTTCCAAGCAATATATCATAGGCTCCGCCGTGTATTTGTAATCGCTTCTTTTACCAACCTCCTTAGCTAAAGGTTTGTAAAGTATGATATTGGAAATCAGGAATTCTATATTATTTTGATAGTATCTTACCAAGTTCGATCACATCCGCAATGGTTGCTGAACTTAAACTCTTACATCCTATGCCAAATTTGTTGTCAATTTCAGGTAATTTGACAAAATAAGTATACGCTCTTCCATCATTCTGATCAAAATACATTGTTTATAACGACGAATTTCGTTATTTTGTGAAATATGAATATCTTTGATATGACATTTTCATATGAGACATATTTTAAATTAGAATTTTGAGTCACAGGTATTTTTGTACATATTTAAGTTCACATAAACAGAAGAGAAAGATCATCGCTAAATCTTAGATTTCGAATAATTTAGAGATGTAGCATAAATTATTCGACTCTCATTCTTTATATCTTTAGCTTCATTTATGCCATTTAAAACTTGAAAGGAATAGCCTTTTGATATACAGAAAGACAGCGATGTATCATCAGATATAATTTTATAAATGTCCAAACAAAATATTGTAGGCTCCTCAGTATACACGTAACCAGACTTTTCGCCCACATCTTTAGCTAATTTCATAAATAAGTAATAACATTTAAATTTATATATATTATATTCTTTCTTACCTAGGTCTATTAGATAGCCAATGCTGGCTGAACGTAGATTCTTACATCCTACGGCGAATTTTTGGTTAATTAGAGGTAATTTGACAAAATAAATATAAGATCTCTCGTCGTTTGTATTATAATACATGGTTAAAGCTAAGTTTAAATAATTTGTGAATTGTACATCGATTGAAATGACAGTTAAATCAGCATCAGGCTCGAATATTGACTCGAACTCGTTGTGAGTAGTTCACTGTATGTATAGGCTCACCCACCACCTCATGATCGAGAACGGCTACCAAAACGAAACATATTTTAAAAGAACTTGCTTGATTTTCTCTAATTTCGAATTTCATTGAAATATAGAAAAAAAATAGTTTTGGACTTAAAAAATACATAATAAAATTTGCATGAGCTAAATTTTAGAACATTTTTCTTCTTAATTTTTAGCGCTACCTTTTGTCTTTGTACTAAAAATACGCCACCTATGTTTGGTTTTTTTTTGGATGAAAGTATTACGGTGTACATTGACCTAAAGGCTGCCACCTTTCAGAACGGCGGTAGCGCCATCTTTTCTTTGCTAGCGCCGCTAGGTGGCAATTGTTAGAACTAGTTTCTTATTGAAGTCTGGCAGCTCTAGTTTGCAGCTCCATTTGTCGAATTCGCGACAAACATTAACCAAAAGTGCTAAAATTGTCGCGAAAACAATTGAAAAAGTGCCGAAAAACTATGAATTGGGTATTTAGAGATTAAAGGGGACGTGGAAAACTGAGTGCAAGTTGTTAGCCCAGATATCTTGCAGTAAATTTAGCAACGTTTAGAAAAGTGAAAAGCTAAAAAAAAACATGGCGCCTACGCCGCTGCCCCTGGAGCAAATGCCCGGTGCAAGTGCTGGCTACTTGCCAGCTGGCCAGGAGGGAGGACCACGCATTAATACCATGTCCATGTCGGTTCTGATCGATTTCATTATTCAGCGCACATACCACGAGCTGATGGTCCTGGCAGAATTGTAAGTAAATCAGATAATGAAGTGGTACAGTGACAGAGAGTTGTTATGAATCCTCCATAGGTTGCCACGAAAGACGGACATGGAGCGCAAAGTAGAGATCTATGCATATGCGGCACGCACACGACACTTATTTACACGCCTCAATGCTCTGGTCAAGTGGGGCAACTCCGTGTCCAAGGTGGACAAGAGCTCGCAGATAATGAGCTTCCTGGACAAGCAAAATATGTTGTTTGTGGAGACAGCTGATATGCTGGCGCGCATGTCTAGGGAGACGCTTGTGCGGGCAAGGCTGCCCAACTTTCACATTCCGGCTGCTGTTGAGGTATTGACCACAGGCACCTACAACCGATTGCCCACGTGCATACGTGAACGAATTGTGCCTCCAGATGCAATTACACCCGCGGAGAAGAAACAGACTTTGTTGCGTCTTAACCAGGTCATTCAACATCGCCTGGTCACTGGGAAATTGCTGCCACAGATGCGTGAGTTTCGCATACGCAATGGACGCGTTACCTTTGAGGTGAAGCATGAGTTTAGTGTGGCTCTGACCGTCATGGGAGACAGTCCCAATGTGCCCTGGCGTCTGTTGGATATTGATATACTTGTGGAGGACAAGGAGACAGGCGGTAAATCACTCTTTCTACTCTTAAACAACACTTTAATTAATTGTTATTACTCTTTTGATAGATGGCAAGTCGTTGGTGCATTCGCTGCAGGTCAACTACATACACCAATTGATCCAGGCACGTCTCGTAGAGAATTCCAATGCATTGAGCGAAGTCTACAATTGCCTGCACTATTTCTGCCAGTCTTTGCAATTGGAGGTGCTGTACACTCAAACATTGCGACTTAATTATGAGCGTTTGGACGACAACAATATCACTGTGGAAGAGTATGTGCCTGGAGTTAAGCTAACTGTTTCTTATTGGCGTGATCTCAAGTCGGAACTGGGTTACCGCCTTACTGTACAATCGGATCCCAGTGAAATCGGTCGTCCTCTGGCCGTAGTTCATGTGCCTTCATTAGGCGCCAAGGAATCCGCTGAGGTAGCTGATCGTGCCGTACGCTCTGATCACCTCTCCATGGAACGCTTGATTGTGCACACCGTATATATACGATCCGTCTCTCGACTGAGTGATCTAAAGCTAGAGTTCCAGGCCTTCCTCAAAGACGTTGACTGTGAGTGTAAATGTTATCATCAGCTGAGCTACACAAAACAAAGTTGATCAAAGTTTAATCTTGTAATAATATGTTGAAATAACTTATGTGATTCTCTCTTTTTTAGTTAATCTGCAAGGCACACCAGCTATTTTAACTGTGCCTGTTTTATCACCCTGTTTACGGGCTGAGCAGATCCATATTACCATTGATACACACACGGGCATGTTCCGTTGTCATGTGCCCAAGCACTTGGATTGCCCTATTACGGATGAAATGCAAGATTGTCTAAATGGCGATCGCAGCAAGTTGCCAGCTTTGTTATCGGAGCTACGCTATTGGATCACTCATAGGAGGTGTGAGAAAACGCTGCAACATCTGCCTGCCACAGCCACAGAGACGTTGCCTTTCCTCACGCTGCCCGAACAGGAATTATTGCAAACTGGTAGACATAAAATCTATGTAAAGCTACATCGTCATCCAAACATTATTCTGGTAAGAAATCACTTTATTTAAAAAAAAAAATAGTAAATATAAATTTAACTACAATCTTTTAAATCTATTTGTAGGTGGTTCAGCTGAAAGAGAAGTCTGCAATGCCCAATGAGATGGAGTATACCTTCCACTTAGGCTTCGTGGTCTTTCAAAAGGATGAGAGCGATGTTATGGATGATTCTGCCAAGCAATTGGTCTCAATTGTGACACAACCGCCCTCAGAGATTCCCAAATTGTATACGAAACTTATGCGTCTCATTGAGTTTGATACTTTTGTGGCCACCCATGGACCCGGGACTGAGGTGGATGGTGAGTTAACATTAATTGAACAACTGATCAGTTTTTAAAATATTGAATTCCAGCAGAGATTTCGCCACATAAGCGTAAATCGAATGGTGATATTCTCGCACCTCCTGCCAAGCAACAAAAGACGATTTTTCCTGCATACTTTATACCAGAACTGGCACATGTGGTAGCCATGTGCGATGAGAAGATACCGTTCCTCAATCTTGCTCAAACGCTGTCCAAATATCGCATCCCACACAGCGGACTGCAAGTAGAGGCAAATGCCACATCGTTGGTGTTGAAGATACTAGCATTGCCAAAGCCTGGTTCCACCCAGGCAGCGATAACAACTGGGGATTCCAAGCCAACGACAGCTCCAACTGCCAGCACATCGACAGCGATACCCAAGATTGAGTCACATGTTTGGGATGACTTAATGCGACGCGTGCTTTCCATATCTGTGCGCTCGCAAACTAACAAGAATAGCCAAGTTCGCATCTGGGTTGTGGAATTTGTTTTCTACAGCACACCTCTGCAGAGCACACATCAGAAAGAGCAAGGGAATCGACGTACTGTCTACCTTACCTACGAGCAGGCCAATCATGACTTCTCCAAGACTGTCGAGGATCTGCTTAACGACTGGTCCAAGATTGTCTATCTTTACACGCTCGTATACGACTTTTCCGAGCAGCTGCGCAACAGTAAGAGGCATCTCTTAGTATATTTTTACGTAGTCTATTTAACACCGCTCTATTTAACTCCACAGAGCGACTTAGTCTTGGTGATATGCTGGTGGTCAAATCGTACAGTTATGTTAATCTCTTGCTTGGCTATGGACCCAAGAAGGAAGTCACCTGCAACATTTACTGGTCGGTGCAATCACATGGCTTTCGTCTGACCTTTGTGGGAGGCATTTCAGCGGTGAATGCACACTCCATGATGCGGGATCAACTGGCCCAGCATCTCAATCAACAGCATAGTCTCACTACCGTCGCTCACATACTGCATGAGACCTACAATCCCATGAGTTCCATTGCCAAGCTGCCTGTGCTACCATTGCTGGGTATTCCTGTAAGTTTGTTAATGGTATTCAACCTTCTCTTTTCATAACAACTCCTCTTTCTTTCTCAGCGACCACAAGTGCCCGTGCTTTCGTTCTGCATGTTGCCACAGTCTCCTTGCTTGATGAGATTGACCTACCAGGCTGTTTATTGTCTGGAGCTACGTTTCCGTGCCAATCGCCTTATATCCATACGCGATGGCGCCAGCAGTCGCTTTGAGCGTAACGTCATTGAGGAATTCACTCCCATTCAAGGACTCAAAGCCTTCTTGTCCAAGTATGTGGATGAATCTGCTGTTTATAGAGGACGTGCCCCGCATGAGGATGATAATCCGCTGTCCCCAATGGGTATAGAGGACAACTTTGGCGGTCCGAGCAGCGTGGCGGGTGTAAGTGCTGGTGGCTCTTCACCTTTCTTGGGCGCTGGCATGCGTGGTCCACAGTCACCAAGGGACAGTGGTCTACGTTTTCCTGCACCACACACGCCGCCCTCCAGCTCCAATCCACACACACCGGCCAGTCCACATCCCAGTGCTGGTGGTGGTGGTGGCAGTGGTGCACAGAGTCATGCCAACTTTAATTTGACATCGCCACCAGCCCCTCATATGCCACATCAATCACCTGGCGGATTGATGCCCTCATCTCCGTTGAATCCACAGCCCAGTCCACACATGGTACACAGTCCGGGACCCAACACAATGTATATGCAAAGTCATCAGGATTCACCCTTTACGGCCATGTCGCCGGCGAATAACAATTGGCCAGGTTCACCCAGCATGCCTCGTCCTTCCCCTAGACCTGGTCAAAGTCCAGAACACAAGAGCACAGGTGGTGGAGCTCAGGGAGTTGTCGGCGCTGATCGTGGCACGCGTGGTACTCTAAATAGACCTTGGGCTGGAGCTGTGCCTACACTACTTACCCACGAAGCACTAGAGACACTTTGTCGTCCCAGTCCACATCCCAACAAGGACATCAATGTGGCAGACATGAGTCCATTGGAAAGATTTCTTGGCTGTGTCTACATGCGTCGTCAGCTGCATCGCAATATACAGAGTGAGGAGACATTGACAGCGTTAAATTCATCTGAGCCAGGAGTTGTGCTGTTCAAGGTGGATGGCTTGCAGTGCCAGGTGATGCTGAACCCATTGCACATGCAATCCTTGCATCTAAAGGTGACTCAACTACCACCGATGCCAGACAAACCCACTTTCCAACTGAGTCCCGATGATCTGCTTGTCATTGAGCAATACTTTGATACCCGTGTCGCTGCCCCGCCTTATCGCCCCAATGCGTTGCACAGCATCTGTCGACTGTTGAATCAGCCAGGACATGTGCTCAAGGATTTCGTACAGATGATGCGATTGGAGATGAAACCAGAACTGGGTGGAGATCAACTCAAGTGGACTTTACAAATGTGCATGCGAATGCCGCCCTCGGCATTACCCATTGTGCCCATTGGCAATGCCTGTGTGGTGCTGGGACGCATGAAGATACTCTTCTTCCTGCACATCACGAGAATACCCTATAATGGCAAGGATTGGAAGGATAGTCCATCGCTGGTGCTGCCCATTGTACATGATATTGCCACAAACCACACTCAGGTGGCCGAGAGACGTGAACAGGTGCTATCTCCTATGATGACTGCTGCAAGTGCGTTGTTGCGTCGCTTTAACGAATTTGGAGTGCAACAGAATCAATGTTCGCTCTTTCCGGCTATTACGGATCTGTTGCAAAATCTACAGCTTACCACGGATCTGCCTCCGCCACCACCAAATCAGGCTATTGGACCTCCTGTTGGTGTCGGCGTTGGCGTCGGTTTAGGTGTTGGTGTCGGTGTTGTGGGCTCCAGTCCAAATGCCATGATGCCCATGCAACAGCTGCAACCACAGGTCGGACATGGCCCGCAACTGGGCCCAAATCCTGGCGGTCCGCAGTGATGAAGGCGCAAGCGCCGCGCCTCCTCGCAACAGCCATGAGGCGTCATTCTGGCGCAATTGCGACCAACATAAGTTTCGTTATATTATTCCCAAATCATTAATTCATTTATTTATATATTGATTTAATGCCAGAGAAGTTTCAAACATTTACTTGCGATAACAAGAAAAGTTAAAAAGTAAGAACAAGATCGGGATATCAAGATCCAGAATATTATACATAACTACAAACAAATCTATTGTACAAAAGTGGACTAATGTAAGTACACATAATAAAGCACTAACTAACTGTAAAGATAACTACTGTAATCTTCATACTTCTTCATTCCTTTATCATTTATCATTTATCACAATTCTCTTTCATTTTTAGCAGCGGTTCTACTGTGACTACTTGCACCGAGGTTAGTTAATAAGGTTGTTCTTAAGGTTTATACCCTTGCTCAGATATGGCTTAAGAATGTGTAAAACTTGGAATAATCGATTAACTATTAATTTGAGACAGCAAGATATATAAATCCAATCATTTTGCAAGGGTATTTTTTGATTACTCTTCAATCTGTTTGATTTTTTTTTGGCTTTGTTGTTGCTGCTTCGTCGTCTCTTCAATCAGCTGTCAATCATTGTTTGCCCACAATTTGTGTGTCCTCCATCTGAGCGGTTAGTTCACTGATACCATCCTCTTCCTCCTCAGAGATGAGATCAACCCAGTAGCGAAGTTTCTTGGTTCTCAAATAACTTGCAGAGTTGTCAAAGACAACAGTATCTGTGGGGAAAGAAGAATAGCCTTTGTAATGAAACTTTACTGTACGTAGATCTCTTTACTTACAGGTTGTGTTGGGTCTCGTGGAAATGAAGCCAGCCTCGTCCATTTCATTGGAGTAGACTGTACCTAGAGGAACTTCACTTCGCTTCTCACCCGTCTTCTCATCCACACTGTAGATGCCAAACTTGATGTCATAGTCAAGAGTCCGAAAGTTCCAGGATAACAACTGTTGCTGAGGCTCCTTTTCATTATCCAACTGACTGTTGACCTTGAAATGCAGTTTTAATTTATCTCCCTTGGCAACCTGAGCTTCCGTAAAGTTCTTATCACTTTGCTGATTGCTCTGATCAACAAACAGATCCTCAGGTAACTTGCCACCCCAGATCATTAAGGATTTGCACTGTGGATCCCCTAGTTTGTCGACCAATTCTCCACCCCAAGCCTTGGGAAAGTTTTTCGGATCCACATGGGAGAAAAGTTGTTGTTGCCACTTGTCCGAACCAGATTTGTAGATGTGAATCTTGCTGGTGGTGTTCTCGTCAAGGAACTTTTTGACAATATTGAATGCCACCGAGAATAACTTGGGTGCATTGATGATATAGCACATCTTGAGCAACTCTGGGTAATTGGACTCGTACTGTTTTATGGAAGAGATTACACATTCTGCCGCTGGTCGCCAAGCATATTGCTTAAGGTTCAGCGATTCACAGTCGAAGAAAACAACGAGCTGTCTTGCCTTCCAACCATGCTTCAGACTCTGCTCATAGGCAGACATCATGAATCTCTCCAGCAACAGCACGAGATACTTTTGGAACTCAAAACGTGTGACGCAGTGCATCATGCCCCACATGTCGAAATTGTAGAACGGACAAGCAATCACTGTGGAGAGAAAAATAGTGAAAATTGAGACTGAGAAGAATTGATTGAGAGATTCTTTTTACCTGGAGAGCCCTCGTTGTCATAGCCCATAAGACCATATGGTAGATACTCCTGCAATGCCCGGGGAGCATCCCACTTCTCAATGTTATCCACATTCCACATGGCGCGTGTTTTGAGACTCTATTGAAAATAAGTCGTTAGGTAAGTAATAAACAACAATGTTTTCTATTTGAAACTTTACCGCTGTGAGCATTTTCTCTGCTGCATCCAAATTCCATTTGCGAGCTAAAGTTGTTTAAGAAAATAAGGGTTTAATAGAGTATCCAGTTGCAAGTGTAAAAATGACTCACCTCGCAGCCATCTCATCAGAAAGTAATCATCATGAGTGTCGTTCAATTGAGCATCCATCAGTTTGCGAAACTGCAAATTATAATTAAATTAACGATAAGAATAAATTCCATACTTCTCCTTAAGTTAATCTTAAGTGAAATCATTTAAAAAGGGTTCAACTGTAAGTAATCGCCCAATTAACAGCTATAATCTTGGCTAATTTTATTACCCGATAATCATGTGATTGAGAGCAAGCATTTGTAGTCACTGTAAATATATATATCGCGACTTCAATCAAGCGACAATCGCAGACTGGAAATTTGTATTGTTTTTGGTCGAAAAGTTGTTTGCCTTAATAACAGTTAAACTGGCCTTGAGTCAATGCCAATTGAAATACCCTACAACTTGGTTAATGTGGGGTATATTGTACTAAGATTGATATTAGGTTTGATATTTAATATGGTTTTAAACTTGTATGAATAAGTTTAAGACTTTAAATTTGCTCTTAGCACTTTACAGCGTATCTTAAGGTCGTGTAAACCTGTTTGTTTCAAATGCAATTTCCGCTTCAGATGAAGGTTTTTCTTGTTTTTCGTCGATGACTCAGCTTATTGTAGTCGAGACAGAATTGATTTAATCTAGAAACGTCAAGAAAAAACTCTAAAATGTATATGTATAGATAATTCAAACAGACAACTAATTGAATATACGATATTTAAGTAGTTATACCCTGTACTTAGTTATACTTTATGTGCGTTTATTTGTGCCCACTATTAATGTCAATACTATAAACATTTCAATTCGTGCTTGAATTGTTGAATAGTGGTCAAAGTCGGAAAGGTAGAAGGGGCCTAAACTTGAGCTTAAGTCATGTCCACGGTTTATACACCAAAAGCAACAGCAATTTTTTATATTTGGCAGTTACTTGGCTTAAATCAGCTAAGCGGTGCTTAGCTCGGTTTAGTTTAGAACACACAAAGCACTTGAAATTCAATAACGAGGCTAAAAACTCGTTGTCATTTGTCTGTCGACAGTCAGTTGCCAGTTTGGAGCTGTGTTTTTGTTTTTGTCTTGAACTGCAGTCGCGTCTTTTTGAAACCTCGGCGTTTTGGCTTTTAATATTAGTGAAGTGGCTGTTAGCCGGTTTATTGGTTGCAGGGGTGGCGTTCAGGGAGGGCGGAGGTGCACGTGGGGTTTCATTAGCGTTGCGCATTTTTGGTTTAACTTCCTCATAACTTCAGTCGAGCTAACTCACAGCTGGCCATTACCAACTTTGCTTTGTTCTTTGCTTTGAATGCTACTTGACCAAGTTTTTTTTTGTTTTTAAAACATTTAACACTCAAAACAAAAAAGTTAAGAGAGTTGTAAATAAGACTCTTCGCAAATGAGGCAACCCTACAAAATATACACATACACATACTAATAAATAGTATAGAGTTTACAGTTTTTTGCTCGATTCTTGTTTAGTTGCAAGAGCGTGCACATTTTGGCTAATGACTAGAGGCCTTTAAGCCATTTGTTAGCCCCTTGGTCTTAATCAAATATTGATTTCTCCTCGCTGGGTCTTTCCGTTAGCAAAAAAAACCAGTTGTCGAAAGAAATAAAAACACAGAACTCATTAGCATTTTTGCAAATAGCTTTACTATCTCTACATAAATTAATTTCTGTTGACGGAATGACTATTTGACTAGTTAATCAGGAAGCTTTACTTTAGGATGATATGTTTTATGAAGCGTTTTCAAAAATCTATGCTTACAATTGACATGTATTACATAGATGTATTATATAGATTAATTCGTCTTGATAAGAAAATGAAACTGCCGTGTAAACAGATTTTCAATAATCAATTCAAATCGTTCAATCTTCTAATTATCAGCACCAGCTCATTTATTGACAGTGATTGATTGTCTGTTTTTAAAGGTTGTAAAGGCGAAAGTTTAACTTCCGCTTGAACTTATTTGTTATATATTTTAATTTATTTTTCTCAACAAGGAATTGACACATATAAAACCCTTATAAGTAAACAACGTTCGTTCGATTTAAAACAATCTAAAGTTCTCTAAAGTTTTCTATGCGATTCAAGAACTTAATGCCGAAAGTATAAATGAATTCTGTTTTTATTTACACTGATATTACCTTAAAACCTATTTACATAAATAATTTTTAAACGTTGTAATTATTCTCGTTTATGATGACATTTTAATGACGCTTCTTATTGCGATTGCCCTCTCATGAAATGACATTTATACTTATACAAAATTATAATTGTGACGCTTGCTGAAAGCCTTTTAAGCAGATCATGATGAGAAAAAGAGAGAGAGAGGGGTGAAGCGGATATGGGGTCTAGGGGCAAATAGAGATATCTACTAAAAGCATCTGCCAAGAATGCAGTCAAGGCAACAAGTGCAAAAGTGGGCCACGTCACACATGTGAGGAGGTATTAACCGGTTCGGCTTTAATTTCGATTTCAGTTTCAACGTATTTTAGCTCATTTGATTATTTGGCCAATTTTGTGGGTCGTTGCCACTGTGTTGTTGTTGTTGTTGTTGCTGTTGTTCTTGTTGTTGTAGTAGGCGGGCAATATGCTATGTGGATTTATTCGCTAGCTAGGCAAATTTTTTTTTTTTCAGTATTGCACAGAACAACGTCAACAAAGCGAAACAGCTGCACGAAGAGCAACGTCCAGAACAAGTTGTTGTTGTTATAGTTGTTGTTGTTTATCGGTTAAAGTTTCTATGCAAATTGCGGCACAGTGTGACAGTTGCATGCTAAGATAAAAACTAATGTAATCGCAGTATTTGTATATATGTAACGCTTGAATGGTCTGCTCTCATCATCGTTCCATCAAGTTGTTTACTCAACTCTTTGAGCGATTTTTAATGCGCAATTAATCATCTTTTTTTTTATTGTTTTATCACAAGGACAAAGAAATCGTTATATGCAACTATTTTGCATGTTAAATTGCGTATACGACACATGTCGACAACGTTTGATATAAAAACGTATTTAGTTAACCAGTTGATCATAGAGAAGTCACAGTTATTTGCTACTTAAAATCATTCATATTCTTTATAAGCATTCAATAAAAACAACTGTAGTCAAGGCAAACTACGTTTTTTTTAACCAATGTGCAAGCTTTGCTTTTTAATAAATGCAACAAATACCAGTTATTCAGAGAATTCCTACATTAGTTAGAATTGTTATAATCGAAGGTGTATTAGAAACACATGCTTCCTTATTGGACCAATTATTATTAGATTTGTAACTAAATTCCACAGTTCATTGGTTCTATAAATAATTTACAAATACTATTGTAATTAAGATAAAATCAATAGCACACCTATTTATGAATCGATATATTTATACTAAGTTATACTAAGTTGTATTCTATAACTATAGAATCTTTATAATTATGATTATGAATATCATTAAAATTTTTATTTTAACATACTCAAATAAAAGATCGAACACCTTATGTTCTATAAATAAAATATCATTAATTATATGTTGTTACAATATGTTAAAGTTTAAATGAAATTTCAGATATTCATTATTATTATAAAGATATAAATTCTAATATTTCCAGTAGAATACAAATAATATCCATTTAAAATGGTTTTGTTTTGTTATATCTTTATACTTTTCTAAATATTTCCTACCAACCTAATCTCCAAAAATAGTATTTATTTTATTTGTTATTATGTTAAACGCCCACACATTGTTGTTGTTTTCAAACCAATGTGCAGGCGTTGCTCTCAATTGTGAGAGCGAGAGCGCAATAAGCATAAAGCTCAAACAGCAGTTTAAGCTCTCTCTCACCTGTTCCAATGTTTTGCGCTGTTCGGCGCTGATTTCGGGCAGTTGACCAGACATTATATATATTTTATTTATATTTATTTAAACAAAGTTGTTAAATTGTTGCCAATTTAGTATGTTATGCACACACCTCTCTCACACACACACACACACACAAAAACACACAGACGCACACAAACGTGAATTTCTTTTCGTCGGTTTTTGGTTTTGTTTTGTTGTAGTTTCACACGCAAAAAATGTTGGTTGATGCTTCGGTTTATTTTCGGCTTTTTTTTGGCTTTGACTTTGGCGTTTGTTGGCCTTAAAGGGGGAAGATGTCTTAAATATAATAATAATAAAAACTTTCTACAGTTGCGTATAGCAGTGGTTGTTGTTGTTGTCGATTTGGTCAGCCTGTTGCATATTTTGAGTGTAATTATATTCAATTTGATGCTTTAACTTTAACTCAACCCGAGTAATAGAGTCGCATCTGACCAGGTCAAGTACTCGTACTCGTATTCGTAATGACAATAATTATAATTGTACAACAGCAAAAGTTGCACGCACTAAAAACAACACAATAAAGCTGCAATTAAATTGTCACTGTTTGTTTGTTTGTTTGTTTTTATGTATATTTGCTATTGGCTTAAGTACGTCAGAATATTTGTTGTTATTGTGATAAACAGAGAAACCGAAACCGAAGCGATATGGGAAGCTCTCAAAGTCCATGCGTTGCGTTTCACGAGCGGCGTTCAACTGAGACACAAATAGGCGCCGTATAGTTACTTTAAATGCCGCAGTCCCCACACCCCAAAACGGCTCTCTTCCAACAGCAGAGAGAGAGAGAGAGAGGCCGGCGTTCTTAAAGTTCTCCAAGCACATATGCTCTCCCTAAACTTTAAGTCGCTGTGCACATACCCTAACAGACACAGATAAACAGGCAGTGTCTGACCTGGTGCTACCCTCGCTCTTCACTTGCTCTCAATTATGACTCAACGAATATCCAAAAGTGTTTTTTTTATCATTTTAAATTTCCACCTTTTTTTTCCATTACTTTTGTTTACTTGTTCAAATCTGTCCAGTTTTTAATGACCAATTGCTGACTGCACACAGAAGCATCCAGATTGCCTTCTCGCAACCATATTATTTATTATTTGCTTGATAATCTTTAGCTAATTTATTGCATGATTTCCATGCTACCCTCTACTTGCAAACTTTACACAATTAAAACCTTGAAACTTTTATGACATTCGATTAATTCTTTGCATTCGTTCAACTGGGGTTGTTTTTGTGACTTATCAGTCAAGTGATGATTGCAGTTTTTTCTTTTATTTAGATGTAGATAGCAATATTTTTGTGTTTGACGACAATTTGAAGTGCGCTATTTGTATGTTTTTTTTTGTTATTTTTTGTTATTTCTTTTATTGGAATTTTCATTGTTGCACATCGATGGTGTGTTTTCGGCTTTTTATTAAATATTCTTGTTTGATAAGATAGTCAAACAAGTTCATTTGCACTCATTCACGGTAGCAGCTGTTGAAGCATTTTATTCTTTATTGTAAAATGGAAAATTCTGGTAGAGAAACTTATAAACTTAATATGTATACGTATATTTATTAAATATTTATTATTAGCTAATATGCAGAAAGTGTTTTTTAAATATTTTTTGGTGAGCAAAAAGGAGAACACAAAGAAATATTTAACGGAAAGTTTTTAAAGCCAAAAACGAAGGTCGAAAGACAGGGACGTATACGTTATAAACCTACTTTTAAAACCAAACCATAGGTGGCGTGTTTATGCTTCCAAAAACATACAAAATACGGCGGCAAAAAAATCGATTTTTGAAAGAAAAAAACTATTTTCAAATGTAAAATCAATTTATAGATCAAATCGTGAATAAAATTTAGTATCATGATACAGGATCAGTATCAGAGCGAAGGTATCAAAAAATGATCAGGGAGCTAGCCTGATAAATAAACCCAATCAGTTTGGTTTCTGGCCTCACTTTGTCTAATTGTATCTGTTTTTACAATAGTCCAAAATTGGGTTATGTTATACAATATTTCATCTTATTTATATTTCATTTATTACTTATTTTTTTAAAAGTTGTGCGACATTTCGGCAAGTTGAACTGTTTACAGTTTTGGTCTTACTTTACAGTTTTAGTGCTACTGTTCGCAATGAGCCGAGACACGAACCAAAAACAGTTTGTGTAGCATGAAAAGGTTTTTTTTTGTTTAGAATATAACGGAAATTGTTCAAAACATTGCAAATCAAAAGATAAATTGGATTCAAAAATTGTTGGTTAAATAAGTTTGTTTTGCAAGTTTACAAAAAAAAAATATAATTTGTTAAATTAATAATTAGAATAATGCTTCAATTAACAATGGAAATTGTTTTTAAGAATTTTATAATTTTAGATGTTTGGATTCTCTTCAACCAGCATGGTTAATTAACTTGTTTGTGGCCACAATATTTGCAGCAGTATATATTAATATACATTAAAAAAGGTGTGAAAATTTGTTAGACAATGATTTATAATTTTGCAAAAGGAAATGATTTGATTGGCGCCGCTGTCGAAGTCGACGTCGACGTCGACGCCAACGCAAATCAGCTGATGGGGGCCGCCCTCCTCATAGAGAATTTCCCTGGCAACATCTTAAAGTATCTTGAAGCTGATGGCGTCGCTGCTTTTGTTGTTGATGCCTTGCCTTTGGCTGCATATGGAATCGGTTATTCGCACTTGAAACTGAGAATTTACTACTTTGCGTCACAGAAATGCCAAAACTTAATAATTCAAAAGTACATATTGAAAAATAGGTTTATGAAAACAAACAATGGCCAGCAAGACAGTGGGACAGACAGATAGACAGACAGACAGACCGACAGACTGAGATGCCGACACATGATAGGCGTAAAATTTTATGAAACTGTTGAAATTTTCAACTGGCAATTAACGAGATTGCAAATTCAATTTGAATGCCAGCGACGAGGTAAAGGGGACCAATTTTGTTGGCCATATTTCAATGGCCAATGAATCTGTTAGTCAAAATTATGACAGCATTTAGAATTGTTTAGCTGATTATATGAGATTACTAGCTAGAGGCTGAATTGATTATACATAATCGAAAATTCTATTAGAGATTTACATATTCAATCCACTTCCAACCTAATACCAATGTTCGTATATATTTCAGCAGCTTGTTGTTTTTGCCAAAAGCCATCAATGAAATTCAAAACAAAACAATACAAAAACATATGCAAAAGAGTACATATTTCGAGTATATTCTATAAGAATAGCTATTATGGCCAGATTATTGCTATCACAACGGGTGATGGGTCAGAGGTGAGCGCTGATAAAGCGTTGAGTTCACATATCAACACTTGGACCACATAGAAACCACCAACTAACCATCTATCCTCTAACAATAAGACATGGCTATAATTATTCGATAGTTTTTTTCCTCTCAAACATTTCCAACTGATTGGACATAAACTACAGGGCAATTGGTTTATGGATTACCATGTATCAAACGTTCAATTAATTTACTGCTTAGTGGGGAATTACCTTGTCGATCTTTGTCGATCGGATTCGGATTCTCCGATTGTCAGTTTTCCAATTGATTTTCCCCGTTTCTCAGGTACTCAGTTGGTGCGGCGTGGGTGCGTAGAAAAAAACAAGGCGCAATTCACGCTAAATACGAGTACATGCAAATAAATAAGCAGCCAGACAAAAGACATAAAGTTGCCTACATACCCCTCTTTCTCTCAACTCCCCTACAAAAGAGTCAGTCTGCTCACCCCTTCGGCGAAATTCTGCGGTTTTCTTTCGCCACTTTGCACTTGAAATGGCCAAAAAGAAAATTGTCGACCACCCGCAGTTAGGAAAATACTGGCCAAGTGAAAGAGAGAGAGAAAGTGTGAGAGTGAGGTATATTTAAAGGGATCGACGTCATGATCCTCTTGATGATGCAGTCGGTTAAAATTAACAATATTTAATGACGTTATCGCCACAGAACCACAACCTACGACTGCCTGTGACTGTGACGTCACAGGTAAGCACAACATCATCATCAACAACAACATAGCGTGTGCCTTGTGTGTGTGTGTGCTTTTCTCTTGTGGTTTTCCAATTATTTGCATCTCGGAACACATTTTCGCAACTTATGTGAGACTCGTGGCTATTTTTGGGCGATAAACAAATACAAAATACAAAAACATTTACTCAAATCATCAACAAACAGAATACAAGTGAACTAAACTCAACTAAAATCCAAACAGAAACAGTTCACTTAATAATAATCTATTGTTGATACCATGACGAGGATTCTCCAACTGTTAATAAAGTACACATTGGATGACTACATTCCCATATCTGTATTACAGGGGTTGTTCTCCTGGGTTTTCCCGATTTAGCTTGAGAATTTTCTATATTAATCAGCATCGTTAAATGATTTGCAATTTATTAAACGTGATTTCAACTTCTGCTGAATTAAATGAGTCCACGTACTTTGAATCTTATGAACTGAAAAAGCAAATGAATTAGTTCCAAGAATTTAAGATTTAGTTTGAATTTTAAGCATATTTGATAAATGGTTTTAATGAAATCTTCAGCTTTCCGTTTTCATGCTGAAAATCGTAAAGTGATGAAGAAATAATACAGAAAGTACAACTGAAAGATTTGCTTAAAGAATGTGGAGATTATATTATATTTTAAAGGTTAAACTTTCTATAAATTTAAAATATCTTCTAAAACCACTTGTGCCCAGTTTTAAGATTAAAAGTTTTCAATTAATATTTTACAGTGAACTTTGAATAAATATTTTTCACAGTATAGAAAGATTTGACAGTTTTCTACTTTAATATTCATATTAAATTTGACAACAAAAATCGATTTAAAATAGATTTTTGGGACAAATAAATTCCAATTTACACAGCTCTCAGAAATGACTCATGACTTCCCTCTGTTTTGGATGCCTCTGCTCGCATTTCCCAAAAATTTCCCATTTCCCATTTATCTCTGTTGAAGTGTGAGCACGCTTTTGTGCCTCGGAAGGCAGACGCACGTGTCCTTGCATGCATATGCAGGATCTAGGCTTGCAGTTGGCCACATTCTCACTCCCAATACCATAATCAATCCCAATCCCATTCCCTTTTCCCCATTCCTCGTTTACATTCCTCCCTCGTTTGAACTTGCTACCTCATGATGTGCGTGCAGTTGGGCCTAATCCGCATTTTAGCCGCCATCGTTCGTCGTTTAATAGCCAACGCATTATCCTTGCCAGACTGAGACTGAGACTGAGAGACCCAGTCGGAAACTGTTGCGCCCATTAACATGGCAATGACAATGATGATGCGGCGAATTTGTGCTTCCTGCTTTACTTTCGGCTTTCGGGGTTTTTGGCTTTGACAAACAAATTAATAACAAAACGAGGGCAGGTCTGACAAAACCCAATCTCTAAGCTACAACTCCCAACTACAACGCCCATTCCTGACTCCTGTCTCCTGCCTTGTCCTGTTCTGTTTGCCTGGTCATAATACGAGTAATTTTCCTTTTGTAAGCTGATTCCCGGTTCGAAGCTGTTGGCGGGCAGCACGTTCAGGATCAAGTCGAACCCTAAGTCCAAGTGAAAAGAGAGTCCTGTGCGTTGTGCGTTGTGCCTTGTCCTTGATGCCAATGCTCGACATAATGACTTTTGATTACAGCGCCATTAAGCGTTGCCCGAAAGGTTGTGGCTGCTTCTTGTACATCTGTTTGATTTTGTTTTGTTGTTGTTGCTGTTGTTGTTGTAGTCCTTGCTCTGCAGGATGTCGCCTGGCTCGTAAATATCACCCACTGTGCAATGGATAAGCCGCATTAGACGCAATCCAATTCAATCCATTCAAAATGGCAAATTGCTGCCACACACACACACACACACATATTGTATGTATGTATTACATACAGATACAGTTCAATTACGGTAATGTTGCTCGTACGTTTCCCCTCTTAAATGTTTCCCCTTCTCTTCCCTCTTGACTCCCCTACCCGTTTAAATGAAACTGAATTGCGTTTTAAGTGTCCTTCGCATTCGCATTCGCCATCTTCTTTCTTCTTCCTTTTATCTTGCCTGAGTCGCAGTTAATTTTCCAAGGAATTGTTTATGAACATTTGTGGCACATTCTTTGCATAAATTGATTGCCTTGTCATGTGAGTCAAGGAGCAGGAGTAGGAGAAAATAGAGTGTTGGTGGCACATACATAAATTAAGCAAGTTTTTCAATAAACTGCACAAGTTGCGCATACGACGCGTTGTCGCTACGCAAGAGAAATGGCCAACAATTTGTGGCCAAGCTGACTGTGGCAAGTTCTGGCTAGTGGATACATGCCACACACACGTTACCAATGCCACATGCTGGGAAATGGCAGCCATGTCCATCAATATGAGCAGGCATCTACATTAATTTCAAAGTGCATGCCGCATGTTGCACAGGTCGCGACCATTTGGCATAGTTACCTGGGAGGGGATGGAAAGGGAAGGCTCCCCCCTGGGAAATGGGAAATGGAAAAGGGTTTTCAGTTGACAACCTTTGGCCAAGTGAGCTTTCTTTCAATGCTCGCTTTATGCCTCACGGGCTTCATCTGCCACTTGGACATGCCTCTTGGTAATGCGCATGTAATCTTTACAAAAGTTTTGCTTTTCGTATTTTCTTGTTTTTGGGGTGTGTCTACACTTGAGCCCCCTCCCTTTTACTCTTACCCCCGCTCTGACGTCACTTTAAGTTACATTTGCAAGTTCTTTAGATTTAATGTTGCGTCTGTTTTGCTGTTTTCTTGTTTTGTTGTTTTCTGTTACCTTTTTATGTGCATTTTCATTGCCTTGTAATGGCGTTCGTTTGTCGAGAGTTTTTCCCTGAGTTTTCCTCTAGCAAAAAGTTGGGCAAAACTTTTCGCACAGCTCTACAAAAGTTTTGTTGGTGTCAAAATCAATTTTCGAGAGCAGCCCAAAAGCTGAAAAGTACAACAAATACGCTTAGTCCTACTTACAAGTACAAGTACAAGTACGATACGATAAGTACACCTGACTGAAGAATGTTAATTAGCAACGGTGAAATTAGTTGCCTAATGGAAAACGATTAGCAGCAACTTTGCAATGTGATTAGACAACTCGAGTAGAAGTAGAATTCTGCGAAAGGGGTTCATTAACTTTAACTTTGTAACTCAACAAACTACTTCATTTACATAATGTTTGTCTCACACTCTAAAAATGTTGATTGGCATTTTTAGCCCAACTCAAATTCAACAAGCTGCAACATCAATTAATTAAATATGTCTTTATACCTGCACTTGAAATGCTTGTTAATGGGGTAGATTATATAAATAGACTGAAATTGAGAGTGAGACAAGATTTATATAGGAATAAAGCAACTACAGTTTAACTTACAAGTGCTTTAAAATTATAATACAACTTAAACATTCCCCAATTTACAATAATGCCATAAAAGTATAAACTTAAAAATTAAACTGAATGAAAGTTTTAGGTATTAATTTAGAATAGAAATTTAAACTGAAAAACTATCTTTTAAATTATATTTCAAAGTTATGGAAATACAATAATCAATTTAAGTAGTTTAAATTGCAATAAGAAGATTGCTAGAGCAACTCAACTTAAAGGCTAAAGTAAGGAATAACATAATATAATATGATATTGCAGCATGCTACAAAGTAAATGCCGTAAGCTGTTGCAAGAACGAGAGACACTTGCAACCGACCAGCCGCAAAAGCCGCGAGAGTCAACAGCTGTTTGTTGTTGACACTTGCAAATTGAAATGCTGCTTCTGCATAAATATATATAAATTGAAAAGCATTAATATGGCATAAATGTAAACTATCATTTAAAAAGAGAGCCTGTATCTAGCCTCTTCTTAAATCGACTTGAGACTGTTATGAAAGTGCTTTAAATAGCAAGTGTTTACTTAAAAAGTAAGAGTGCAAAAATTAAAACTATTCAAGACGAGATAGAGATAGGGAGATGGAATTTGTTGACGACTCTACTTTCTCTTGCTATTTTTATTTTGATTAACTTCTAATCAAACTTCTTTGACGATAACCAATAAATAAATCTCTCATTTTATGTTATATGTTATGTATCCTATATTTATATAGACTTTCATCTTTAAGATTTCCTACATTTCCCTTTGATTATCTAAAAACTTTCACAGCTTATTTATTTTCCCATATTATTCAACTTCCATTAGTTGGGATATTTCATTAGTCGGGATTTGCATTTGTACTGACATTTTGCTTATTTGTCATTGCATTCTTATGGAATTCGCCTGATGGACAAATGTTGCATTTAATTAAATTAATGCAGCACGTCAGCAATCAATCAATCAATCGATCTATCAATGCAACAATAATGCATTTAATTAACACAATTTATGTTCAATGCCATTTTCATAATCTATTTAAAGTCTTTGATGTCATTATTACTTTACTAATCAAAGCATGTAAGTTAATTAAATTGGAGTTTGTTGTAAGATAACTTAATTTTTAAAGTGCAACAAACTTATATCTACATGTGGCAGACACACACACACACACACGCACTCACATACAGATTGATGGAAACCACCTGCCCGCATTTGAAACCGAGTGGCACAAACAAAAACACCAAGGAGACAACTACAAAATCACACCTTGCGTCCTGTTGCCCCTACCCCTGCCACATAGTGTTGTTGTGGCAAACGTCTTTGCCCCTTAGCGGCATCAGGCGGTTGTCAGCTTGGCAAACAAAGTCCTTGGGCATAGATAAAGATACAGAGAACAGAGGCAGAGGCAGAGGCACACACAAACATGATAGGGATCCGTCTAGGACCTTCAATTGGAATCGCAATCGCAATCGGAATCGGGATCTATCTTCTGTTTGTGAACAACTCAAATTACCATTTCGATTCAGTATTTAATGAGATTTGCTGGGTTCATCTGCCACAGTCACTGCAGTAGGACAGAGGCAGGAGGTACATAGAAGCGTGCCTCAATCCGTTGCAGGAGTCTAGAATCTGTTTTTCTCCTCCTGCTGCTGCTGCTGGCACGAGTTATATGCTTGTAATATCATTTTCTGCTTGTTAGTTTGCCTCTCTCTTAAAAGGCAGCTGCCACATGGGGCAGCCACATGCTGCATCTTATCAGTGGCAGGCAACTTGCAACTGCAACGTTGACTATCGAATCAATTGCAAACTCGCTTCATTGCACTGCTTATGCCTCTCACTCTCTCTCTGTCTCTGTCTGTCTCTATTTCTCTTCCTTATGGTCTCTCTTTCTCTATCTGCTTTCTGTGGTCGACAGGTTAAACAGGAACAACACGTCCTTAATCCTGCTCTTGTTGTTGCTGTTCCCAGTTGGCCGTATAAAATCAGTGAACCAATTAATGCCGCGCACCAATATCGTCTCTGCCCCTGTCCCTGCCCCCTCTCTTCCACTCTTTGTTTTCAGCCAGGATGTCGAGCTCATTGTGCATTGTCCTTGCTCAGTTTTCGAGCTCCTGTTCTCCTTGTTCCTGTTCCTGCGCGTGCCTGACCCGTTAATGCCGCCAAATGTTTTTTAAACACATTTATCCACGCAGGCAAGCCAAGGGCAACACATGGGGCAGGGGGCATGTGGCAGGGGGCATTGCTGCTTCATTTGGTCATACACAACAATAATAAAAGTACACGTGGTGGCCATGGCTCTGCCACCGTCTCCGTCTCCTGGCCTGCTTCTCTGCTCCTGTCCTTGCCACCGTTCCTGCCTCTGCTTCTGCACCTTCCCCGGTTCAGGCTGCCACTTGTTCCGGTGTCGAGTTGCACGACGCGGCGGCCTCAATTCCTTGCCTGCTCCCTGTCCCCTCTTTTTGGTCTACAATCTCTGTTATTTCCTTTAGAACAGCTGCTTATGTGTGTGCGAGTGTGTGTGTGTGTTATATGAATTGTGTTGAAAATGTTGGTTTATTGATTTGTAAGTTGAAATTTAATTGAAACTCATACCCTGCAACTCTACCCTGCCCCCTATTGTCCTGATCCTCAGCTATGCTTGCCAGGACTTGGCCAAGGGATTTATGAGGTCAACTTGGTTGGTTGGCAGCTTGTTATGTGGCTGATAGCAGATAAACCAGGCTCATATTTTGCGGTGCACTAATTAGAAATTGTGCTGGCCAAAAAGAAAACTATTTACCTGGTCAAGTTGGGTGGTGGGAACAATGTTGGGAAGCTAGGAAAAACGCAAAGCTTGGCACTAAAATCTAATTACATGAGAGGACTATGGACTTATCTATATGTTAACAGTTCACTGGGCAACAGCTGCGGAAAAGGTCAGCAAAAAATGGAAAACTCTTCACAAGGAAGTGAAGAGTATTTTCCATAAAATCTGCAGACTTCAAATATGTTGAGTACTTTTTTTACTACTGTTATTTGTTAATTACTTTTTAATATTTATTTTATGTGAAAAGGGATTTCCAGTTTTGTTATTTATTAAATAATTTTCAATACTTGTGTTAATTTATTTATTAATTACTATGTTTTTAGCGCTACAAGTGGGTTTAATATTTAATTTACTATTATTATGGTATTATTATTTTTGTTGTTTGGTTTTAGTTGCATTTACTGAATAAATGTTTTAATTTACAACAAAGAGAAACCAAAATGGTTTGCCTAGATTTCTATTCTATTTCCCCTTGACATTTTCGTTTATTCGTGCCTGATAATTAAGGTTAAATTGCTGGCATTCCACACATGCCACATACCTCACCCCCGGGGTCTGCCACTTGTCAGGGTTGTCATTTTGTTTGATATAAAACAACGATCGTATTCCTGAGGCGAACAATAAATCTGTGAACCCGAACCCAAAGGCATTCCTTTGGCATTTTAACCTCAGCAATAACAATTGTCGCTTGCTCCGTCTCTCACTCTTACTCTCCCCTCTCCTTCTTCCTCTTATTGTGTGGCACTTCCGATGTGTGGCAGCTTCCCTATGAAGGCGCACGCGCCTCTGTCTCTAGCAGGAGTCTTAGCCAGGACCTCAATGAGATTGAGCGGCTGTTTAATGTAGAAAACATCTGTCCCGGCTAAGAAACGATTGCTCCTCAATCAGTGCGCTTCCTGCCCCGAGCAGGGCAACATGTGTGCCACAAACACACAGATACACACACACACACACTCACATATATAAAGAATTGGGCATTGTTTGTGTGTTTGCACAAAGGATGCGCGTGCTGCTAAAAGCAGATGCCTGCAACAAAATATCCTGAATATGCATGCACCATGCGGCAGCTAGAAAAGGTGAAGGGGCAGGAGCAGGGGCAGTGGTTTGAGCTGGGAAGGGGGAGCAGGTACAGCATTAAAGTGATCAAATTTGCACGTGAATTTGATTCGTGTCCGAGTGATGAGAAGGGATTACTTTATGGCAATTATGATCCTTTCAACAGCTGCTGTAGTTTATATAGAAAAGGAGTAGGAATAGGAATAGGGGTAAAAGTAGGAACAAGAGTAGGAGTAGGAGTAGGAGTAGGAACAGGAACAGGAGCTACTTGTGTGGCCATCTTTGGTGTCATCGCTTGTCTGGTTAACCGCTTGCCACGCGTGTCTCATTTAAGCTGCTTACTGTCAAAGTTGCACTCAATCAGTGTTAACACGCCACGACAACAAAGTGCTGGCAAACAGCTTGAGAAAGTACGTGCCACACGTGCAACGTGTAAGTGGCATGCTGCAGTTACAGCCATTAGCACCGAGAAACAAAACAACTTAAAAGCAGAAGATGAGACAACACTGTAAGCACTTTGGGGAGGAGTTGCTTTCTGTCTACCAGACACAAGTAATTCAGGATACTATTTTGTTATCCTGCAAAGTGAAGCTGCCAGGAATCAGCTTAATCCAAAGATAGTAGACCTTACTATAACTCCTTCTGTTCTTCTTCCTTCTTGCTTTTCTCCTTTAACTTTCAACTCAGTCATCTGCTCAATCTCGCTTTTCTGATTCTTCACTTCCCTCTGCTGATGCTTTCCCTTCTTTTCCTGAAACTCCTACTTATTTTCCTCCTCCTACAGCTCTCTCTTGTACTTTATTGTAGCAGACACTTCAACTGCAACTCGTTATCGCATCGTATATCGCTTATTACCCGCTTCTAAGCGCAGCTCCCCTTTGCCTTCCTTTCTTCATCCAACACTTTCCTGCCCTGCACTTGGTCTTTTACACCGGATATGGCTGAAGAGATGAGATGATGAGCTCCTTAGCTTGTGTTCGCTTGTGTTGTTTCCTATCAGATTCCAGCTGCACGTCGCGTCCTCCACATTTTAATGCTCTGCGTATTTCTTCCGGTCGCCTCCTTGCACTGCTTTTGTCTTTGTCCTTGTTCTCATCTCTGTCTTCGGCTTTCGGTTTCAGTTTCATCTGTCCCCACCCCATCGAATCTCTCTCCTCTTCTCAGTTTCTCGCCAAAATTCGCTTTGGCACGAGCGCTGTCCTCTCTCTCTCCTCCTCCTCTCTCTTTTCTCTTAGCCATTAGTCACTTGGTCCTGGCGTTGACGAACCCATTAAGCTATTCTTCCCTTGTATTGTTGGTTCAAGTGCTGGTTAAATTGTGTTAATATCCCTGCTCTTTCAACTCTCAAGTTCATTGAAGAAAGATTAAAATGCAGATTTGACAACAATTGATGGCAGATTAAAGATAGGGTATAAGCAATTTAAATCCTTATTGATTATGGTTTTCGAGAGAGTTTCAATTATTATTAAACTTAATAAGTAACTTGTATTAACATTATTTAATTTATTATTAAATTACAAAAATAGACAGACATACAAAAATGGTCGAAAGCAATGAAGGCAATTGAATACAGTTGCGTCTTTAAATCCCTAGATGCAACTAAGTATAAGAAAGCTAGGATTTTAAACTTTGCTTTTTTAAGAGATTAACTAGAAAGAATTTATTCGACTGTTTTTCAGAGTATATAGAAAGACTTTCTTATTTAAAAGTTTTCTTATTTAAAAGTATTCACATTTTCTCTAGAAAAACTTTCATAAAATCCTTTGAGCTATTTTTTAATTAACAAAACAAAAAATGTATTCAGCTCCGAATTTATATTTCTCTAGAATGAAATAAACTTTATTTAATAAAGTGAGGAAACATTTGAGCAGAAATTCAAACATTTTTCAGAGCCTGAAACCAATCTTGATATTTAGTTTAACTAAATAAGTTGTCTATCAAATATTAATTATCTTAAATTTGTAAAAAAGCTAAACAAATTTATGTGCACATTAAATTCCTTAATAATAAGCTTTTAATGAACTTTAAAGAGACTTCCTTGAAATTTGATAATATCTACAAAGACTGAAAGCAACCCCAAAAGAATAGTAATCAACTGATCAGATGTGTGTGTGCAACGTTTGCCTCGCGTGTTGTGGCAATGAGAAAAAAAAGAAGTAAAATGAAATGAAAAGCAGCGAATTTTCACCACTGTTTTTTCGCTGTTTTTTCTTTTGCTACCTTTCGAATACATAGACAGTGGGAAACCGGACGTCCTTTGGCCAATTTAATCACGCTAATGCATCATTTTTGCACATTTGCATGTCTTGCATTAGTCATTCATTCATTCAGACACTCATTCACGTACTCATTCATTCATTTGACTTATTCAGACAGCGATGCTTTGTTGTTGTTTAGAAATACTTGCGCTACTATCTGAATAATTGCACAAAGAAACCAAGAAAAGTGTGTGTGTGTAGGTGTGTGTGTGTGTATGGCACAACAAATTGATGAGTGTGTAGAGGGGGCGGGGACTGATAGGGATGCATTAATAGCGTATTTAGTTAAATGCCGCGGAAGCCCCACGCGGCATCAACACCGAAAGCGTTCCACATACTCTTGCCTCAGCCATTAGTTGCCCCTCCCCCACTTTTGACACGCCCACTCTATCAGAAGTGGGCGTTTAGCAGTTTGCAGCTGTCCCTGGCCACGATTTCCATTCAATTGTTGTTGTTGTTGTTGTGGCGTGTGTGTGTTGCAATGGACAACTAATCCAATTGAATTAAAATGGTTTTTTGTGTCTGAGTGTGGCACGAAATGATTGCTTAAAAGGGAGGGGCGGCGGGGTAGGGAGGGGGGAATGTGTTGCAGGTGTTGTTGTGCACAATTCGACATTTAAATTTCGTATTCCTTCTGTCTTTTATACAGCTTTTGCTTTTGCTTTTGTTTTTTGCCTTGGCTCGTTTCAATTTGATTTGATTTGATTCTATTTATTGTCTTATTTCTTATTTCTTGTTTCTTTTTTTTCCCCTCTTCGTTTTCACTTTTTGCTGCTTTTTCGACTGCCGGAACATCCGCATTAAAAAGTTTCGTCTATTCGAGCGGAAATCAAAAAGTTTTATTGAGTAAAAAGACAAGAGGGAGAATGGACGACGCGTTCGTTCGTTCTCTGACAAACTTGAAATCGGAAAATATATTTTGTAATAAGAAAATAACATGAGACATTTTGCAGGACACAAGAGGCAAGTGCAACTGGCGATGCGTTTTATTGCCACATCCTGTGGAACGAAGCGACGGAAGACAGCGACTGGCAGGACAAGCAGGAAAACTCTCTCTTTGTCCCTATCCCTCTCCCATGTTGTACTTCTTCCCGATCTGCCAAATTGGAACGACACATTCCTCTTAAGGGAAGAAAAAAAAAGACATTTCCGATTTCACACTCAAATTGCTTGCCTTTAAGCAAAAGAGCCAAATTTTCCAATGTTTATTTACAATTTGCAATTCAATTCATTCAAAATTTTAGCTCATCGACGTGTGGTTAGGGTGCGCGGGGTGGGGAGAGGCTGGGAGAAACACTGTGAGTACACGTACAATACGTATACGGCCCGTTGAACGCAAGCACATCTGATTAATTGCATGTAATTAATAATGAGAAACGGTAAATGGCAGGTAATAAATTGTTCAACTACACCAATACAATTGCACACACCCCCACACACACACACACACACACACACACTTTCACAGATACACACTCACACACACACACTCGATGCTGGGATGCAGGTCATGAATGAAAAGTGAAAAGCGGAAGACGCTTTTTAGAACATCATCATCATCATCTGTTTAGCTGTGCAATACATTTGTTTATGCATTTATCAAAATTGAGTGCATGTTTCTTTTTGTTGATTCAATTAGACGACAGATCTGATGTCGGAATGCAATTGATGAGATGTTTTAGAGAAATTTATATACTTCTTTTTACTGCTTCTCTTGCTGGCTGTTTATTATTTATGTATCCGGTAACTAGGAAAGTATTTTTATGTATATTATTTTTAATTAGGTGAAAAGAAAGCTGAAACTAGGCGAATAGATTTGGCGTGAAACAAATTTAGCTGGCAAAAAGTTGGATTTGGCTGGAAAAGCAAAATTCTGAGGGAAAAAACAGATTTTGCGGGAAAAGGCTGGATTGGGTGGGAAAATATACAAATATGGCAAGTAAAAGGCAGATTTTGCGAAAAATTTATGTGATATAGATGATAATATTGAGAATATAAAAATAAGTACTAAAATATCTTTCAAGTAATCCACTCAATACGCCTTTTCTCCATTTATCAACTTTGTATACTCTATTTTTAGTTAGTCTTCTGTTAAATAACAACCTCACTACCCTACAAACTAGGGTGACCCTGCTTAAGGATGTCATAACTCAACTTTAGCTACTCCTGAAGTTCACATAATCAAGCCGCATTATCGTGACCCCCAACAGGACGTAATTATAGCACTTCCATAAACATTTCCACTTCGATTTCCATAGTAGATCATTTAAATGCAACTTGAGGGGGACGACTTTTAATATTCCTTTAGAGCATTTCAAGTCAATTATGGAGCTATGATTTATGATCTCAACACAATGCTAATATAAATGGGAGTTATCCATGTTGGCGCCGCCTCTGGCAACTCTTGCAATGATCTATGGTTATAATATTTGGTGGCACGTTGCATGCTGCACGTTAAGAGGTAGCTCATTGGGGTAGTTCCGTTTCCACTTCCATTTTCCGGGCTACGCCGGCGCACTTTAATTTTTATTGTGCTTCCTTTTGAGGTTGATTTGAGTTCAAGACTCGGGCTAATGTATGTAAATTTTTATGAATTGTCTGGCATTGTTTTTCCTATGTTTTTTATTTTGGTACGCGCCATTAGCATAAGTTGTTGTTTGTTGTTGTCGGTTGTTGTTTTTGTTGCTGTTGCAGTTGCAGTTGTTGCTGCCCCTCGACAAGTGTCTCGCGGTTGAGTTCAATTTTATCAACTCGAAAACGATTACGTTAAGTATGTTTTGAAAGTGAACTCTAGAGTTTGTTTGCCGGCACTTTGAAGTTCCTCTTGCCGCTGCTGCGATTTGTGTGCAACGTCAGCAGGTGCAATTGGAAATTCAAAATATTGAAGAAGAAAAAACTGAATATGGAAAATGCAAAGGAAAGATCTGGTATAAAATCGGCAACTTTATGCGCTGCCCTGAAAGGCTGAAAGACCTTAAACAGAAGGTGAGAAAGTCGAGAAACAGGGCAACTTTTATAAGCCGCTTAGCTGCGATTGGCATGCCACATGCTACAAGGGGAAGAGGGGCAAATGGGGGGCAGGGGATAAGCATAATGAATAGTCAGGCAGCTGTCGGTGTTAGGCTAGGCGAAGCAAACAAACAAACAAATAATCAACTACTTATATGTGTGTATTTGGAACTGACCCTTCTTATAGAGAAGAGACTTTTCCCACAAATTAATCAGAATGAAAAAGGGAAGCCGGGGAAAAAGAAGTTACACTCAGTTGCGGCTCATTAGCGCCACAGTGTTGCACGTTAGAAAAGGACACAGAACAGGATAAAAAACCCTTGTGAAGGGTTTCACATCCCTTTCCCTTTCCCTGTTTTTGGGCTTGTTAATGATGTTGCGGTTGTGACTTAATGACAACTGTCCCTTGACTTAAAGAGGACTTCTCCTCCTTCTCTCATACATATATGCCTGTTGAGAGACCACCTCTAAGCCTATTGCCACAGCAGGTAGCAAGCACCGTGTTGCATCTTCCAATCACAGACGAGCTAAGAGTCGAAAACCAGTTGGTAGAAGGAAGAAACACTTCAAACTGGTTTCGTAACTTGACCCAAAAGAACGTTTGGTCAGTTTGGCAGATGCAGAGAGAGATGCTGTCGCCATTGTGTTCAACTGTGGCATGCCACGCCCACACCACCTTATGGCCAACTGCATCTGTGCTATTTATATTTAATTAAACAAGAGCAAAATGCAAAAGAAAATGCGAGAGAGAAAGTAAAAATTAAAATTAAAGAATTTAGCAACTGCAACTTGAGGCAGACTGTGTGTCGCCACCATTTGTGTGTGTGTGTGTGGCATGCGGCATTTACATTTGGGGAAATTTGCGATTTGTTGCTGTCACAATATTTGAATCTAAATGCACACAAATATTCGGAATGTTCAAGGCTGTGCAACGCTTCGTTGCACTTGCCCCACGCATTGAGGAAGTGCCCCCAGCCAGTCGACACCTTGGACCGCCGACTGTTGTTCAGCCAATAACTCAAACTGGCAACGGTCAGGTGCACGATGGTCTAAACAAATGCCCCAGAACGTCAGAGAGTTAGATGCGTCAGAATTGGAGGCGACACGCTGTGCGGGCAGCGCCAAGCAAAGGGCTACCTTGCCACCTAGCCATCTTGCCACTTCGTGTGTGTTTGTGTGTGTGTGGCAGTAACAACACTTCTGCTCTTGGCTTAAATTCACATTTGGCCCGAAAAGCAAAGGACCAACTATTTTCATACAATTAGGCAGCGGGTTAGGCGCACAAGCCAAAGGGGTCAAAGGGCAAGCAACAAACTCAAATATGAACTCCACTTGCCTCAAAAACTTGCTAACGAAACTTTTGCTAGGAAAAACAGAGGAAAATCCAAAGGAGGGTGGGGGATTCTTATGCGATTTGGTTTTGTTACATTTTGGTACACAGAAACAAATTGGGGATAATAGTGAACAAATTCTATTCAACTCAAACGGTCAAAAAACTTGATTGAAGAACGGTTTTTCATTTGGCTCTCAGCAAATATTTGGACTATCGAGTGTTTTTTTTTTGTTTTTGTAAACTCTGTGGTTAAATCAATTACTTAAGGCCTATTTGCATATTTTAATGACTATTATCTTAATTTAATATAATGATTAAAACATATGTAGTCCGTTCAATTTTAACTTTATTATAATCCAGAATTTTAAACTTCAATTTTTTAAATGATTTTTATTTTCTTTGAAGAGACTTTTAATTATTATTTATATTAACTTGTGTCATTTTATTTAGTCTCAGATTTTAAAACCTTTGTTTAGAAATCATTAATTCAAAACTTTAGTTAAATTAAGATTTTAATTGCAACTTTGCTTTTATCGAAATCCTTTCAATTTAGCTTATAAACGAGATTTTCTTTCTGTGTAATAGTAAAGGAAAGGGAGGAGAGGCGTAAGGAAGGGGAAGTGGCATCGTTTCTTGCATGCAGTTTGAATCTTATGCAAATATTTCTGGATAAGCTTTGGCTAAAAGTGGCATTGGCCAAGTTAGAGAGAAGCTATTGTATGTGTTAGTGTGTGTGTATTTGGGCTGTGATGGTTTTAAATTGAGCCTAGGGCTTTTGGCCAATGCGTGTGTTGGCCAGAAACGTTTTATGGCTGAAATATAAACTCTAATGGGTTTCATTTGAATGGTTTACATTGAATTAATGGACAGAGAATGGCACAGGAAAATAGATTACTAGAGAGAAAGAGAGAGAGAGAGAGACAGAGCTTTTAAGTGAAGTTCTTGACCAGGTTTATTGAAGTAGGGGAAGGGGAAAGGAAGTTGAGGTCAGTTAAGTAGTGAGTTCAAAGGCAAGCTCGTTTTGTAAAGATTTGAGTTGAGGCAATTAATTCAATCAAATGCACATTTGCTAAATTGAACAATTGCAACAACAACAATTTATTGTTTGCATTTCTAATTCCCTTTTTGAACCCTCTTCATCCCCCTTTTAACCATGTTATTTAGCAAATTATTGAATGCGATCATGAAATTCCTTCAAACATTTCGTTCAACTCTTCTACGCAACATGTTGGCGCGCTCTTACTCTTCTAAAAGCATACGCTCTCTCTCTCTGTTCTCTTATACGCAGCTGCAACACGTTCGTTGTATGATGTTCGAACAGCTGTTCGCACTGCGTTGCGTATAAGAGCAGTAACAAACTTGTTCGAACAGATGTTTGTTGTCGCTGCTGTTTGCGAGCGGTCTTAGCTTATTTTTGTTGTTTGTTATAGACCAGGTTAAGTGCAACTGCAACTGTTGCCCACTGTGCAGAGCAGATGCCTTGGCGTATTGTACATTGGGGCAGATCACATTGTTATGCGCCAGGCGTCGCATTCCTTGGTCAGCCAAGGCAGTCTGTCTTCCCCTCTTTACTCTGTACTTCTCTCTCTCTCGTCTATCACCTCTCTTCTATCTTCCTTCTGGCTTGTGCCGCAGAATAAAGCAACAAACGTCTTCGTCTTCGTCTGCAGTTGCCTGTTTTGTGGTTTCTTTTAGTCGCTTCCTTGGCTGTGGATTTCTCAATAAAATTACTACGAGCACTTTCCGTTTTTCGTTCTTGCCACTGCCACTTTGTATGCCCAACGTGCAACACGCTGTTAACTATACAGTGGAGGCGACTTGGCTTGAATCGCACATTGACATTGCCGATATTTGCAGCTGTGTCTCCCTCGCTCTCTCTCTCTCTCTCTGTCTTCCTCCCTCTCTCATTCTTCCTCTCTGAGCGGAAGCAGTCTACGTTGTGGCATCATAATTATTATAAACAGCGCTGCATCTAAAATGGCAAAGAAATATACAACAACGACAACAACAACAATAAAAAAAGGAAGCGTAATTTGAGTCATGCGGCATGTGGCAGGGGCAACATTCGGCAGGTGAGCAACACAACGCCACGCACTTCTTGGCCAACCAGTTTTGTGTCTGATTGTGTGTTTGTGTGTGTTTGCAAAAAAATCCTTGCACAATTCCCGTTTAGAGTTGCCTTTCCGCTTTTAAGGATATGCGGCCGTGTGGCACAGTTACTTTACTTGCCTCCTTGTGGCACGAGCAAATATACAAAACAAGCTGTCGATACCAGCCCTTGGCTCGTATCCCATTTCTCTTCTCTGGTATCTTGTATCTCGTATCTCTCTACCATGTATAGGTATCTTTGTATCTTGTATCTGCTGCAAACTTTGCCGTTGCTTTTGTTGTTCTTGTTGTTGCCGTGTCGCACATCTGTTTTGATTTGCCTCTGCCCCTTCTTGGCCCCTCTTCCACACTCTATACACTCCTCAGAAATTTTGTAGCCATCACGTAATTCACTTTTATTGGTTCTTCTATTGTGCGTCAAATCGTTTAATCGCTTCACCTCCTTCTTCCCTCTTCTTTCTCCTCTTGGCTAACGCACTTTGCATAAATCACTTTTTGGCTTTGCTTTTCTTGTTCTGCTTTGCGCAATATTTGCACCTTTTTTTTACTCGTTTCGACTTTCTGATTTTTGATTTTTGATGCTTAAAAAAAGGATTTAAAAGTAAGAGTAAATTTTGTGGGAATGAAAAATTGATAATTGTCTTTGTTATATTTTTGTTTGTCTGTTTTTTCTTTTTATGGCCAACTGTTTGTGACACTCAATGAAAAAAGCCATTGCACCAAATTCGTAGCTAAATTTTATTGTTATTTGTGAAAAATTTAATAGCAATTTTCCCAACGTTGCACAGATTGCAATTGTTTGTTAGATTCATCTACAAAAACATCTAACAATAACAATACAATAAAATAAAAGTGGATTTTTACGATACAAGTATAATAAAAACAGGAATATATAAAGATCCTAAAATACTGCATTTAAAATCTGTTTTTAGAACTTCAAGAGAATGGAAAATATTTTTAAGCTTGCGGTGTAAGTTCTTATATGCTTATTACTAAATTTATAATAAAGAAAATATCTTTTCATTAAGACTTTAAACTTGCATAAATTTGTCAAAACTCAAGTGGTATGAATAACGAATTTCTTCTTAATCTTGATTTATTCTATATATTGATTCTACATTTAAAAATAGTCAATTAGTCTAGTTCCTTCCAAAAGTGTACAAACTTTTTTATAATACCCTTCAATATATACTTCCGATTATTATTTGAATATTATACATTGATATTTATTTTTCCAATATAAATTACTGTTCTTAAATTACTTTTCAATTTGTTTTAGATATTTATTCTGAATACTTTAGATTAATATTAATTTTTTTCGATTGAACTTTTCATGCTCATATTGCTTTTCAATCAATAGTTTCCCATCTCAATTATTTGCCCACGTCAAAAATATCTTTAAGTCGCATCTACGTCAACTTCAACTTTGACCTTGTCAGCGACACCAAAGCAAAAAGTATCTACTGACATAATATGGATAGACATGTAGATACAATTGAATGGGTGTGCGTGTGTGCGTGTGTGAGTGTGTGTAAGTATATACGATAAGTTTGCTATTGCAAACCAATTTATGTGGGTTATCAACTGAAAATCTCTCGACTTGTTAACATATCGAACACAATTTGATATGTTGTTGCCTGCCTCTGAATGCCGCAAGCCGAAAACAACAAATCCATCAAGGCAAATAACAAACAGCAGCCACAGCAACAACAACAACAACAACAACAACAACAACAAGAATAAATGATCCCTGGCACATCGACAACAAAATCAACATTAACATCATCAAAGATGACGTTCCCGCTGCTGCCGCTGACAGATGATAAGGGCCCTGAGGGGCGCCCCTTAACAAAACAGAGGCACCACGGACGTCCAACAAACCACAGTTGTTGTTGTTGTTGTTGTTATTGTAACTGATGTTGTTGGCTAAAGTCGCGAAAATGGTTTCTATAGATTTGATTTAAAATGATTTTCGAGTGCAGAATTAAGTGGCAGTTGCTGGGAATTATCGAGAGCGTGGAAGAGAGATAGAGAGGGGTAGGGATATGGAAAGGAGAGGGGCAGGCTACTCTCATTTATTAGCTTGTTAGCCATGCTGGCAGAGAGGGTGCAGAGTCTGAATTCTAATGCAGATTGTAATGTAAAACCGCATAATTACAACTTCAATTCAATTGAACATTTTCATGGTGGCGCTTGCATAAAATTGTTGTTGATGATGTTATTCTCATTGTTGCTGATCATGATGTTCTAGAGATTGTTGTTGTTGTTGTAGTATTTGTTCCTGTTGTTGTTGTTAGCTACTAACTAGCCTGGGAAACTGGTAAAGCGGCTGGCAGCCGTCACAGATTTTCTTTTCTTTAAATAGGATGATGTTGCTGATTATTGTTATTAATCGTCAAATGAGTGACCCCAATGCATGTTAGTAGCTAAAGGGGAGGGCAACAGGGGAAAGAGGAGTCGGAGGGGGAAGACAGGCGTCAGCTGCACGCTTCTGAGTAATGAGACTCGTTAATTGTCAGGCTGCGTCCACCAAAAGCTGAACACAAGCTACACCTGCCACCAAAACCGGCTTCTGTCTCAACAGCAGCTCCTGACTGACTGACTGACCCTCTCTCTCTCTCTCTCTTGTCTTTCTCTGTGTCTCCCCTATCTCTCCTTGCATTTACCGTTTTGTTTGTTGTCGGTTGGCCAAAACAACTGAAAACTTGGCAACGTGCTTCGAACCTCATCGAACAAGTTCGTCAGCAGGTGGACGGACCTCATTGTTGCCACAGGGGACGTTACGTTGTGGCATGTGGCATGTGAATTTTGGGTGGTTGTTGCCGGCCGGCTAAAAACGGGGTGCAACAACAGCAAAAATAAAAAACTAGCGCTACCCTTTGCTAGCGGCCTTCCTTGCTAACACCGCTTTCCCTCCCGCCCCCCTGGCCACGACTTGGGGGCCAGACCTCGAGGCACATTGCGAATCTATAAAAGTATCGAGGCGCATAAAAAACGAGCTCAGTAGTGAACGGCACTTTGCAACGGGCGAACAGCTAACGGGCTAACGGCAAACGCGACGCTTAACGGTTAAAGCAAAAAAAAATATATATAGAAAAAAGGGCAAAGGACAAGTGCTTTATAGTGTTGAACTAGCTCTGCAGGCCATGAATAAGGGATATCTGCAAGATACATTGCGCAGTTGAAACTTGGCCATAAACTGCACTATTTGGACTGTTGGACTGCCAAGTGTTTGGCCAGTAACTTGTCATCACCATTGGTAAGTAAACACACAGACACACACGCAGAGAGAGATACAAAGATACACCCTCACATTCACACAAAATCTATCAGCAGCTTAGAAATCTCTCTCCCTCCCTCCCTCTCTCTAGTGTATCTATGAGATACAAAAACATCTGCGATTTCCGTCCCCTCAGAAAATGTCAACAAGGCATTTTCCCAAAAATGTGACTGTAAGTTCTATGTTTTATCCATTTCCGAATCCTCAGTATCTTCTTGCCATATTGCGTATACGCAATGTAAGCTGCGAAGTGTGTTTCTGATATGTTTGCATTAAGCTCTGTTTGTTTTCTACTTTGAACAGCTGCTGTATTTTTTTTTGTGAATGAATAAAATGCGCATTCAGCAATCTCTTCATTCGCCCCTCGCATAAATATAAAAAAAAAATTTGATACAATCTCATTCGATTTCGATTGTATATCTAATGTGGGTTGCTCTAATTTCAAGTTAGTTTCATGCAGTTCAACAGTTTTGTATCTTGTATCTTGTATCTGGGCAACAAACAAAGTGCTACTTGCCAACTTGTCAAGCTTCTGCTTTTGCTCGACTGCGTGTATTTTGCTGTTTTCTTTTGTTTTCATACATTCAACTCTTTTGGCAGCCTAAATTCGAATTCAAAAAGCTGTTAACCGCACAAATATTTTCTGTGTAGGAAGGACTGACGACGACGCCGACGACGACGTCGACGGAGGCTGCCTCTGAATGGGGCTTTAAATACCAATTTCTTGAATTTCTTGAATGATATGTGTGGGCTGCCGCACGCAGCGGTGTCCAAATATGTTGCAAGCTCTCGCAGATAACATCAAAACTAGACAAGATCCCTTGGCCAAGCTGCCGCATTACGATCATTCACAGAAAACAGATTAAATTGAAATATAGCATTTTTAATTACTTTTCCAAACACTCATCTAATAAACTGAGAACAAAAGAAAAGTTTCAAATAGAATTGAATATAATTTTCTTTGCTCTGTTTGTTGTCTGAATATTTTATACGCAAAATAATTCGATGTAAATTTAAATTTATTATTTTTGTTTATTTATTTAACAGACGTTACGGAGAACTTACTTGAAATAATATTTTGTTTTAAATCAGATTACATATATTCAAGCTTCTTATTAGATATTTTTATTGGTTTGACATTTTTAGCACATTCATTTACAGTAGTGTCCTTTTAAAAAGATCTCAATTAAACTGCTGTTAAAATGTATTTAAAATCATCTAATTATTTTATATTGTGCAATTTTCTTTTATATATTACACATTAGATAAACTCTCCAATAACGAATATTTTGTTATCATAGTTAACATGTATTTTTTATACAAGTTATATAAAAATATGTTAGATAATTAACATTTATGACATAATATTTTATTTTGAGCTGTAAATGATTTGCGTATTTGTGTTTGCTTAGCAATAATTAAAAAAACCAAAATTAAATCAAATATACTTTGATTTTATTTTCATTTTTCGTGTCGTTGTTGTTGTTGTGGTTTTGTTTTACTGTTTAATTTGTTTACATTTTGGTTTATTGATTTATTTATTCATTCACTAAAGTATTTTATTTACTCGCTGCCGTTTAACATGTTTCATGAAAAGCAAGTTTCAATGTTGTTATTGTTATGATTTGTTGTTGTTGTTGTTGCTGCTGCTATTGATTGTTGTAAGTATTTTTATTAATCGCTCGATTCATTCATTGACAAGGTTTACTACCTTTTGAGCACGTGGGCGTGTCCATTGCCTGTGTTTTTACTGTATTTAGCGGTTTTTTGTGATTGTTTTTATTATAAGTATTTGTTGTTGTCTTTTGAATTGTCTGCTAAAACTGCATGCAAATTTTGCGTGCGACGGCAGCTGAAACACAGCTACAACTACACAAATCCATATATCATGCTTATAAGCACCCATGACATCAGAGTCAGACTGACAGACAGACAGACAGATGATCGGTACAGTGGGGCAAGCTGAGTAGCAATCGAGACAGAGAAAGATAGAGAGAGAGAGAAAGAGATCGAAGCGGAGACGCCACACGATGATGATCATCGACGTTGCCTTGAATTTCCACGGCCTGTCTACAACATTGTGGCATGGTCAAAAGGGGGAAATCAGGGAGAGGAGGGGTGTATGATCTCTGGGGGCCTCAGCAGCTTTTGTTGTTGCCGAATGCGAATTCGTAAAGAACCAAAAAACAAGAAAAAAGGCATAAAAATTATAGCGTTTGCTACTTTTTAAAAATTGTACGCACTGCATTTTATTTTTATATACAATTTTGTAAATATACTTTTTTTGTAATTATGTCAAGTTTGCTTTTTTTACATTGCAAATTGTTTGTGTATTTTTTCTTACATTGAGGTGTGAAAAGAAAAACCGTTTAAAGCGTCCAAACTAGAACTGAAAACTGAAATATGCCCAACTGCAACACAAAGACCTGAATTTTTATTGGGTTAGTTGAATTCTTTTTTCTGTTTAAAGTAATTAAGTAAATAAATCTATTTAAATATTTAAAGATGGGTGGGGGGTATGTGGAAAACCCTCTTTTCTTTTGTTTATCTTGCTAATTTCCATAGTTAAACACTTCAAGATACATATTTCAACTTCAAGATACTTTTATCAGCAAACATTCTTTGGCCACTTTGTTTTGCTGTCTTTTAGCCCTTTTCCTAGTCCCCCCTTCTCTCTTCTCCCTTCAACTTTGAACTTTGTTTGTGTCTAGTCGCTTTGTGTGTGAGTGTGTGTTGCAAGCATTTAAAAAGACAATGGGTCTTTGGGAGTTGCAGATAGTTTCAGTTGCCCCGTCTAGACCTATGAAAAACTAATAAATTAGCGCACTTTATGCTCGAAGAAAATTTAATAAATTTTCCAGACTCTTGCATAAGATGCCAACGACAAACTGCGGGCTTTGGAGTCGCCTCTAAAAACAACAGAAACAACAATAACAACAAAAGCGCGTTGCACAAAACCAAATCAAAGACAACAACAACAAAATAGAGAAAAAGAAAAAAGATAGCGCGAAAAGAGCCGCAAAAAGATGAAGAAGAGAAACGATGTGAAAAGTTGAATGCCTAACAAGTTGAAACACGTTGAAAATGCGAGGAAAATGAAACAAAAGAGCGTTGAAGAAGCAGCTCAGCTCAAGGCAACAATGGCAGCTTGGAAAATGTGGAAATGTCTTGGGAATCTTTCGAAATGGTTCAAGTTGTTGTTGATGTTCACGTTGTTGTTGTTGTTGCTGCAGTTTGTTGAATTAGATAAAAGTTTAGGAAATGTTTATGCCAAAAGTGAAGCGAAAGCAGAACAAAATGAAACAGAACCAAACTAAAACGGTACCCAGAAACCAGGTACAATTTTACCTGCTTATCGCAGGTGAGCTCAGCGAAAAGGAGCAGAGTAGGGGAGAGGAGGGAGGGGTAGAGGGAGGGGACACTCGACAGTCGGCGGAAATGCAACGAAAATAAATGTGGGTAAAAATGCCAAGCAGGAAAAGTGTTTTTTCTTGCCGCGCAAATGTATCCAACAGATACATAGATACAAATATATACAGTAAGTCAAATAATTGTTTTGACAAAACCAAAAAAAATGCACGCATTTGTTTTTTAATTATTAAAAGAAAGTAAATCTACTTTGTTATTTTGTTTGTTTACCTTTGATGCATATAAAAAAGGAAAATAAAGATAAATCCTAGATATTTTAATGAGAATTGTTTCTTAAGACAACCAACAATGTTGGTTAGAAATTTTATTATCTGCATTAAATTAAAATCCAATTTCAACAAAATTATTTCAATAATCAAAATTCCTTTACAAAGATTTTCATACATTTTTATTTTAAAAGATTGTTTTAATTGATTTAACACACTTCGAATTTTATCAAATCTCTAAATCATTTTATTGATATTTGAAATTCGTAGAAATAATTTTGTTAAAATAATTATTTGACCAACTGTTTACTATGTACGTTGTATACATTGTATTATATCTAGGGCTGCAATCCAAGACGCCGCCGTTGTTGTCTGCACGTGAATATTTCAAATAAAACACAAAGCGAGTGGCAAATTACGACAGCGACGTCAACTGCAGCAGAGGCAGAGGCAGCGACAGAGGCTGAGGCTGAGGTAGAAGAATGCCTAACCAGCGCAATTTGCAAATGCGAAATGCGATTGTGAGTGTGTGTGAATGTGTGAATACACTATGAATCACAAGAATCAACAGCTAAGAGCTAACACCACAAACAAGCCAAGGGAACTCCGCACACTCATCGCTTATCTGTTCTCCCCCCTTTTCCCCTCTCATCACTATCAGTTGCAATGTTCATTCATCGATAACGCGGTGAAAATTTCGTGCGCGAGACTAAAAACAAATGAGCAGCCAAATGAGTCGAAACTCAAGTCTAAAGACGAGATAAACAAACCAAGTGGCTAACAAGCGAAACAAACAAACAGATGGACAGATAGACAGACGGAGAGACAAACAATGCAATAGAGATGCAGCTGGCTAGGCACAGATACATTTGTATCTACGCATCTACGTGTGAATCGACACTAAACTGCATAGTTGAAATAACTGAGGCCAACACACATAGACAAAACAAACAAAACAAAACGGCAAATTAGCAAAGCTGTCGAAAACTTTTTGAAAAGTGAAACGGAACCCAAGTCAGGGTCATTTGCCTATATCTCTATCTATCAATATCTATATCTGTAACTTTATCTACATCTATGCAAAACAAACATGCAATATACATTGTATAAATATACATTCTACACTGATAAAAAAGAGTCTAAATTTAAGAATTTGGTCTCAATATAAAATGCGTTGGCAAGCAAAAGTTCCTATAAATAGAGAGCACATCCTGATTGTAAGAGCACTTTAAAGTAGACCAAATTCTTATTAAGATCCGAATTTCTAATACTAATGTAATTTTTGTGCCGCTAAAACAAGTTGAGAATTGTAAGAAAAAGAGGATAAACTTCTTGATATGTTAAGAAACATTAGTATGTTCATATTCTTAGTTATAGGTTTCCGAATGACCAAAATAATTTCCATTTAAATTGATATTCTGCTGTTTTAGCTTTAGTAATTTGTTCTTAAAATATAAGTTTTAAAAACAATATATATATGATGAATTTTCGTGACTTAACTAGTCTTTTTCTTCAGTGTAGATATAGACATATATATGTAGAACTGGAACGAGTGAGTCAGGCCCACGCAATGCGCAGTCGCACCGGCCAAACTGAAATCCGCATCCGACTTATTATCGACCCAAAAAAACGAGTTTTTCCCACGGCACACAGAGAATTGAGACAGAGACAAAGACAGAGACAAAGAGAGAGAGAGGGAGAGAGAGAGAGACGCGTGGGCAAAACCCCGCAATGGATTGGATACGTATGCGATTCGATTGGAACGCACCCAGGGGCACAAGACACAGTCCAAATCCATAACCAAGTCCAACTTCTTTGACGTCAGACATTCGTTGACAACATTTCAGCCAAAGCTCGTGCCTTTTAGCCCATTTGGCACCTTTTATTTAGCTTGTTTTTCTCTTGGCGGGGGCGGTGGTGTTGTTGGGGACTTGGCGTTGTCTTTACCGACTTTGCTTTATACTTACGATATGGCACTGCAAATTTGTTTATAACTTGTCAGCAGATCGTAATTCATATTGAGGTAGCCCCGGACTTAAGTCTTAGCTCTGTTGCTGTCTCGTGAGCAGTTTCTATTTATTTTATTATTATCTAATTTCCATCATGTGACAACAATTTGCAAGCGGATAGCAAGCACACAAATCACAAGTCACAATTGTAGATTGATTTTATATGATAAAATATATTAGCACTTCCACTTTTCCAGCAAACAAACTCGTACTTGATTATCGTCATTTACATTTCATTAAATTCCATTGCAAATTGATAACTGATAACAAGAAAATGCAAGAATCATTGACGTGACGAAAGAAATAAATAAATAAATCATTTACTTACAGATATTTGAGTTCATGTATCTTTTGTTAAATTTCTTTACCTATTAAAAGTTAAAAAAGGATGACGTTATCCATAATATACGATCAGCAATAAAATACAAAAGCATAAAATCAATTAAGTTAAACAGTTATTTTTTATTTATAGTATGTTCTTTAAGCTTAGGTTTGAAATATGAAACCATAAACAAACTCAATCATATGCATAATCAAATAAAAATTTAAATAGAAATTTAGAACCATAAACGAATTCAATCAAATTAGGTTTATTCAATTTAACAGTTTGAAACAAGCTTGAAAATAAGCAAATTCAAATATTTCTATTTCATAAATTCAGTTGTAAGTTTCCAACAGTTTTATGAGTGTTAAATTGTGGGCAAATTTGTCCTATTTTTATGACTATTATCCAGCAATTTGGACGCACTGTGCGACCAATAAAACTAAAACACAGACCTAAAAAAAAAAAAAAACAAATACAAGCTGTGAAAAGAATTGTGGATCAGGAATTGGATGTAAAAATGTGCAAATATGCGAAATGAAATGAAATGAAATATTCTGGCAATTAAAAGGACACACAAATTTGTACTTAGTTTTTGTTTCAGCTTTTATGTCTACTTTTTTTTTTCTATTTTGTATGTTTTGGTGTGTTTTTAAATGTGTTCAACCACAAAACAAATTATGCAGCTTTACAGGCAATTTAGTTGGTAGCAACAATAATAGAAACAACACAAATAAATGTAAAATATTTATAATTAAAACATGCCAACATATAACCAATGACAAAACACACAGGGAGATGGTTTTAATGTATTTCATGTAAATGTAATCCCAACAGATCCCATGCAATTGTCGCAGAGAGAAGTATGTCTGTTGATTTGTAGATACAATTGTATCTTATAGATACATTTGCAATCACAGCGCTGATATTCATCAAATTTGCATTAGCAAACGAGTGCAGCAAACAGAGAAGAGAAGAGAAATAGAGATGAGGAAAAAGAGAACAAAAAGTAAAGCAAAGTCAGCTGCGAAGTCGGCAGCGTTTCACAGTTAACTCAATTAACTTATAAAATGTAAACTATGCGAGCGCCGACACCAACAACAAAAATAACAACAACTACAATAGGAACAACAACACTAGGAAAAGCAATAGCAATAATAACAACAACAGCTAAACGGCAACGGTGATTAACTCTTGGCCACAGTGGGGCATCATCCACATCCACTGGGCCTGGCTTTCCATATGTAGATGCGTGCCTCGAGATAGAGATACGTGAATGTATCTACAAGTTACAAGCTACAAGTTACGCTTTGCAGACTCGCGCAGTCAGCTGAGCGCGAATAATTACCACGCCATATCTTCAAAAGCGAGGAGGAAGTAGGGTGCAGGGGGTAAGAGGGGACTGCGGCAAGGTAAGGCGCCGCAACGTGGCAAGAGGCGGATTCAGTCAAAGCCACAACTACTCGTAACTCAACTAAAAATTGTTGGCGCGGTGAATGTTTAGCTTCAAATGATTGTAGATCGCACACTGACCATGGCCAATAGGCTGGCGCTGCATATTCAGTGTTGGTAATTTAGCTATTAAATAGCTAGAATTAGGATCGTTTTTACAACTCACCGATAGCCTTGCAGTCTAGTTAAACTTAAGAATAGTACCAATTATAACTCTTTCTGTTGTCTCGAATGCCAAACTACTATTTTAAATTTGGAATAGTTTTTATATGTACAAAACCTTTCAGTTTATATATAATTTGATCTGATTACCTATATTCGTATCCTTCTATTAGCCTATTTATCTACTTATTGATATTGTTAAGCTATTTCAATTTATATTTTTTTGATCAAAAAAGCTATTTTTGACCTTAAAATTAAAGCAACACTGTGCATATCAACTATAGATGGTAGATGTGAATGTGGATCGTGAATGGTGGTTGGGTGGTTGGGTCGTCGGTGGGTCGACGTCGAGCGCCAGCGGTGCTAATGTGCTTATGAACGCCAGTTGCTGCCACAGGTCGCTCGCTGGCGAAATGTGATAATCGGACGAGGCGACTTCAATATCGGTTCAATGTGCGCCGATTGCCAAGCGTATGTCGAGTAGACAGACAGACAGATTGACGGAGGGACAGACAGACAGACAGACAGACACATTTGCACATTTTGCAGGTATTGAACCCATTAATGGGCGATTTGTTTTGAGGCCGCGATTTTCCCAGCAAATGAAAGTCGCTCAACCTAGCGTATGCCCAATTGATCACTAGCAAAACTTACTAACTAATTAATGAGCATTAGTAATTAGTAAAGTTAGTATTACTTTCCCTATGATGTCATTCCAAAAAAGAGTCATTGTCATTTGCAAATCTCTGAAGATGATTCCTTTAAAGGGTTAGCTATTAAATTAAATCCTGATTGTCTGAATCATCGTGAAGCCGAAATGATAGGAGCTAGAAGCAACATAACATAACATACAATTGAAAGGGGTCAGATTCGGGGTCAAAGTTAACATATTGCTTGCTACTGCATAAGTTTGTAATGTTTCATAAGTTAATCCTTTTGAATTTGTTTAACTGCACAGTTCTGTGATAAATGATGAAAGGTATACTAAATCCTACTATCCTTTTGTCAACACTTTGGACAAATATTTTAAGCTTTTCAGTCTTAAAATACATTGTCAAGTAGCCTCTTGTCCAGCTGTCAGACCAATTTGACCACGTTTAAGTTCTTTTGATGCTTTTTTAGTCTCTTTTGGTTCTTGTTTCTGAAGATGAGCCAAAAGTGCAGAGCAGAACAGAATACAAAAGCCTTTTCATGGCATTTTCATTTCCATTATTGTGCGAATTTTTCTATCTGCTTGAGTTGCACGTTCCCCCTCTCTTTAGTATTCTCCCTCTTTCTTTCTCTGACTCTTTGTCCACGCAATTTGCTTGTTGTTTTCTTATTAACATTATTTTTCCCCCTCTTTTTTTTTGCTACGCCCTGACCCGCCCACTCTTGGCGCATAATTGCCTTTTGATGTTGATGTTATTATTGTTTTTAGAGTCGCCTCTGGCCATGTTCATGTTGTTGCAACTCCTGCAACAGAGGCGCCCTCCCTTCTGGCCTTGAGTTGAGAGGTTGTGCATTTAAAGTAACATTAATTGTTATGATTTACAATGAGAAAAATCATTAATTAATTATTCATGGCTCATGGCTGGGGAAAATGAAGGAGATGGGGAAACAAACAATGTTCATTTGACCATTGGTCAGTGAGTTTCCTTGTTGCTTCCGCAAATTGATTCCTAAGAATAGCCTTGTGGAGAGGAGGGGAAAAGAGAAGTAAGGGAAGTGGGTAGTAGTTATAGACCAATTAGCTAACGGAACTACGTGCAAATCGTTGCATCTTGTTGATGGCTGCTAAACCGTTCAATGCTGCGGTTCATTTTCCGACTCATCTGAGATAGTTTTGCATCTGGTGCTGTTGTTGCTGTTGCTGCCACCGATGGTTGCTGCTGCTGCTGCCGCTTGCCACTTGGAAAGCGGGTTAATTGATGGCTTTTGCATTAAATTGCCACGCTCGACAATCAGCGGGCCAATTGGCGCACCATACGTATCTGTATCTGTCAATCTATATCTGTGTATCTGTGCTGTGCCATGCAGTTGTATCTTTTGCATGCACAGTCGCGTTTTGAAGTTAATTATCGAGTTCATGTTCGTGCCGCAATTTCTTAAGCTCTATTAGATCAGTCCAGAGAAATTCCCCAACCAGATAAGGAAAAAAGGGAGAGAGAGAGAGAATCTTTGCTAGCTGAGAATACATAAATCAAGTGAGCCCACATTATGATTTCAGTGCCATCTGCGAACCATCCCCAAAACTACAACTATTTATTTGAACACACACTTGCCACAAGTAAATGTCACACACACACACTCAGTATCCACGTTGTCGTCATCGTTCTTCCAACTAGACTTTATAGAGTCTAGACATTGCCCAGTCGGATCTTTAAAGTATGTTGAATTCCATCTTCCCATAACCCAACCACGCACATTAATCGGATGCGTGCTAAATTTATTGATATGTCAATGCTGTGCTTCCTCTTTAACCCCCTTTTCCCCTTTATCATTCTCCTCAACATTCCCTCTCTGAGTGGTCCAAGTATTTTTCGCCTTGAGTGGATACCACAAATGTTTTCTCGCCTTGTGGCCGCATGCCAAATGTTAGTTGACATTATCTCGTGTCTCTTTCCCCTCTATCTGTCACTCTGTCTCTCTTTCCACATTCCCTAATTCTTTTTTTTTTTAATTTTTCTGAATCAATTTCGTCATATTCACAATATTCGATTTATCATCGATCCATGCTAGTTACGAATTATTTAATTTCAACTCAGACAAAAACTAAACTTCCATTTGCATTTTCCCTTTTGCTTTGCGTGATTCATTTTCATATTTGTTGTTGTTATTTTTATTATAAACATAATGTTTGTCTTTTTTGTTTGTTTTTGTTGTTTTGGCTTTTTTCTATATTTTTGGGGTGTTGTTTTCTCATTTCGTTTTTGCTTTATTTCTTCGTTTTTTCCTATATATTTCCGTGTGAACTTCCGTTTTTGTTGCCTGTCTCCCTGTGTCTGTCCCTGTCTCTCTGTGTCTGTCTCTGTCTGAAAAAGGCAAAAGTTTGGAACGTGTTTGAAATATTGATAGCGAGTGCAGAGACCACAACAACCAACGGTGGTTGCAACAACAACAACATGCAACAACAAACACAATCTAGTAACACCTATTCTGACCCTCTCTCTCTTCCCACTCTCTTTGTCTCTCTCCTGCACCCACTGTCTGTCGCTTTTGGCGATTTTGCTTTGGCTGCACGACAGCTTTGTGCCCCTTCTGTCCCTGCCCCCTTTTGGTGTCAGCCTCTGGTGGTGTCCCCCTTTACGGTGCCATTAGACAATAACTGGTAATAATCGTTGAACCGTAAAATAAACATGGATACGCGTTGCACTTGTTTAGGTAACACCAACCAACACCCAACAACCAAACAACAGCCAACCAACAACCAACCAACAACCTGCCACATGGTCAGGTGTCGATGTCGTTGTCTATTCTCCCCTCTCTCTCTTTCTATCTCTGCCCCCTTTCCTGTTCCTCTTACTGCTGGTTATTACGTCCATGTCTGACAACTGCCTTCTGCCGTGTTGTGCCGGACGTTAACTGATTTGTGCATTGACGCGAAGTCGTAGAAATATTCAACATAAATACTCGCACAACGTGTACTTTTGGACTTAACCCAAGTCCAAGTTGTGGTGCACCTCTTGTTGTTGTGGTTGCCACTGAATAACCCGGAATGGTTTTAATTCTCTACACAAAGGAAAATAATATTCTTTTTAATTTATTTATTTATTTAACATCAACTAAAAGCAGTCGACAAAAAAGCACATTTGTAATGTGTACTTAGAACATTTAAAAAAATTTCAAATAAGCAATGACATATTTAAATAAAATTAAAAAAACTTTTCGAATCATTTAGAAAAGAAATTTGAAATAGACATGGCTATTAAAAATAAAATATAAAATATAGGTTTATATTGAAAACTTAAGTAACACAAAAAAGACAGTTTAAAAAGTTGTAAAGTTTTAGAGAACTTTAAATATTATTAAGTAATCCAACCATTGTTCTAAAGATTTTGAATAAATTATGAAAGCTGATACCATTTTACCTTTAAAATTAATAAACGTAATAGAAAATATTTATTTTTAACTAAGCTTTGAAACTTTTCGTGAATAAAATTCATTTTTAACTTTTCAATAAAGAATGTATTAAAAAATTGAGGAATATTTAAAAATATTTAGCTTTGCACCAATAATGATAGACTAGAATATTGTTATTGCAAAATTGAATTGAACCACCAGTCATTTCATAATTGAGAGCTTAACGGACTCGTGCTCTTAGCCGCTTAGAATTTAATTGAAAATAATAAAATATAATAAAAATAATTGCATTGGTTAAATGATTAACTGAAAGCCACTTGAAGAAATCAGGTCGAGATTTGCATTGAAATTGCAGCACAAATTGATCTTCAGTTGCTTGGACTGGTTCGAGATTCATTCATGATATGGAAAGATTTAATTTTTTTATTATAAGTATTTTTATGCTTTAATTTCTAAGCATTTTATTTGATTGCTCAATCTGTGAAATGTGAAAATAAAAACCAGCAACTGGGGTAAGTGGTTCCGTTTGCTGTTCTAAATGAGAGTATCTTAAGTTCATCAGCAAGAGCAGCTTCTGTTGAAATCGCTGGCACAGAAACAGATACAGATACAGATACAGATACAAATACAAGTTACAAGCAGTTGCTTGTAGGTTAAGTTTTATGTCAAAAATTTTACGGCTAGCGCGCAGTGTGGCCTCAGGAAGAGATGGACGTTGCAGGGGGAAGTTGATAGAGAGAGAGAGAGAGGGGAAGTGCTTGTTGTTGGGCAAGTGTTTCACACAGTAAACTTAAAGTTAATGAAATTAAAACGTAAGCAGACGAAACGCAATAAACACAAAAGAAATTACAATTAAATTGAAAGCAGGCAAGCAAAGATTTCAGTTTGCTTTTCCTCTGCCCACCTCCTCCTTCTTCTCCTCCCCTGCTAGCTTCTAAAGACGTTGGCGTGGCATGCAACCCAAATGGAAATGAACTCTCTGCAGCAGCAGCAACTGCGGCAAAAGCAGCTGCCAAGCGAGTAGCGTGGGCTGCAGTTGTGCCTCACATTTAGCCCCTCTATCATCTTAGTGGAAAGCCCTATCGCGATGCTCCATTTGCTCCAACCAAACCCTCCCTGCCTCCCTCTCTTCTTCTCCTTCTTCCTCTTGCCCTGTAGCTTCCTCCTTCAGTTGCGCACTTGTTTCCCTCGCATGACGTGCGGCTTTTAATCGCATTCGTTTCAATTGCCGGAATTTGATTGTGAAATGAGCGACGACTTTGGGCGTTGAGACCCCCCGACTTCCCTCTCTCTCTCCCCTCTTTCCTCTCTATGTCTTTCCCTACTTTCTTTGTTCAGCCAACTGAGGCCCTGCACTTCTTTCATAATGCTGCCCAACTAGTTATTCCAACTTTAAGCGCAAAAAAAAAAAAAGTGCAAATTTAATGTTAATGTTATTGTTAATACTCGTACTCATCGTATGTGAATATTACATACTTATAGCTTGTTTTATAAAAAGTGAAACCTTAGGCTCCATTCTCAGTCTTCCCTCTCTCTCTCTCTTTTCTATGTCTATCTCTGTCTCTTGCGTGCCGTACATAAACAAAGACTCGCACATGTTTTTCAATTATAGTTTTTAAACAATTTTCTCGTCATTGTTGTTAATGTTTGTTTGTTGTTGTTAGTGCAACTTTCTTTATGAATTATTTTTTTGTAGTCACCTTAATTCTTTCACTTTGATAACAACCCACCCATCCATCTATCCACCCACACTCACCCAAGGCCATGCTGAAGTGCAGCCAAGTTGTTTCTTCTTCGTTTTTCATATATTTTTCACTTTTCACAAGTTTCTCATAACTGACGGCATCAACATTTAAGCCCAGTCACAAATTATTATTATGCACATTTCGCTTTCTCACTCTCTCAGCATTTCCCTTTGTTTTCCTTTTCCCCCCCTCATCACTCTCCTCTCCCTCTGCTCGCCCGTGGCGTCAGTAATTAAAATTTTACTTTTGCACATTTCACTTGACTTTTCTGTCACTCGCAAATGCATTCCGCTTTTTTGCCAAATGCATTTTTATTTTCTTTCTATGCAACTTGTAAAAGCCATTCACAATTGTAACTTTTTAAGCGGATTTTTCCGGCACTGTCAGCCATACAAGTACTTTTGGCGTACACTGTATTAGAGAAGTAACTAGGTAACAGAAAGTTTCTGAATTTGAATTAATAACATCTGCCTAACATGTTGTAGAAATGTTACATCCTGGAAATAACAGAATATCTACTTATATTTATCATAGCACTTTACAGTCAAGAGACAATGCAATATATTATTAACAGTGCGTATAGATAAATTTATTGTGTGTTTAAAAATACCACAAACTAAATTAGAGGTAATTAATGGTGAATAATAATTAGCCGAGTCATTATATCATTTCCTGTCATTAATATGCAATACAAAAATATTATTTATTATTTTTTCTTGAACAAATCTATAAACTTTTGATGCCTCCGGCTTAAAGTGTTTTTAATAATTTACGTGATAATTTAATTATATTAAACCTTTCAACATTTAATGCCAAACAAATAGATATTTTAATAAACTCTTTGCAAACGTGTCCTTTTTATGAAATCCTTTTATTTATTTATCGATTGAAACGCATGAATTAATAAAGAATAAATTGAAAGAAAAAATAGATACGTATATGTATGTATGTACATATATATGTAGTAAAGGGGGCGACATATAAATGCATAGGTAGACGTATTTGATAAATACATTTGCAAATAGTACAAATACAAATAGCCAACATTATGCAAATTAAATATTTGCCAATGCAAACACAAATACAAAACTCAAAGCAGAATCAAGTGGGCCAGGAAATAGTGTGGCAAATGGCAAATGGCATGCGGCATGAGGCAAGTGGCAATTGAATAGGGCAGTAAGCTAGCCAGTAGTTTGTCTCAAGGAGTTTCAATTGCTTGCATAATCCATATAAACACATACATACACATATACACAAACACTTACACATGCCTCAGTGCTGCCGTTTGCTTTCCTGAAATACCAACAAAATTAACGCCAAAAACCAGTTAAAAACAATAGATTAACATAACATAACATTTTATAATTACTTTTTTATGTGCACCATTAGATGAGGAAATTTCAAATATAATCCAAGTCTTCTTAATCTTACTGAAAATATTTATATTGTTTAGAAAGTGTAATCCATCAACTTTTGCTATTTTTTGCCAATGCATATTTCTAATAGCAGATTATGTTTGAAAGTAAAGTTTACTATACAAAAGTTGCGTTTCCTACTTAGACCATTGGCTTATCATACAACTTCGAAGCTTAAATATTAATATCGGATTTAATTGCACAAAAAAAACTAAATAAGTAATAACTGAATGTTGAAAAGACCACTTGATGTGTATCTTACATTCTTACCACCCTATAAAGAACTTAAAACATCTGAATCTGGTGGCAAAACCACTGAAATGACAACACTGATATGCATACATAACTCGTATACTTGAAAGTTTAATTCCTGACTCAGTTCAGCGTTGAGTTGGTTCAAGGATATGTGCGTGTCCTGAATGGGCACAGCAACAACATAAAGACTTGCGTGTGAAGGCCAACAACCCAAACAACAACGACAACAACGAGAACAACAACTATTATCGAACTGAACGGCAGCAAAAGTTGAACATTTACGAAACAAGAAATGATGTTTAAGGACATTAAGGACATACCAACTACACCTGTCGATATTTGTACAGTTTGGCATGCGCTTCGCTTTCTGTTCATTAAAAACGAGAACAACACTCCTCCTCCTTCTTGTACCCGTTTCTGCCCCTACCTCAACTGGTTTTTGCTGCATCCCTAAACAAAAGGATCGATGAAGATGGAAACGCAGCATTTCCGTTCACAAAACTCGTTTGCAAGAAAGTGTCCTGCCTGCTGCCAGTTGTTCGACTTGGTCGACTTGCCCCAGAAAGTTACCGTTCGACATGTGATTGCACCCCCTATCCCCTATTTGCCCCCATTTCAGTTGTGGCCCTTTGTTTCGGCAGCAAGAAAACAGCTCCAAAAAGGTAATCACCATTAAAACTCATTACCAAGGGCAACTGCCAAATGTTGAAACACAAAGAGCCAAGTTAACTTGGGCACGCCATGGCCAATATTCCCCAGGATACTAAAAACTAGCACTGGCCACATAAAGTACTTTGACCAATTCTACGATTAATCCATACAATGTCCCAAAAACCAAAAACAAAAACAAGCTGCAACAACAACACTTTACTTACTTCCTTTGTCGCTTTTATGGGGGCAAATTAACTTAAATTTATGATATATCAAAATGTTTCCATTTTCAAGCTCTGCTCATGGATTATTTAATTAGCGTTTCCTTTTGGCAACAGAAAGTAGTTACAGTGTAGCTTCGATAAAGTGAATTAGTAACTGTTGCAAGAAGTGAACTTTGCTTAAAGTTTTTAATGAAAATCTTTATAGAATTGCGTAAAGTTAAGTTAAATTTAAATTGAAATCAATACTAAATAAATGTTTAGAAACTTTTTTTGGCAGGGAAGAAGATGTTTGGTTGTATGAGTTTTGTTTATGTTTAAGCAATATCTAACTTTGGGCAATGTAATAAGTTGTACTTAGTAATTGCTGAAATAGAAATGGCTTCGTTTTAAATTAAATTACAAAAGTAGAGACATTACATTTTATTATTAAACAAGATGGATATAGAAATTGTTTTAGCATTATAATTATCATTCCTAAACCAAAGTTTAAATTTGTATACATTCACATTGATTGCAGATCAAATGTTACAACTATCAATTAAAAGGTCCGACAGCTTAAATCCTATATTTCGCTTTAACTTTAACTTCCATTCATGGTAGAAATTAAGGAGATTTTTAGTGTTGTGTCTGGCAGCGGAAATAAATTTGTTTGTCAAAAAATGCGCTAGCCAGCGAAATAAATTGCGACTGTTTTATGGCTGTCTAGTGACATTACAAGAGGCATTTTATAAACAAGAGGGACAAGGGGTTGTGTGGTGCATGGAGTGGGGAGGGGGAGGACGGCACTTATTGACTTGGCTTGTTGTTTGGATGGCGCCGTCGACGACTGCCAAATAGAGTCGAGAGTCGAGAATAATTGCGCTGCAGTTGTCGCAATGGCAGCAGGAACGTGGAAATTGTTGGACAGACAACCTTGAGCTAATTTGGCAAGAAAAAGCTATCAGAATCCCCCTACTCTCTCTCTCTATCCCTCTTTTACTCTCTCAGTCACTCACGTTGTTGGTTGTCTCTCTTTTTTTCTTGCAGGGGCCAACTGTGGGCCAGACAAAATTCCTCGCACAGCGCCGTCGGCAACATCATGACAGACGCTAAGTGGGGCACCGTCACAAGGCAGACGCCCCAAAAATAGACGTGGCAACGCCAAAGGCAACAACATCAACAACGACAACAACAACAGCACCAACAACAACAACAAGGGCAACAAATCGGAAATGCTCTCAGCAACCGTCTTGCAGATGCCGCCGTCTCAATCCCGTAACAACGGCCTGGTGCTGGGCGTCTGCCTCGACCAGCTGATGCCACGCCCCGCTTGCCCCGCCACGATGACAGCCAAGTTGCCACCAAACGAGGCACTGAAGGAAAAACAGTTGTCATCCAAAGTAATACGCTGCTGGCCACCGCCCTGTTTCATTGTGCTCGTCTCACTGCTCGAGGTAGGTGACCAAATAAATACAACTTGACCAACTACACAGAGAGAAAACTCATACCAAAACTCAAGCTTCAAATTTTAGAATTGTAAGAAGAATTTTAAAGCTTTTGGGACAAGAAAAGTCAGAACTTCTTATTTAATAAACAATATCTACTTTAGAAAACTGTCGATTAAATGATTTGCAATACTCTCTTAATAAACAAAAGTTTTACAATATTAGTATTCAAATTATAATTTCAAACTGATAAATTGATAATTATCAATAATTGTGGTTGATATCAGTAAAAATTAAGATTCTCTATACTAATGTTCTTTCAAACTCAAATTTAATATTCTTGATTTGAGCATATAATAAATTATTTAAGTATGTTTTTAGTTTATTTTTGTCAAATAAAGACTTTATGCGGATGAAATGACAATAACTCTGACTTAAACTAGGCAAATAAGTCTAAAATATTAAATTAAACTCAAACTTCTCATAAAAAGGTCTATAATCAAAGTTTTTGCTTAAAGCAAAATGAAACAAACTTTTATTTTTTAACAAACTTAATTTACTTCCACAGGGTATAAAAACCACACTTAAGTAAAGTAGTTTTTAAGCGGTTTAAAAAAATCCGAGATCACCAAACTTTTTACACCATTTGGAATCGATTTTGTACCGGAATCTTAATTTCCTTTTTTCTGTGTACTTCCCCATTTTCCTCTTTTCCTCCTAATGCGATTAACCTCGAGCCAGGGGGGTTGATTGAGTTGTGGCCACACACAGAAAGAAGAAATAAACTCCACCGGGCATCGTGCCAGGTTTCCATGACATCGACCATGTTGCACAACATTGCAAGGACTCATTTCGGGGGCGATTTAATTGCCAACAACTCTAGTTAAAGTGCAACCTAGCTCCTTATAAAGTAGTTTTATAACATGTTGTAATACTTAATTGAAAAATTAAAGTGGCATCGAAATGAAATAGTTTTCGGTTCTACTTTTTTAATATTATTTTTCAGTGCAAGTTTTAAACTTTTATTTCTTTAGTTAAATGGAAGAGTTGGCATTTATGCAGCAAGTTCTCTAATCAGAATGAAGCACCATAACTCCATGAGAATACTTGCATCAGAAAGTTGTTTTATATCCGTTGAGCTTTAAACTTGTTTTCAAGGATTTGTGACAAGAGCGCATCCAAAGAAATCATACCAAATTCACCTTTAAGTAAAGTGAATTTCCTCAAAATATTCAAAATGATTATACCAAAGAATTGTACCACTTAAGAAGTTTTATTTCGGAGACTGAAAAATAGTCTGTCTGCTGTTAAAACGACTTTAATAATGTTTTCCGAATAATCTAACAAATAAATATAAAAATGCAATGAAAAATCACCCCATTTTTCACAAATTTCTAAATTGAATAACTACTTCATAAAAGATCTTTTACTATTGTTGGTTCTCAACTGTTTGTATGATTTTTACAACTTCCTTTCCTTATGTATGGTAACTCCCCTTTTTAATAGTTTAAATTACAATCATCATTTGCTATATAGCTTTGGAAATCATCTCTTATAGCGTTCTCTATTAAATATACAGCATCTTTGCCTTATGCACTCCATTTAATGTTGCACGACCCTCCGTGAAGCAGCAACAGACTCCCCGTAACAGCTGTTGCTGGAATTGCTTCCCCTTTTATTTTTTTGTGGCAAACTTCATGAACTTCTTGAACTGGACCCTTTTTCAAAGTCATCTTTTGGTGTGGCATAAACTGAAGTTATTGTTGATGTAGTTGATGGCAAGGGTGGTTCAAATTGGGGTCTTTGTGGGTGTCCCCAGTCAAGCAATAATACAACCTGATCATATTTCAGTCTCCCCACACACGTGAACTTGCCACAACTTGTGAGGCATATAAATTGCCGACTGGCCATAAAACGAGTGGCGAGCAAAAGCATTTGCAAATGGCATTTGGCTTCCGGGTAAAGGATATACGAGTATCAAGAGAAACGCGAAACAGGAGACGACTCCAATGGGGAGAGTGGGAGAGAGTGCGTGCGAAAATCCAACACTTTTGTGTCTCTGTCTGGGTCTGGGTCTGGGTTTGTGTCTGCTACTCGCAGACTGGACGCCGCCAGTTACAGGATGGGGGCAATTGCAATTTGGATTGGGATTGGGATTCCGATTGGGATTGCTATTGGGTTCTTTTTTTTCTTTTTGCAATGTGGCATGTAGAATGTGGCAAGGCGCAAGACGACGACGACCGCGTCTCGCCACTGTCTGCTGCCAGTCTCGTTGTGTTCAACTTGGTTCAACTCAACACACAACACAGTCTGAGCCTGAGGGGTTGCTTTGGCTTTGGCTTTCCTTGCTTTTGTTTTGGATTTTCCTCTTCCTTATTTTCTTTGCTTTTGCCTTGCTTTCCTGTCAGAACGACGGCGCCGCTGTGGGGCTGAAAAATGGCTAACATTGTGATGGCTTTATTGCCGCCCCCATCTCCAAATCACTTTGCTTAGAATGAGAGCGAATAACACAGAGAAAGAGAAGAGAGAGAGAGAGGGTATAGGAGGGTCGTAATGGATAGGGTTAAAAGTGCACATTCTAACAAAAGCATTTAAGACCCCAAATGATTTTCAAATTAGTCGTAAATAGTAAAGTCACGGCAAACTCTCCTTAAGCGCACGTTGATCCTTTGAACCCGGTTCACACAGTCGGTTGTTCATCGAAAGCTTTTCAACGTCGGTGTTTTAGCCATTTACATTATGCGCATCTCGTGGAATCTGGTCTCACAATATTATTCCGGTATGCATTCAAAATAAGACGTCTTCTCTTTCCATTGATAGTTTCGGTTAAAACCCGAAGCTCTAATATATCGTGTGTTCACATTTCACATTACATTTCTTCCAACTCTTTTAGATCATTGTCTATGTGTATGTAGGATCTGCTCCGCCAGAGGACTCCTTGCTCATCTATCGCCCAGATCGTCGTCTGCAACTTTGGCGCTTTGTCTCTTATGCTCTACTCCATGCCAGTTGGTTGCACCTCGGATTCAATGTAGTTACCCAGTTGCTCTATGGACTACCATTGGAGTTGCTTCATGGATCGGGAAGAACGGCTATCGTGTATATGGCAGGAGTCTTGGCTGGATCGTTGGGCACAAGTGTTGTGGATTCTACGGTTTATTTAGTAGGTGCCAGTGGAGGAGTCTACGCTCTGTTGGCTGCCCAATTAGCCAATGTTCTGCTCAACTTTGGCCACATGCGACATGGACTTGCCCAGTTATTAGCTGTTGTTATATTCGGTAAGTTTACGTTAATCTTTCTATTTTCTTCTCTAATTGCGAATTCTAATAGTCTCCTGCGATTTGGGCTACACGTTGTACTGCAGGCAAATGGCCTTGGTGGATTATCAGCCAACAACAGGACCCACAATCTCAGTCTCCTACATAGCCCATATGACAGGTGCTTTGGCAGGACTCAGCTTGGGTCTCTTCCTGCTTCGACAGCTGGATGGCATTCCACGTCCACGTCTGTTACGTTGGCTAGCCTTGGGTGTTTGGGCCACCTTTAGTGGATTTGCCTTTGCCTTTAATCTGGTCAATACTGTAACAGCTCAGCTTTTGGCCGAGCAGGAAGGCGAGGTGATCAAGCAACATTTGTTGCACGATCTGGGCATGGAACGTTAAGAACTGTAGATCAAAGACTGAACCCAGTCAGGTCCTGAAATTATACTCATCATATCTGAATAATAGACTAGTCATTAGCTCGTAATGCATTCCAGGACAATGTGCTCAAAAGTATAACTCTAAGAACCTGAACGAAGGACGCAAAAACTATCCTCACAGTCGGGTGCGCTCAAAGGAAATCATATGCTACCAATTATCTTATGTAAATGCCAAAAAATGAAATGGAGTCAAAGAGAACTACTCAAATAATAACTGAGCGTGGCTCAATCCAGAGACTTTGATAACCAATTCAAACTATGCCGCTTAAGATAGATCCAACATCTCTGGGATCTGTTAATCCTACTTAGTGCTATGCATTCTATATAAATGCAACTGAAATCATCATGTAAATCAACATGTATTTATGAAAATATTTAATGCGCTGTCAAATCAGTTTTAGCTAGGCTACAAATGATTCAAGTCCCAAAAGAAGAAACCTTACAAGCAATAAAATATCTATAATATATAAATAATGTGTTGAAATTATTTAATGGAATACAAGGTAAGTGCAAGCTCTTAAATTGATGAGATTTAAATAGAGTATAGTAAATAATAACTTATTACTAATAAGTAAGTAAGAATTACAAGTACTAAGAATGAAATACTAAAATCGAATAAGCAAGAAAAATCTTTATATAAAAGTCAGTTCTTGTTATTATCCACATTCGATTACAACTTTTTATAGAATTTTAAGGCACAAAACGTAGGAAAAAATATTTTTAGCAGTTGCATGAATTCTGCGAATAATTCTACATCATGAAATCATAAAATAAATTCGTTTATATTCACCATTAATTCAATTATATTTTTATGCATCTCAGAGAAAAAGAAAATGCTATAAAAACCGAGAATCGCATGACTTTTGGCTAAATTCATTCTGTGTTTTATGAAGCAATTTATGGTTATGATATTTATGAATATACAAGTGCTTAGGAAGGTGGTAAACAACAACAACAACAACTAGAAAACGATCCACACCAACAACAACAATAAGAACAACAATAAGAACCAAATGCAATTGGCAATTGGCGAAACGAAAAGTAAATAACAAACAAAAAATTAGCCGGTCGATTTTGTTTGTTGGCATTGCCTCATCGAGAATTGGCCTAATTAGGCACCAGGGCCCCCTTAAAAGTGGTGCTGGAAGGGGGAGCTGGCTGAGTGGGGCAGAGGGAATGTGGTTGGCTTTTGTTTTGGTTTTCGGTTTCGTGTCGCAGTGTGCAAAGTCAAATAAGCAATAAGTAGGCTGACAGACCATGAGATACGCTACAGATAGATCTTTAAAAATTTGATTAAATAATTAAAATATATTTTGTGTGTATATAATTATAATTTTGTAAAACAGAAAACTACTGATTATAACACAACAAATCAAATTCTAATTTTATATACCCAATTGTTTATCATTAAAGGGTGTCCAAAGCAGAGAAGCCAAAACCATCTCAACTGTAGATTTGTTAAATAATTATATTGAATATTTAGAATAGATATTCTGCATACTTATAATGATGAACATCATAAAGTGACTCATTATTGCTTTAAAAACATATCAATTTATAAATTCAAATACCCAATTACGTGTTTGTTAAAGGGTATCCCAAGCAGAGAAACCGAAATTGTAAACGTTTCTGACCGTATTTGCACTGAAATTTAATAACTCGTCGCTGCATTTTGTTGCGGCATTCGATTTCTGCTGCTGCAACAGCAACAATACCCTCTCCCTTCCCCTTCCCCTACCCCTCTCTGTGCCGCACAAGGAGTCTCAACATTTGACGAGACATTGATGGTTCAATCCCCCAATCGACCCACCAGCAAGTCGAGCCAATTTAGCAAACTGAATGCGATTTTTATATGCAACTTGTGCAACTGTGATGTGTGTGCAACAACACGACTGGCCAGTTGGTTGCTTGCAACTAAACAAGTAACTTGCAACTTCTTTAGTCTGACTGCGAGACGCTTAAATCCTCGTTAAGTCATCACCAGAGCCAGCCAGGTGATTTCTGGTTCAGTTCTACAAACATTGACAACCAGAAACCGGGCGACATTTGACAACAAATATTTGTGACATTAAATGCCGGAGCAAGTCTTATCCTCATCCACATCCACATCCAGATCGAGATCCACAGCCACATCTCCACAAGCTGTGGAAGATGCAAGTCTTCAGTTACGTGCTCATTTCACTAATTTAATGAAGACCTTTGCGGTGGCGCGTCCTGGTCCATTGTCTTGACGTCGTCTTCAGATTGATGAGCTTCAAGTTTGGGTTCGACTTGGAATGAGACTTGGACTTGGACGAGGAGTTCGAGTTTGAGTTTGAGGTTCTGTGGTTGAGTAGACCACATACATATGCCCAGGCCTTGGGCCATCTCTACTGTACTGCTTTCAGCTCCTCCCTCTTGTCGCTTTCACTGGCTGGCATCGGGGACTGGGACTGACTGCATCAATAATTTGTGTTCGCCATTGAAAATAATTGACCAAGTTTGTCTGTTTGCGGTTCTCTTGGCCCAGACGGAAAGCATTGTGGCATTTAATCTACTTGCAGCCGTCCAAGTCACAGAAGTTCCAACTGAGACTGAGGCTGAGCCTGAGCCTGAATCTGAACCTGAGCTTGAACCTGAGTCTGTGGATGACAACGACAACTGAAACGGCGGCAGCAGCTGCCAAAGACGACAAAAAACAGCAAAAGATGAGCAAAAAAAAAGAAGAAGAAGACTTTACTTAGCTTCGGCAATGGTCCTTGTCTCTTTGTCTCGGCCTCGAACTCACTGCACTTCGCGTAATTGAAATAATTTTAAGTGAAAAATCTGCATTCAAAAAATATTTCAGCGCACATAAATGTGAAGAGCAGCAAAAACAAGTAAGTAAGTAGCCAACCAGGAGCAGGAGCTTCAAATCCAACAGACTGACCAACAGATACCCTACAGATGAGCAGAGAGGGTAAGGAAGGAACTCAGGCACTTGTTATATTTTGAATGTAAGGATCTAGATACATTTTATTGTCAATAAGAAGATGGGATTCTATTTGCATTCTTTTAAATAAAAATACTGTTAAGAGACAGTTGAAATCAATTTCAAATGTACAGAGTCTACAGAGAAAACTATAGATCCCTTATACAATTTAAATTGGTTCTAGGTTGCTTAGTTACCTATTACTATATTAAATTTTAGGATCAGCCGGTTCATTACTGTCTCTAATGCGAGTGGCTTTTATAAGTTAAGAAGTCTGCTATCAAGAATTAATTGGCTTAAATCACTTTTAAATGTGTAGATTCTACAAGGAAAATTATAGATTAATTTAAGGACAGCCTAAAATGTAATTCAAAAGTTATTGATACTACTTAAGTCATAGGTTTTTCATACCATATACATCTCTTTCAACTCTACTCATTTCTATCTAAGACAACCCATCGAGTAAAACTCATATGCCCTAAACAATTGACGGCGCTTTTATGGTTCAGCAGAGTGCACAAAAATTTACATGCTCAAATTTAAAGAGTTGCCGGGTGGACACCAAAAAAAAAAAAAAGAGTCAACAGTTTGCAGTTTGGCATCCGGCCCCAGTTGGAGCCATCTTAATCCTTGCCTTGGCATTAAGGCAAATTGCACCACTAACAGCAGCTGCCTTGGCCAAGACGCTCATTTCTTTGGCCAGCAATGAATTTTGAGGCAAAACTTTAGAGAGGCAACGATCATCGAGCACCGTAATTTGGTTAATTCGACGCTCAGCCAAAAGTCGTTGGCCCGCTCTTGGCTTTCAATCTCACAACCAGCCCACGGTTTGCTTTTGGGTTTTTGGGGATGGGATGGGATGGGACCACGTAATGGGCGCTCAGCACGCGGCTGCCACTCGTCAATTTCAATGGAAGGTTTCGATGGTATTTTTTTTGTCTGTGATGTTGACGATCGACACGTTCACGTCTGATGAGGATGATCCTGTTGCCTTCTTTGGCCTCCTTGGCAGGCGGCTTCTTCAGCAGCATCAGCCTCCAATTTAAAGTTCTTTCTGCCCCGCGGGCAACTTCAACTTCAAGTTAAGTTTTTATCACATGCTGCACTTGCCGCATTTTTCGGTGGCTGTAATTTTGCTTTGCAGACATTATGAGAGCACACCCCTGCCAGACTCAGAAACCAGACCCACATTTATCAGATGTCAATAACACTGGAGAGTCTCGAATGTGACAGCGATTGCTAAATGTTTTCAATGTGAAATAAAACATGAATTTAAATCAAAAATGGAAGAAAACATATTGCTTCATTTTGCATTATTTATATTTGAGTGCTTGGAGAACTTCAAGCTACAATCTCTAAAATTGCTTTGGCATGCTTATCTCTAATTATCTCTAAGTAATTCCCATATTGCGCATACGACTCGTTGTGCTTTAATTGATTAGTACTTTATTGTTTATACCAGTTAAATAGCCGGCTAATTTCATTGATCGTTAGCAAGCCATGCATCTCATTAAAGCTGCCAACGAGTCTCGTCTGGAGACACACTTTATTATTTTATTTCTGGTTCATCGCTTGTCGGTGGCCTCATAACTCAGCTCAATATAAATCTGTTAACAAAACGCTTAATCCGCTTTGTGCGCTTTTATTTATGGCCATTTGATGGCGCATTATCGGATCAGGCACATGGCACCCGCCAAGTGGCAACTGGCAACCAACATATCAGACAATGCAACACGGGGCATGGGGCATGGGGCACGGGGCATATGCCTCATTGGACAGTTGGCAGCTGGCGCGCCTCATAATTGGATTCGTCACAGGCTCTCTTGCGGTCCTGGTCATAAATCGCGGGCTGCTTGAAATGCAAATTTCGGTGGTGCCTCCAGACGTGGCATGGGTTGTGCGTGTCGATGTGAGTGTAAATGTGGAGTGCGAATATCATCGGCAAGGCATCAAAGTGCCAGGGCGCAAATGTTCGCCAGCCCAATTAACGCGAAGAGCAGCAATCAGACTTCACTTGAACAGCAAACTGTTTGCAATTAAGCCACGATTTTTGGCAAAGTGCGTGGCTCTTACACAGCTGAGATGGGGGCAGTAACAACCACAACAACAAGAAGAGTAACAACAACAAGAAAAGTAACAACAACAACAAGAGTAACAACATCACGAAGTCAACATGCTGCAGAAGGAGCAGAAACAACAACAACAAGAAGCGATTCATGTTCCTGGCTGAATGCTTGTCGATGCATAACAAAGGATAATCCACAAAACTGACTCGTTTCTGACTCTTTTAGCTGCTGTTGCTGCTTCTGCTTCATCTGCTGCTCCTGCTGTTGCTGCTGCTGCTGTTATTGCTGCACCCACCAGCAACCATTCAGACAACGTCAACAGCAACAACTACAACCCACGCCAAGAGCAACAAGACGCAACTTCCACAACTGTTAGCCATAAAATTGCAGATACTCTAATGTACCAAAAAATAAAATAAAGTAAGATAGAAAAGTACAAATAAGCTGAGCTCTTGTTTTTGTGGATTTTATGCTTACATTTCAATCGAAAACATTTTTATTCATAATGTTGTTCTTTTGATATAAAAATATATATTTTTAACTTTATTTTAAAAAGTTACTGTGTGAAAATCAAAAATTCTTTTTTAAGTCTACGGTAAATTCGAAATAATATTTTATGTGTTTCTCATATAAACCTTTATAAGAAATCGATTTTGTTAGATTAAATAACATTAAGCAAACTACAAAATATATATGATTTTATGTAATATTTTCTTAGTTTTCAATGATTTTTGTCAATTATTTGTGTGCTTTTGATAACTTTTAGAGCTGCCAAGACTGATTCATTGAATATTAAGTCTCAAAATTTGTAATTAAATAAATAAGTAATTAAATAATTCACAACTTGGGAAGAAGAATTATTCCTTTCTTTAAAAAAAGTTTCATCTGTATTCTTCGTACGTTACAAACAGCTTGAAAAAGCTAAAACATTCTCAGTGCACTTCTGGTATCATGTAGCAACAAGAACAACAATTGCAACTCGTGTCCACACCCAAGAGGCAAAGCCTAAGGCGAGAATTGCACAACATTTGACAGCGTCCAAATCGCTTAACCCACACCCACCCATCCTGACTGTGTCCGTCTGTCTGTCCGTCTGATCATCCGATTGTTTCACATGTTTTTTTTGGCCAAACTGTAGATTAAGTGGTTTTTGTGGCTTGCAAGACTCTGGACCCGAGGCAGAGGAATCTTTGCCTATGGCGCATCTAATGCGCAAAGTGCTCAGAGATCGCCTCTAGTTATTTCTGTTTAAATTAATTAAACATTTTGGGAAGTACCTGAATTTTTAGGTGTGAGAGTATCTATAGCTGTCTGTTTAGTTGTCTGACGGTCTGGGCCAATTAACTTTGCCATTCCCTTTCAGCCATCAATTTGTTCCGCTCAAGAGCTGTTGTCCCAGTCCAAGTCGCATTTTCATTCTTAGTCTCGCTTGGCCCATTGCCCATTTCATCTGGCACTCAACTTCAAAACAAGTCTGAAAATCCACAACCAAGAGATAACAAAAACATCAATGCGAAAAATGAAAATCGATGCGAAAAGTGGCTATAAATTATGTCTGCGGTGGCGTCGATGGCGATGGCGATGGCGTCGACTGCCCGCCAAGTTGATTGAAATCGCGTCTCTGATAAAACAGAATTAAGTTCTGTTACCCAACAAAAAATAAATAAAGAGAAAAGAAACAACAACAAGTTGAAGAAAAGTTTTGTAGGCAGCGGGTGCTGTGTCAGTTGCATCAGGTATGCAAAAGAGCAATATTTCAAAAATGATGAGTTACAGATGCGTCTGGAGTCCAATGCGTCTGTGGCTGTGGCTCTGGCTGTGGCAAAGTCTGCGGCTGTCTCTGTGGCAGTGGCAACAACAGATGCAAAATATTTGCAGCTTCGTTTGCAGAATCAGCAACAAATTCACAACTTCCAACAGCCATCAGAGCAGTTCCCTTTCTCTTCCCTTCCCTTTACAATACTATCAAAGTATCTCCAATAGTTATGTCTGCCAGTGCACATTGGTATGATCAATGATAGGCGCCTTCAAAATATTCTTTAAGAATTTAAATTATACAGAACTGATAAAAGAGATTGATAAAGAAGTAATGTGAATAGGGGCTTACTCAAAAATGAGTTTAAATCCATATTTTATATTGTATTGTTAATGTTGTGCTTGATATGTTGCGTATACTCTTTTTGTCGACTGCTCTCAGTTGACATTAAATAAATCAATAATTTAATACATATTTCCAAGTTGAAAAGTTTTTGTCCTTCACAACTTTTTCCTACAGCTCTCAACTATTTAAATTGGACATTTAAGGGTATAAGCTTTGTGTTGATTGACTCTGTTTATCTTCTTTCAGTATTAATTTGTGCACCACTGTGCGTTGTGAATCATTATCATATAGCATCTGCTGTTGGCTGCTGCTGCTGCTCTGCCTTTTGTTGTTGTTGTTGTTGTTGTTGTTATTGTTGCATTGTTTATTTAGCGCAGACCAAAACAAAAATGCAGTCAGTTGGAGTCCGGAGCCCAGACATCGCCAGTGAAGCGTCTGCCTGGCAACGACCACCGAGCAGCAGCAGCAGCATAAAAAGCAAAAGCAAAATCAGCAGCAGGAGCAGCAGATGAATGGTCTAGTCTAGGGATGGAGCAGAGAAGGTTGGGAATAGGAGCAGGGCATGACCATTCGCCATTACAGCTGTGGTGTTTGTGGCAGAGACGCAAGAAGAGAATCAGGGGCAGACTGCGGTTTAGACACACTGCAGGAATCCTCCTGGAGTTGTTGTTGTTGTTGTTGTGGTGAAAACGCAGGCAACTAAATTTTATGGATTTATTGAAAATTGAACGCACTTGAACGCAGCAAGTGAAACAAGAAGGCAGGAAAGGGTGCGGGCGGGTGGGGGATTGTGAAAAGCTGCCCGCCTCTCAGTCTGGGGGCCCCATGTTGCCAAAACAAATAGCAAAAAGCAGACTGGAAGATGCTGCAGACCAGGTCGTATTGTGGATATGGATGTGGATGCCACGCGTTTTGTTTGTTGCCGACTTTTTCGTGTTTGTTTGTTTACAGAAACGCGTGCGGCCAACAACAAAAACAAAAACAATACCAACAACAACAGCAACAGAAATAACAATAATAACCACAAGAACAACAACAACATCGAGAACAACATCATATCGAGTGCAAAACCATGGCTAAATTTGAACTCAATTAATTTTCATTTTCAAACTCAATGGCAGTCACAAATTCCCAGCTTTTGGGCCCTACAATCTGGAATATGCAACAGAACAAAAGAAAAGGCTTCATTGGTGGCGCCTCAGAACGAGTTGGGCGAGTCGAGGCCGGTTCTTGATTTGATTTACTTAGTTTCAACTCAAAAGAAGACTTTCAAAACTTCTGACTACACCCACTCAGTTTCCCAGGATGTGTCTGCAATGGAATTCGCTTTCAATGCCAGACCACGTGGGCAGGCATCGCATCGGATTGGATTGGATTGGATTGGAACGGATCAGAGCAGAGCAGACGTCTGGAGTCGCCACAAAAAGCAGACAGTGTCTGAATCAGGATCATGCACTCAATGTGTGGACAGTTGCTGCAAACACCTCGAAGTCGGACAAATCTGTGCGAATCTATTCGGTTTCGGCCATGTATAAAAATAAAAATATGTATTAACGAAATTTCCAAGAAACGTGCAACAATCTTTGTTCTTTCTAACACTTTGCCCGCAAATATACAAAGCACTCATAAATATCTTTAAAAAATATATGTATATTTATTTCGTATTTCTTTCTCTTTTTTTTTTAGGTTTCTGGCCGACAAAAGCAAATTGAAAATGTTGTCGTTGAGTCGCCCACGCCTCGACAAGAGGGGTAAACTGAGGGATTGCCAGGGGAGTAGGAAACGGGAGGGGAAAATGGCTGACGAGGCGCCTGGTGATATTTGAAACAATTTAAGCAGCGACAAAGTGGCCAGACAGGTGGCTGCCAGGTCGCTGAACGTGTGGAAGGGGGGCGTGGTGGGGCTGTCACATAAATTCATTAATTTGTCGCACTTTGCGAATTGCCTTAAAATATTGTCAGCTTTATAGCGACTTTAATTATAGCGTCGACGCATTAAAAACTAATGCAAGAAAATTAATAAAAATCTCACAAATTTTTACATTTTCAACTGAATTGAACATCCGACTAAGCGGTGGGTGGAGAGACATTCTGAGAGGGGGGGGGGGGGGGTATATTATTGCCGGACTTGGGGGCAGTGAAAACAAAGTGAATGTCGTTATGAATGTTTGGGCATTTAAATTTAGCAAAATGAGATGCGACAAAACGGCGATCAGACCACTGAGGCGAGAGAGAGATCTCAAAATAGATGTAGCACCAGTTGGTGATATTTATAATGGGAAATACCCTAGACACTCAAGGGGTAGTCACTCCTTCTTTAGTCATTCTCAGTAGAGAAATACATATCGAAAAGTTCTTTAAACTAATGACTACTTGTATAAAGTTTAAACTTAATTTATGAATATATTATTTGAATACTTCTCTAGAAAATACTCAAAGGAACTAGTTTATTTTGTGAATTCGTTATTGAATTAATATAAGTTATAGTATATGCTTTATTTAGATCAATTTTTAATATAACAAATTCAAGAACACTTTCAGAATTATTTGAAGGCATTTAATCTTAAAATATTCTGTGATAGTTTCTAACACTCAATAAATTTAAATTAATTATGGCTGTATTCTATTTCATTGTTAATTTAACTTACAGTTATGCTCATCAGTTGAAGAGTATTCATTTTATTTATTATTTTTAACTCATTAAATTTATAAATTAATACTACATTCTATTTTAGTTTTGTTTTATTCCTCACAATTAAAATTCTTTTTCGTTTTCTATTCTTTCTTTTCTTAATTATTTCTGTCCCATCAAATTGTGTTCTCAAGGGTATTTGAGCTTCATCATGTTGTACTTGACTTTGGTATCTTGTTTTATATACACAAAATCGTACGATGTTTCAGACAGTGTGATCTGTCATGTATTTTTAGTTGGCCCGCACGACAGAAGCGAAATGAAATCAAATGAAACAATTTGCAAATGTTTGCTGCAATCTGTGATCCAAGTTGGCCAGATCTTACATATGTATAGGTGTCTATAGGTGGCCCTATTTGGCCTATCGATGGCCGTCAATCAACGCCAGCCCACGCCTGTCCCTCCCCTCTTGTTCCACTCTTTTCTCTCTCCTTTAGCTATTCAATCAGTTAGTCACTTAGTAAGTTTGTCAATTGGCTGTCCCATTAGCCCCGACACTTGTCACTCGCTTAACGGTCCATAGCTTATGAGTTTTGTGGCTAAAAGAAGGTGGGCAGGTGGGAAATAAAAAGAGAACTAAACTCAACTGTGGCTGCTGCCTAATCCCACCTTATAAGCAGCTGCTTTTGGACGACCTGTAAAAATGTATGCAAATTGTTTATTGAATTGGAATTCTTGTGCCCGGTTCTAGCGACAAATATGGCGACATGGCTTGCCTACAAAATGACTTGGAATAGCGCAAAAACAACAGAGAGAGAGAGAGAGAGAGAGAACGAAGAGAGGGGAGGGTGGGGTACAGAGTGAGAGAGCACAGACGCCATGAATCAAAAATTGTATAAATCGTATCAAGATCTCCAAAGAGTCAAGGTCTTTTCAGCTTGGACGCGGCCCACATCTGACAGTTCCCCGACGAGGTTGGGCACCTGGGCATACATAGGTAAATACATAATTAACATGCGCCAGTGTTGCCAACGACATGACAACAGTGCGAACAACAAGAAGAAGAATAATCAAAAACAAAAGCAACAACAACAACAACAACAAGAACAACAAATACACAAAAGACAAACTCTCGTGGGTGTCGAGATTTAATTTTGTTTTCGAGTTTTAACACCGCTTTATAGTTTCGTTTTTTTCTTTTTTTTAGCATTAAGTTTCATTGCACTCTGCTGGCAGGGGAGTATTTGTTTTTTTTTTTTTAAGTGGGAAAGGGGGACCCCCTCAAGTTGAGAGAATGTATGTGAGTCTTTTTTATGATTTCTGCAGTTTTATGATCAGCAACTAAGTAGGTAAGTACATATCTATGTACATCGTGCATACATAAATAAGTGTGAGTACAGTTTGTTTACCTCTGAATTTACAATAGTGAAAGGTTCTAAAATTCATAAATACTTATGAATACATATACTTCCCAATAGAGAACTGAACAAGTGACAGTCTAAAGTTAATATTTGTTAAAGAAGATATTGACAAAGTGTACAAATTGTATTGTAATTGATGTTGTAAGTTGTTATATTAGAGACAGCTATTCAGTAGTAAATAATAGACTATAGCAACATGAAAAAAAGTAACAGCAATAGATTTATTACAAAAGAGTTATGTATAGAAGAAGTGCAAACAAATTATAGATATCTTTGGTTACGTAGCAGAAAATCTACTTTCTTAGTATATACAAATAATTTATAATAACCATCAAATTTAAATAATTTCACACTTCAAGGGCGATTTTTCAGTGTCCATATAAGCTTTATTTGATATATATCTCTGAATTTGACATTAGTTTTGCGTCAGCTATCATTCGGATAACTATTTGAGACCTTCTATAGAAGTAGCCACTATAGCATCATAGAAAACGTAAGAGCAATATTTTTCTAATAAGATAATTATGTATAGAAGTGCAAGAAATTATAGGCAGCTTTATAATAGTATAGTAATATATACAAATAATTTAAAAGTATGTCATAATCTTAATAGTATGACACTTTTATTGTGATTAAATTGAGTTTTCAATAAAGAAAACTCTAGTACAAGTATCCCATGTAAATAAAAATAAAGTATACATAATTTAAGTCACATATAGTAGCATTTTATCGACTCAAACTTGTTTCAATTAAGATAATTTCACAATGTGTTTAAGTTTGGCTTCTTCACGACTTTATTTCAGCCAGAGAGAATCTTTAATATGTTTAAGCCAGAGTTGAACTTAAATTACTAGATCGACATTAAGACTCTTCCCATAATTATTAAACTTCTGCCTTTGCCGCTCACTTTTCCAGCGCTGACCCCTTGCCCCCGGCGTCTACACTACAATGTGGGCCACACGCACAAAGAACAAGTAAAAAGAGTGGAAAAAGAGGAAAAAAAAGGCAGAAAATCAAAAACTTTTGCATTTTTCATTAATAAAAGTCGGCGATTCTCGGTGTATGTGTGTAACACAGTAACACATATTGTAACAAGAAGGGGGAGGGAGAGGGAGGAGGAGAAGACAGTAAGTAACTGGTAGTACATGAGAGAGATATGAGAACATTAAAGCGACGTTGTTGGCGGCAATAACCAGTTACATTTTATGACTTTAGTCGAACCAGACCCCATAGATGGAGAGCGGCTAATGAAAAGAAATGAAGTCCGAAATGAAATGAAACAAGTTGCAATATTACACTGGACAGTTGACCCTCATTGCTGTTGGCCCTAGTCGGTGGGAAGGGGATGGGGAGAGTTAACCACATAAATGAGACGTCAAATTAGAAATGCCATAGAAATGAAAACGTTAAACAGCATTTCAGATTTTTTACGGCTGGAAATTTTCAGGAAATGCAACGCAGTCAACACCGATAACCCCTTGAATGGTCGTCACTTTGTCGGTGACAACTAAATTAAAGTCAGACCGCCACTTTACACCTCTCTTTTCTGTCTCTTTGTCTCTGTCTCTGTCACAGTGTCTCTCTGGGCAACGGTAAGCGGGATTTTCTCACCGTCCCCAAAGGGCTTTTGGACTCAGACAGAGCTGACCCGGGTAGAACCCGCAACAAATTCGGACACCCAAGCAGCGAAAATGGCTCTAAACGGTGATTATGGCGCTGAAGACAGACAACAGTAACAAAAACAACCAGATGATGAACAACAAGAACAACAACAACAACAACTATGACATTGCCAGGCGAAACAAATAATGTTGTTTTATGGGTCGTACATGTAACATTGAGATGACTCCTCTTTACTCTACCTCCCAGACCCCTCCCTCCCTTTCAAACCCATTTATCGTGTCGATGGTGTCAGCAGCCAAGAACAGAGCAACAACAACAACAAGAGCATTATGTCTACAAAATGTACCGTAAAATTTATGTTGAAATAAAACATGACACCAATAGAACAGGCCTTGTACCAGACCCATACCACAGATCCATAGACAGTACCCTGTCCCTATCCCTATCCCTGAAGTAGGCACATGGCTAGAGCTTTCGTTCGGTTTATTAATTATGATGGAACTGTGTGTGGAGCGTCGTCTATGGCTATGGCTATGCCTAATCCCAGTAAATTGATGATGGCGCCAATGTGGCTAACCACACAAATAATCAAATAACAAATCCTCAGCTTCCGCTTCTGGCTTCTGAGAACAAAGAAAACAATCCGAAACAACCCGAAATGTCGCCACAATTTTGACAATCGAACTAAAGATGTGTCACCTTAACGGTATGTGATTTATGATCTCGCAAATTAACAACTACAACTGTACTATATACACTCAGAAAACTGTTTATTATTAATTCAGAAAAGCTATAATTTCAGAACATTCGAGTTATCATAGAACTGCAAACATTTTTTTAATGTTGAGGTCGCAGCGCTTAGAATTAAGAAAAAAATTATTCAACAAGACAAAATTCGACCTGCAAAATCATAGTACATACTATATTTAGAACGGACCGCCATAAAATTCAGATAAATCTCTCTTAATTTGAGAAAGTTCATTTTAATTAGTAATTTGATTTCTAGTTATTAAAAAATACGTCCTTTATTTAAAAAACATTTTTTTAAATACTTGGAAAACAATTTCTGTATTAGAGCAGTTTTAAAGTAAGAATTTTTAAAGTGTATAGCTTAAGTGTAGCTGGGAGAAACGAACAAAGATTAACAATTTATTAATGCAAGTCACAGTATCGGAATTTATTTTTTGGAGGCAAGTTCCGTTTCCGCCCTTGTGAGTTCAAAAGCTTTGCCGCCAGCTCTCCGACTCCCTCTCACGCTTACACTCACTCTCCTTTTCTTTATTTATCTGATAGGTAGTGACAATTGTTAGGGTCGCATCCGACGAGGAGTGCCAAAAATAGTCGCAAACCAAATCTGATTCCTCTCCAGAGCACGGCCAATAAACCTCAAATTATATGTGTCTACTTTGCACGCAACGACATTAAAACAAATTGAAATTACCAAATGCATCTATGAAATTTATTGTATGACTGTGGCGGGAGCGCGGGGGCGTGTAGAGACGACATGGACGATCTGCTCTTCGTTCGACGACAACTGAGAATTAATTTATGAACATCAATCTCAATCTCCATAGCTCTGGGCAGGCCAGCCAGATACTTGTATCCAAGTTCGTCTGCCCGTCATTGCGTCCAAAATTTGTGTGTTTGTTATTTTGGTTGAAATTTATTTTTAATATTTTCGTAGCGCTGTGGTCTCTGTGGTGTCTGCAGTCACTTCTCCCCTCGCGTCCGTCTCCATTGTCCTCCATTTTCATTTTCATTCCCAAATCCAAATTCAATTCCAATGCGAATGCTTGTTGCCATCGCCGATGCCTTCATTGTGGGCGGCTGCCGAGCCCGATTCGAAAAACACAATAAATTAAGAATATTTATTTGTTTGCGGTAATTGTGCGAATAATTGATGATTATGTGCTTTATCCACAACCCAAAAATTGCAACTAACTGCAGAGCGACAGCGAATGTTTTGCGACTGTTGAATGATTTTTAATTAATTTTCAAAAAGGTTATATTAAGTTGACCTCCGACACGAATAGTAATTCTATGCTCTCGATGTCAGCAATTGTCAGTTGAAATAAAGTGAAGTAATCTATTTTCACACTACACATTTGTCTATGTATCTTTTTCACTCACTCAAAGGCTACAAAGAGATAGATTACCCTTGTTGCTATATTATCTTAATCAAATTGTGTGTAAACAACTTTGAACACAACAAAGTTCTTAAAAGAAACTTGTTTCAACTCATTAATAGAAATGTTATGTATGGAAAGATATGCGAACAACAAAAGTACATGTAGTAAAAGGAATTTAACAAGATTAGATAACTTGAATTCCCAAAACATTGTCCAATTGTTAAACCAAGTCCCATAAAATCAATGGGTATAGAAATCTAAATCTCAACCCCGTTTTGGAAAACTTTTCACTTTACATATATATTTCTTTCTTAATGCTTTGTAATTTAGTTGGGGAAACAAATCTTCAGTTCCGGCGAACATTAATCTACAAGCATGCAATCTAAGCGTAAAATAAAAATGTAATTTTCTACCCAATTTCCTTAGTTTTGCAAAGAAAAACCGCCCTTGTCTATGGTATCATTTAATCCCATATAACTTTTAGGATAATTTTCTAATTCAATTGAAGCACACTGCCACAAGAGCCTTAACTTTTCCTCAAAAAGAATAATAGCAACTGCAACAACAACAACAACAACAAGAATAACAAACGGGTCGACAAGTCTGTTGATGGGGAAAGTCGACCCAAAAAACGACAGAATAACGAGCCAGATACAAAATGGTCACAATTCAAGCACAAAACCGAAACGAAACGAAACGGACAGATTTTACGAGCCTGCCAAACTGAAAGTAAACTACAAATGTTTACACAACTTGGCCTAAAGCAACACCACCTACGCCAAGGATATCTTCAAGCAGAAACAGGACCAGGAGTCGCAATCGGTGTCGGAGGTGGAGGAAAAACCGTCAGGAGAGAAAAGCAGATGGAGGTAGGAAAAAGTTGGTACAAAAATTGAAAAACTTTTGCCGTTGTCTTGTTTCTTTATGATGATGACGAGCAGCAGCACCGTGCAACCTATGCCAATTTTGGGTTTGGAAAACGACCACGCCTCCCAATGCCAGTCCGCCCACATAGGCAATGTAGGGCAGATAAATATAAAATTTTTGGCGGAAACTTTCTCGCACGTCGATTGCAAGTTTTTCTCTCCCCCCAAACCGAAATAGATTTTTATCTTCGAGTGGCAGTAAGGCACTGTCGAGCTACTAAAGCTTGAGATACAAATGTATCTCCCTCTTAACTTTGACTGCATTTGACTTTGCCTGAGTCTAGAGTTATCTCCTACTTATCCACTTGCCGAACAGTCAGAAGCAAAGAAGTTTCAAGTAAACTGCATGTGTGCTAAAAATCCCAAAAAAAAAACTGCAACTTGTCAGAGAGAAAAGAAGAGCTCTTAGGGATTTGCATTTCCATCTCTAATTGTCCGGAAAATTGTATGAAAATAATTCCCCAAATGACTGTATGTCAAATGCAAGAGAAATGCGAGTGAGACTGCGACTTGAATAAATATTTAAGCAATTGCAAATTTCATTTCAATTGGGAAAAAAAGAAGCAAAAATGTATGCTGCCAAGCAGCAGCGGGTTTTTGGCTTTGCGGTTTGCCTTAACTTAATCAGAAGTCGCATATCAGACCAAGTATTACATTACATTACCTCCCTTCCCTTCCCTCTGCCTTCTCACCTGCCTTACTGCACTTTGTAGCTGTTTGCTGCGGTTTGGCAATTTTGTTAAAGATACGTAACGCCGATACGAGTGAAATGTGTGCGCCGAGGTGAGAACACAACGCTACTAACCGCAAATTTTGAGCGCGTGAGTGAGCCGAGTGCTAGATAGACAGAAAGAGATAACAATAGAGTGGCAGAGAAAGACAGGGAGAGAGAGTACCATAAAATCATTGTCTGCATATGCACATTGCAATTTGGGGTAGAAATTACATTTTAGATTTAAAGCGACGCATTTAATGATAGCTACATATGAGTAACTTTTGAGATTAAAACCAAAAGTAGAAATTTGAATTAAGCATGAAAATTACATAGAAAATCGTTCAGAAAGTCGAATGAAATTTTAAAAGTTGTCAGAATAAAGAGGGATGTTTTTATAAAAAAAAAAATAGTTTGTTTTTGAAAATGTTTTTTTGATATTTTGGGAATCATAGAAATATTTTAAAAATATTAAATAAAAGAATTTCTCAAATTTTTAAACCTTGAGTTTTTATTTTCAAAAATAAATTTTATTTTCAAATGTCTTGGAAATATTAAAGTGCAAAAGAACACTTTTAAGTTGATTCTGAGACATTGGCTATCGACGGATTAAAAAGAACTGATGTACCACTTTTAGATCTTGAAAGAATATTTAAAACATCTTCAATTTAAAGATCACAAATAAAATTCAGACAAGATTATTCTATATCAAAACCATAACATTGGGTCACGTTTCTGTTTCGGCTTTAAAATGCTGTTGGATCTTCATGATGAAGTCAGTCTTATTACCAGCATTGTTTCATTGTGTTTACACAATGAAAATGGTTGGCTAAAGGCACGTTTCAACTCGTTTCTTCTCAGTTTTCCCAACACTTTGTGAATTCGACAAAAACGTTTGCGAAATAAACCACAAAAGAACAAACGCTGAACCGTGGCCATGTAACCGCTCTCATCTCGGACGGACCAACATTACATGGAGCGGACCGCATGCCAACAAGGCCTAATTGCAACCCTGTGCACCGGCCACGCCCACAAAATGTGCAAACACTATTCAAAGTGAGCGTTAGTGTGAGTGTGAGTTTGTGGGTGGATGGGTGGCAACAGAACTCTCCTTAATTACAGCGTTGAATGTAAACAAGCTACTAGAGTGTAACTGAATAAGTAAATGGATAGCTTCAGAGTTACACTTACTTTACAAGTATAAACATATATCCTTGCCCATTAACTGCACTTGATCACTGAATCGCGTGTCGTTGCCATATCCGTTGGCTAATTTTTCAATTCACCGCCCTCTCTTCAAATACACCTTCTAATGAATAGAGTAAAGTGCAAATTAATTAAGCGAAATGTATAAACAAATTAAACTCAACATTTCTTCAGGATGTTCATAAACTGCAGTTGAAGTTGCGTGTGTACGAGATGTCATAGCAAACAAAATGGCGCCAATTACCGTTGACACATGCGAGTGGACAATATGGCGACATGTGTTTAAGCTTTAAAGCTTTCATTGCAGATTAATGCAAAATTCGCTGTGAAAATTGTTTCGAATAAAAGTTGGTAAAAACAGAACCCCAATCAAGATTAATGGTGTGCAGATATACTAAGTATGTTTTTTTGTTATTTAAAATTTAACCATTGAAATGGGGTGAGGATTGATCAATGTTGAAAGTTGAGAAGAATTCATGCTTGAAATGACATAAACAATTAATTTATCTGTGAAAACTAAAATTGAATTTTAATATTATAAAATCAAAGTAGAAAGTAAGGTTAGGTTTACTGCATTCCAAAATATTTAAAGTGAAGTTAATCTGCAAATATAATTATTGAAGAAAAAGTTCATTATGGCTTAGTTTTTAGACCAATAACCAACTGCGAAACAAATTGAGAACAAAAGTAAAAAGTGAGGTTAACTCGCGCACACACACACACACCATGCTTCCAGGGATTCCCTCAAGTCTGTAAATCAAAACATATCAACAACAAAGGTGAAAATCAGGTAAGACAATGAAGAGATTACATTTACTTATTCTATCCGTTAGACCATAAACAAGTTCCTCTCGCTCTCTCTCTCTTGGCTGATGTGGATTCTGATGCTACACACGAGATAAAGATCACCAAGAGCAGTGGCGCTAACAGGATCATAAATTTAACGATATAAATCTGTGAGTCGGAGTACTCTCCCTCCATTAATGCCAGTGTATTGAGTGTGTGTGTGTGTGTGTCCCTTACTTGGGGGCGTGAGTTGTAACAATTTAGAACCCTCGGATTTTGAATTACTTTCATTTTTATCACCTGAATTTTTTGTATGTGTGTGTTTGAGTATTTTCTTTTTTAATATAATTTACACGCGAGTTGCGTAGACAAGGACAAAGAAGCTGACGACTCACTTCATCATAAATTCACCTGTCGTTGCAGAGTTCATCCTGGACCGGACCTGCTTCCGTTGCTCAACCTTTACGCCTGTGTGTCCTGCCTCGATGATGGTGGGAAAAGCGTTTGGAAATTTATGAATTTCGACTGTGTGGCAAGTGCGCGAATATTTCGTGGAATTGGACCCGGACCCGAAGTCGGAGTCGGAGTACTACTTGGACTGGGCGTGGCATTTGCCTTGCTGGCGCGTCACTCGAATTGAAATTTCATTAGTTTTACGATACGCGACCATAAAGAAATATCGAGAGGATGGGCACGCACCTTAACGTCAACTTCATGGATAGAGACAGGGACTTGGACATCGTCGCCGTTTTACGACCCTTCGTTGGAAGGCCACAGCGACAGAGAGAGGGAGAGAAAGAGAGACAGAGGAGTTAAGCACAGCTCGATGAATTATGGAAAGCGATTTACATTCTCCCACTCATATTTTATATGTTGTTGTTAATGTTTTCATTGGTTTTTCTTCCTCTTCAACCACATATTTTTTATATTTTTTATTTGCGAATGCATGAATTATGGATATTTCCTTATGGAATGCGCCTGGCATGCATACAAAGAACTAAAAACCGAAACCCAGAATCAAGCACCATAGAGAATGATGCGAGGAAATTTGTTATCGTTGTTGAGTTTTCTTGAAATTTATTGAACCAACTCCGAGAGAATGGAATGAAAACACAAGTACAGATGCACAAACAATTTGTTATATTTATATATTACGAGTTAGCATAGAACTGGGTAATAGAATTCGATTTGCAAGTGATATAAAGGATAAGAAATGAAATATATGAGATTTATCCTTGGTGTTAACCTCAAACAATTCGTAGAAGAAGAAAATTCATTATAAAGATTAAAAATAGGAGTCACCTTAAGATCATAAATATTATTATAAGCTTCTATAAAATATTCTTCCACATTGGGATGTAAAATATTTAATGGATATACCTGTAATTTAAGCACAGCCAAATATGCCAAATACTATGGAGAATAATATAAAAGGCAAGCATATGCCGTTTGGTTTTTCCCCCCATTTGTAAATCCCCAACAAAAAAACTGACGATGCAATTGACCGTCGCTAGAGGGCGTGACGTGTATTTGTAGCTGTGTTGGCACTTTTGGACATCCATAAAAACGCAGCACAATAAAATATGTTTCAATGCGAGACACAGACAAACAGAAAAAGAAGTAAAGAGTAGGGACGAGGATGAGGAGGAAAAGCAGAGAGTAATTGTTATATTCTTAACAATATTCCGGAAATTTATGACCTATGCTCAGTTCTGGGCTTCTCTCCTAGTTGGGTATATGTACTTCTTTCTAGGGGACGCATATTCCGGTTTCAGAGTCGCCATTTTGCTGAATGCGTGAAAAATGTTGCGAAAAATTTTAATGTGCTCGCTGCGGGCGGCAAATGAAAATGGAAAATGGAATGGAATGGAAAGATGACAAATGATTATGGAGCATAATAAATTTCAACGCTGATTGAGCGAAATGCAAGCTGCGCCACCAGCCTGAGTAATAGACGAATAAAAAACCCATGCAAAATTATGTGCATAATGCACAAAAAAATATGGAAAATATAAAAGAAAATAATGGGAGATTTTGCATAACAATGCGACCCCGGAACAGAAGTCAGTCAAGCAGGCAGGCAGGCAGGCAGGCAGGAAGTCAGTTCTTGAGAATGAATCCTTACTATTCATTAATGAAGCTAATTTGCTGTTAAATCTCTGCAGTTTGTGCAGGTTTCTCGAACTCACTTCAAATCCAATTGCAGCAAAAAAAGCTTCTAGGGCAAACAAAGACATTGAGCTGGATACAGAGAATGAGAGCAAAGGTAGAGAGAGAGAGATAGAGAGAGAGAGAAACTAAGACGGAGAAAAGTTGATCCTTGTGCTTATGGGCTGGCGAATGACACGAGTGTCATCCACTGCTATCATATCTCAATCCCGGACAAGTCCTTTCTATTGTCCTTGTCTGGATAAATAACTAGAACTTGCCGAGAAAGCAATTTTATTGTTTCTGGCGCATAAAATCCAACAAACTTCCATCTCTTCTCACTTTGCACACATGCGAATCAAGTCCTGACTGTAGACTGAGTCAAGTGGAAGTCCTAGCGCAAGAAGTTTGAGTTTATTTTGGTTCGAGTGTCTCAACTGCAAGTGCAACTTGTCCTTACGCTTTTCTTATACTCTCTGATTGGGTACAGTTACGAAAAAGAAAAAAACTTTCTCTATCGTTTCTCAAACGCTTTTCTCTCTCGTTTTATTTCCTTATCGTTGATATGAACTGAGCAATAAACGAGGACAAGTGACACTTTTGACTTGGTTCACAAAATTAAATCGAACATACATGCACTTATGTTTGGTTATGGCCATGGCCAGCAAGTTGCAAAAGTTTTTTATTTATTTATTTCAAGTCGACAAAAGTAGAAAACAAAGTTTAGATTAGAATTAGGAAATATGAAAGCTTAAAAAAAACACGGAAAGGATACAAAATAATTTAAAAAGTTGTAGAGAAAATATTAGTTTCATAAATCAAGTCAGACAATTATACACACTTACCAATAAGTACAGAGCTGGAAAAGAAAATAACATATATAGGTTAATTAAATTTAAAAGTCGAGCTAAGAGTTAAAATATATTTGTAATAATTATATCTACTTTAAGATAATATTATTGTGGTATCTATTTTAAGCTATGTGAGTTACCAACTGAATTGATGGTCAGTTTTAAAGCCGAAACTTTCAAGTAAACACGTCGAGTCATCGACAATGCAAGTGACTGTAAATCGTAGCGGTAAAGCTGGCACACACACACACACACACACACACACACACACACACTCACACACTCAATACACAACAAATACACACAGATCATTTTGAAACAATGACAACGAAAATGCGGCACCCACAACAATGAGACAGCAGCAACTGTTGGTGTTGGCCGAACGAGGAGGAGTTGGTCGATAGAGGTGGTAGGAGCAGAGTGTAAAGACCGAAGTCTGTAGACCAAGTCAACAGCAATAAAATATTTAAAAAATAACCGAAGAAAATGAAGTCATCTTGTGCAAATATGAAAACAAAGTCAAGTGTTAATTTGCGTGGGAAAACAATTTCATATTTGTGGCTCATGTTGCCTTCATGTTGGCTTCAATGAGGCGGCTAAAAGTTCTTTTGATAAGGTCTTGGGGCTTGTCTTCCCCACAATACAGAGACAGAGAGACAGACAGACAGAGACAGATAGAGTCATCGTTATTGTTGATGTACCCTGAAAGCAAAAGTGTGTAGCACTTAATTGTATAATTTCCACATACAAAAAAGTTGATTTGACAAAGACAAAGCCAAAAGGGAAACTGAACCTAGTACTGAAACAGTAGCTTAAAATTACTTGAAGCGTGTGAAAAGGTTAAAAAGCAATGCGTACTGGAATCCGTGACGGCTCTTAACTAATCACAAGTGCTTGCGATTAGCCAAAAAAGGTCAAAGCCACGTAATGCGCTCAGGCAAATTAGAGAAAATGCTCCCCATAAAAAGCTGCTGAAACCCATTGACATTGAGAAAACCCAAAAAGTCTGGTACCAAATTGACCCATGAAACATTAAGTTTGAAGTACATCAAACATTTTGTTGTTATCTCAAACTAAAAACAACAACAGCAACAACTCTAACAACAACAACAACAATAACAATAACAAAAGGCAACCGCAAAGGTGCCACCAACTTGGCTCCAACTATGCCATTAAGTGTGTGTGTCTGTGTGTGTGTGTGTGTGCGGCAGGTGGTAGGTGGGGTAGAGGGGTAGGTGGTAGGTGGTGGGGCAAGTGAGAGAGCCCAGAAAAGATTGAAACTTTTGTGCGTTGTTACGTTGTTGTCACCATCGTTGTTTGTTTGTTTGTTTGTTTCTCCTTGTTGTTGTCTTCTCGGTTATGTTATGCGAATGACATTTTCATGTACTACAAAAGTTTTTCGACCGCTTCTCGTTTTTATTATACCCTGCAATTAAAGTGCTGACAAAGGGTATACTTGCATAGGTTGAGAAGATATTAAAGGCATAAAACTACATTCTCTCAATTCAAAATATATTTTTCTTTAATCTAGACCAGGGATGCGCAAAGCTGCCTTATGGATGTGCACGCACCAATACAAACATAGAAAGTCGCACACACACATGTAACGAACATTTTTTTCTATTTCAATGTGTACACTGAAAAAATAGGAACATTGCAAGTTCTCGGCGAAGAAAACACTTTCCTGTCGATCACACATTTTAATGCCCTGTGGAAAAGAAACTTTTCAGTGTACATCAAACGAAAAGACAACAACAAAATACATTCGGATTAGTGAAGACAAGAAGCGAAGGATCGGCGCAAAGCGTGCAGTGCAAAATTGTTTTTGGTTTTCAAGAAGCGAAGATCTAGCGCAAAGCGTGCAGTGCAAAATTGCTTTTGGTTTTCAAGAAGCGAAGATCTAGCGCAAAGCGTGCAGTGCAAAATTGTTTTTGCTTTGCAGGCAACGAGAAATAGGGGTGGGTACAAAACGCAAAATTGTTTGTGTAATTTGCAATGTGCGCCAGAACCTTACCAGTGTGCAAGCCTCATACACTCCCATAAGCTATGTGCAAAGCAAAAACAAATGTGCGTCGTGTGCATAGGCGCTGCGCACCCCTGATCTAGACAGTTACAAGTTTAATTTAAAATTTAGAAAGTGCTTTAAAAAAAGTATATTCTAGTAAATTTTAATTTATGTAATCGATAAGTAAGTTCTCTTCTTTTATCCCTAGTTCCAAAGAATAGAAAAGGAAGAGAAGTAGTTTTCTATGTTTATGTAGTCCAACATTGGTTACATCTTTATTATTTACCTCATCTCAATATATAATAAAGGGCATTAACTATTCTACCTTAGCTCTTTCTGATAATCTTTTGTTTATTTCTGTGTGTGGTGCATTGTGGGAAAATTTATTTATGATTCTTTAATGGTATATTTTCCACGTATTTTGTTTGTCGTTGTCGCCTGTTGTCAAAACTTACGCACTTTTGTTTCACTTATGCGGTGTCAGAATTTATAACTCCAGCAAAACGCTTTTCAATTCATTTAAAGTTAAGTTGAACAAGCAAATGCATTTATACGTTTTAATTAGATAGAGAGAAGCCTATCAACACCAATCCCACACACTCTTTTTATTCAAAAGTAAATGCTGTGAAATAAATCCAATTCGAATTAATCAAATCATCATGGCAGCTGAACTCTTCTAACTTGAACTCGGCTCAGTTGAGCACGCTCTTTGATCTGAGATCACACAATACACAAATACATATGAAAACATATTTCAATTATCGGGCCATGACCGACCTAAGACGAAGGCGATTCAGAAGGTGCCTCTGTTGGCCATGGCCCTGATGTTAGTCAGGGGGGCGTGGGGGCATCAATCAACGCCGCAAACAACAAAACAGTTAATAACAAACTACCAAAATGTGGACCAGCGATGGGCGAGAGTGCAATGCATCATCGACAGCTCCATCAACGTCATCATCCAACTGCAACAGGGAGTGAGTGAGAAAGGAAAGGAAGGAAAAGAGAGAACAGGGAGGCGCCTCCATTGCTTGTGTGGTCGCTTGTGTGGTTGATTTTCAATTTCATACGCACCGTTGGATGCCGCCCAATATCGATGAGAGCGGCGTATTATTGATTAACAGCCACCCAGATTTCAGATTCCAGATTGAAACACACTCCCTGACCCATGCACAATCCCAATCCCAATCCCGATTCCAAAACACAATCTCAATCTCAGCGGCCAGCAGCGATTTTCATCACTTGCGTGGTAATTAAAATGTATTTTCTTTTGATAGTGCCTAATGGGTTCAGTATGCTGGGTGGTCAATCAGCCATCTACACAGAAAAAAAATATTTGAAATTAAACGTTGTCAAAGAAATATCGATTTTTTCATAAACTCAGCTTAAAATACTGCACTTAATTATGATCTTATATTTAATTCTCAGTATCGGGATTTTTATAAGAATTTTAAAAAATATTGAATTAAATATCTTATTATTTCTTGCCTTTTTTAGTTCATTTCATCAGCATACAATTTTAAGTTAACAACATGGTGAAACAATTCAAACTAAATTAAGATTTTGGAATTAAGATTTAAAATTATGTTTTTTGTTGTGTAAATTTCTCTTTCACACACTCTCTCTTTTTCTCTCTCACACACACTCTCTTCAACGACACTATGTTGTGTGGCAGCTGTCGCAGCTGAGTTTGGGCCATAATTCAACGTCCTCGTCGACGTCGTCAGCGTCATTGCCAACATCATCAATTTTCTGAGTGAACCAAAAAAACAAACAACAAAAAGTGTTAAAGCGCGAAAAACAACAGCAGCAACAACAACAACAACAACAACAATAACAACAGGAACAACATTGAGCAATTTGTTTCGCTTTGTCTTTCCACTGTTTTTCCCAGCCAACAAACAATGCGCAATCGCACCAGGTGAACTTGTCCCCCTTTAAGCTTAGGTCCTCCCCCTCCTGCCTACAGCACACGTTGTGGCAGTGTAGGTGGCGGAGTGTGCAAAGAGGGAGGGGTGTGTTGCACTTTTATTTCGACACTCATTTGCAACTTTTTGCTAATGTACGATGGTTTCTTTGTGGCAGCAACTGATAAGCGCCCTTCCACAGTAATAACAACACAATGCAATAATTACACTTTATATTTTGCAGATAAAAATCGCACATTAAGCGACTTGCAACTGCAACAAACGACCGAGCAACCAACAACAGCAACAAAAACAACAACAACAGCAGCAACAACAACTGACAATCATCAACTAACAACAACTGCCGTCGCTTACAAAAAGCTGTCAACGTGTGCGTTTTAACGCTCCGTCGGCTCTGACAACGCCAGCGGCTTCTCGACCTGCCCAAAAACAGTCGCCAGTGGGCGAAGCTGTTGCCAAGCAGCAGCTGCTGCACTCAGTTTAACAGCAACAACAGCAGCAGCAACACCAACAGCTGCCAAACAAATTCTGGCTGCTGGCCGGGGTCATTGCCAAAATTTCAATCAACTTTGATGGTCAGCGAAAAAAATATTGGCAACACTTGACAGAACGACTTCTGAATACTCTTACTCTGCTTTTTTATAAGAATTGATCAGATTTGTTAATCAATTTTATTTAATATTCTTTTGCATTGTATTTAAAAACTCTTAACAAGCTGAGAGAAGAAAAATATAATTGACATAAGATGAGAATCTTTTAAATACTAAGTAAGTAATTTAATTATAAATTCCTATAAAATATTTTATTTTGTCAATTTAACAATTTTATTTAGTATCATATCATTGAACGTTGTATAGCAAAATCAATATAAGAAACTATATCTGGAAATTTTAAAAATGTATGTTTACCTTTTCAATTTCTTATGTATCACATTAGTTAAGACAGTAGAGAAAAGAAATGCTTTTTTATGATTTTTCAAATAATTCCAAAAGAATTATATATTTTCCCAATGCTTTCGTAATGATTTCATAAAGATTCCGGCTATCAATACAAGAATTAAAGTATTTATATGATCTTTAAGCAATATAGAATACTTCTCTGGGATATTCCATACAGTTAAAATAGCTGTCGAAAGGTAGAGTATGTCTAAAGAGCAGACGAAGTTGGCTCAGAGGCAACAGCAGCCGTTTAGTCAATTGGTGGTCCTACTTTGCATATGACGACTCTGGACCCAAAAAGGACTCATTGGGTGATCCAGTTACCGTTTGATCGACACATATCACACCTGGCCTGCTGGGCAAGTCCTGATCAGCCTGATCAGACAGACTGCTGTCAATGGAGCGAGAAAAGAATACAGCAAAGATCACAGCCGTTGGCCCGACAAATTGGAAGGACTTGGACTGGACACGCGTGCGCAATATTGAATTACGAGGCGCATGCGATGTTGCCCCATGCAACATGCAACATATTTGGTGCGAAACTGGAGACGGGTCCAGTTTAAAAGACAGACAGCCTCAGATCGCTTTCTCGATCTCTGACTGGGAGGTCTCTTGATGATGAAGTCCATGATGCCGCTGCTTTCGCTGGCAATGAGGCACAGCCGTGTTGCATGCTACCTCCTTCGTCATTTATAGTATATTCTTTTGGGTCGTAAATCTTATGGCCAAGGACACTTCAATTAGGCTAAGCGCCGCTGTCTCGTGTCGTCGTCCTGTTTGTCCTGTGTGTGTGTGTGTTTGTGTTATGTTTAGACTTCTGTGTCACAGTTTTTGTTCAGTTCCGCGTTTCAATTGCAATTAGCACAACATTAGCGCGGCTGACCTTTGACCTCGCTGCCACTCCCGCTGTGCCGCCTATTGTCCTGACCTCGACACTGTCCTTGCGCCTCAGTGTGTCCTCTGTTTTCATGCTATATTCAATGTGTCTCTTCGTTTTTTTCCTCTCCCAATGTTCTCTGCGTTTTGTCACGCATCCATTCGCCAAATGGACGGCAATAATTGCGGTTGTTCCATTGTCCTTAGTCCTCGGCGTCTGTTCCGGAACAGGCGCCTCCGCATATTTACATAATTGTCCCTGTCTCGACGTCACGGTAGCGAATTGCCGTCTCTAAAAACAGACACAGGGAGGAAGAGAGAGAGAAAGAGCACGGGAAAGTGGGAGGAACGTTAAAGAATAGACAAAAAAGACACAAAAAGGGAGGAGGAATAAAAAATGAGACGAAATGTTTAATAAGTGCGAGTAGTGGAAACTAGCAAGAGACTAACTGAAATTTTCTACAGGAAGCGAGTAATTAAATAATTATGACGTAGAAAATGGAAAACTGAAAAATAGGTAAGCGAACAAAGCTTTCAAAGAGCAAAGAGTAGGAAAAAATACAAGTTTGATAAACAGGAAAATGAGTTAAAAACAAAGGAGGAAATTTAGTTTGAGTCTTCAAGTGAAACAAACTTTTGTTGCCTTTAAAATTTACTAAAATTTAGTGAAAATTTTAATCAGAATCTTTGCTTTAGATAATTTGCAACATTCCGTTTGCATGAAAGTTTAATAAGTAGGATTTATAAAAGAAAGGAAAAAGTAACTTTGCAAAGTTTCTAAAAGAAGGCTAATTTTGTTGCTTATAATTTAAGCCCATTTTTCGTGGAATTAACATCAAAAATTGAAGATTAGATTTGTAATTTTTTACAAATAAGTTGTATGTAAAGAAAAATGCCAACGAAAAGAGTTTTAAATGAGATTTCTACTGTAGCTAATTAAATTCTGGGCTTGTGAAAATTTCAATGGAATTGAAGGTTTTAAAATGCAGAACAAAAATCAAATTTAAAACAAAGCAACTTTGGTTGATTTTTTAAGGGAACCGAAGAAAATTAATCAACCTTTGTTTGTCAAATTCTTGAAAATTTTATTAGGTTATAAACAATATTTATGTTTGAAAAACAGGAAAATTAATTAAAAATATAAATAGGGAGCGAGTTTAAAACTAACTTGCTTACAAAATTCTCCAGAACTTTGTGAAAATTTCGACCGGAATTCCTGGTTTACATAATTTTCCATATGTCATTATCAACATCAGTGAAAAGCGCATCAATCAGCGGACAGCAAGTGCCTGCATCCGGGCAACTGTGGCAGACATGTGTCATCGTTGCCACATGCCACCCGCTCCCTTCCCGCTGGGAGGCCACTTAGGAGCATTGAATTTGCTCTGATCGTGACAATAAACCGAGCAACAATTGCCCAACGGGGCCAAACTTTACTTGATTGCCATCATCAAACTGTTTACGCGGATGACAGACAACAACGAGAGCAATAACAAATGACAACAACAACAACCACAAGAAGAACAACAACTACAACGACAACAACAACTTGTGGAGGCGTTCAATTGTGCAAAAGATTTGTAGGGGAAAAGACGTGGAAAATGGACAATGTTTTTGGTACCGGGCAGTGATAATCACTGAGCTACTCAGATTTGATTGCCTGATGAATGAGTAGAGGTTTGTGGGTCATCATTAAATGGCATGTGAATACTTTCGAGTGGCGCCATGACTCAACTCGTATTAAGATAGAAAGAGATTGAATATGTTCAGGAAATGCAACAAGTGCTGCCAACTCTGCAGGGCCAGAAAAACCAGATAAGCATTTTAAAAAAGCTAGTAAGAGCTGGAACAAAAGTTATTAAAGATTAAAGATTGTTTAAAAAGCCTGCGAAACTGTTAAAGCTAAAGACACCAAATTTAACGTCTTCAGGTTCCTTTTTAATCTTAAATTTAAGCACTTTTGCGGTTTTTTAAGGAATGTACAATTCTTAAAAATGAATTGCAACAATAATGTATTATTCTTCTATTCTATTTTTCTATCGATTATATGATATGATATATATGATGTCTGTCATGATATTTTAGAATACTGTCAGAGGTTTTTCTTTAGAATTCCGTTGTTGGCTTTTAAAAATCGTTAAATTAAACTCGTCTAAGCTGAGTGGGCAGCACTGAAAAGCATTTCTTAGTGAGTGAAAGTGAGAAGGTATGGTCCAAGTCGGCACATCAATAACCGCACAGTTAACCCAATAATCGGAACGCGTAGATAGCACCTAATTAGGGTGTCGAGGCGAGGCGACTGACAACTTTAGCGCCACTAGCCAATAGCGCGGGTGGTCGAGAACGAAGAGGAATCGAATCGAGGGATCGAAATCGGCTCAAGATGAACGGACAGAAGAGGGACACACCCTGCAACAAGTGGCAGCTGCCTAGGCCTTGCCACATTTGCCACTTCGCTAAGGTATCCTGATGGTAACAAGACGCAGTTTGTTTTTGTTTTTGGGTGTCGCCGACAATTCGTTGCGTTTCATTTGTGGTTCAGACCAAGCTGAGATAATTACATGTTAATTCGTACTCCCTCTCCCTCTTTCTCTCTCTCTCTGTTAAATTCCAATTGTGTGTCTGTCTGTGCCAACGAATCGAGGATTCTTTAATCCGAAGACAGCGCAATCAAGTCCAATTTGAGCGGCGTCTCTCTGAGGTGGCGACTTGCCGCCGGCGTCCTTTTTGTCTTCTTTTTTATACCTTCTTCGGATCGATAATTAAGCAGTTGCCAACAATGTGCGGCACATTTAATTGAGGCTAAGGACACCTCAAAACTGACTAACCAACTAACCGACTAACCGTCTAAATGGTCAAGCCGATTGCCTGTCCAAAAAGACAGAAGGTAAATCACATAGAGAGAAAGAGAAAGAGAGAGAGAGAAACTGTGGCAGACCTATTAATAACTTTAATTAAAATTGTGACTTTGGTAGCCGCCATCTTCATCATCTTCGCTCTCATCACCATCATCATCATCATCATTGGCTCGAGCTTTGAGGTTGCACATTTGGAACTGAGTGTGGGAACCAAATTATTCAAATCTTTCAACCAGAGCCAGAGCCATAATTCTCCGCGCTCTCTCATATGCATATTTATTGCATTTTTCGACATGGCAACGCCCCCAAAATTCACAATGGAATTTCAATTCCATTCCATTCTCTGACTTTGACTTGGACTTGGACTTGGACTTTAAAGGCCAAAAGGAGCAAAGCACGGACTCAGCTCAGGAGTTCCTTCAAATGCAATCGTACTGCCGTCTTTTGTTTTGTTTTCGGCACACACACTATTTCTCTCTCTTTCGCTCTCTCTCTCTGTCGTCATTTGTTAGCCTTTCGCTTGGTTGTTTTGGATTCACAGGAATAATTAAAATTTATATGTGTTTCGTTGTTTGCATCTCGTTTTCTTTGGTTTAGCTTCACATCTCCCCCACTTCTAATATGTGCTGCAGTTGCTCCTGCCAATTCACTCCCCCTCCTCTCCTGCAACTGTTTTTCAACCCGTTTTCAATCTCATTGCCAGTCCTGGTCCCGTCTGGCATTCTGGCAATTCCATTTCACTTTCGCACATAAACGGCACATTATTTATAAAGCAGCCGCTGCCAATTTGCATGGCAACTGTTGCTACGTGCCAAATAAAATTCTTTTTCAGAATTACCTCTTCCTTTTTCATATCGTCTCCCTTTGTCGCTCTCTCTCTCTCTCTGTCTCTCTTTTACATTAAATCGCTTGTCAATTGGAAAATTGCAAAGCTATTGCCCCTTTTCATTCCTTTTCTTTTTCTTAATGGACGAATCGCAGTCGGAGTCAAAGTCAGAGTCATCAGCACGTTTATTGTCCAAAGTCCAATGTCCAATGTTCAATTCTCTCTCAAGTCTCAGCTGATTCGCGATATCCTTGGCAAGTTTGCGTATCGCATTTGAAATGAGCAGCGAGGCAAATGTTGCCAAATGAATATTCTCAAATTGCAGTGATATATCATCGATGGATTGGCACAATTTGATCCGCAACGTGCTCCACCCTCATTCTCCTCCTCCTACTCCTCCTCCTCTTCCACTTCCACTTCCGCTGACATTGAGAATTACGCAAAATTTGCTGGTGAATTGTCATGTTTCTGATGGTTTGGCAAAATGATTGATTACTTTGTTCCTGTTTCGATTCCCGCCTGAATGAATGAATGACATAAGGGGAAAGTGTTAAATCGGAAATTCAAAAGTTCTTTAAACGTGAAAGGAGGAAAATCAAATTGATGCGTAAATATAATACTTTTAAATCGGAGCAGCCAATTTGGAATTTGGCGACAATTTCAGTTTACAAATTGCATTAATGTATTCATTTCAATTGATGATTGATTCTTGATTGATATGTAACATTGTTATAGTTCTCCAGGGTGCAGTAAAAAGTTTAATTTTTTCTTAGTTGGCATTGATATTTAAATTTCACTTCCAACTTTATGTTTATCAACTTTTACTTCAGAAATCAAACAATACTCTTATATTTTTTCTTTCTTTAACTGGGAAAATTGTTTTCTGGCTACATTATTCACAAATGGATCAGATTGAGGAGCAAAAGGTGGAAACACTCAGAGACCGTAATGATGATATTATTGTTGATTCAGATATTGATGCAGATTTCGCAATTTATCCTCGACCACGTCGCTCAGCTGCTTCTCGTTCTACACCTAGGAATCTGTGGAAGAGTCGTGGTCTAACTATTCTAAAATGGATATTTTGTCTGGGTGTTGTCCTATTGCTAATCCATTTAATGCCACGCGGTCGACGAACTCAAAACGTGAAAGATAGAATTGAAGCTGCCATACTTCTTTGGAACGAAAAGATTCCGATACGTGGATGGAATCATTATCAATGTCCTTGTGTTCTGACTGGCATTCAAAACTATGCTACTTTTCCAATAGATGCTGTCATTGTCAATGCGGATCGACCTTATACTCTGCAGGGTCTGGAGAAGATCAGGCTGACTCCTAATTTTCTGCTTGTCTTTGCCACCAAAAATTCTATGGATCTTGTTCAGAATCCGCTGATGGAGCCTAGTGAATTTTATTTTAACTTTACCATGACCTATCGTTTGGATTCGGATTTGCTTTTGTCTGAATACTATTTTTCAACTGTACTTTCGGTACATCAGCCGATAAAGAAATTTGAACAACCCGATAGAAACTTTATGAAGAATATAACAAATCATTTGGCATCCACACTTCGCTATCGACTAAAGTTCAAACACATTCTGGCTGTCTATATGATCTATGAGATCAATGATTACACCAAGTCGCAAAGTGTCTACTTGTGGGAACTGCGCAAATACATGGATCTTAATGTCATTCAGACTTGTCATGAAGTCGATGAGTAAATGTGAATACATCTTCATTGATCCATTTAATATCCTCTTCTTTTCTAGATGCTTGCCCTACAAATTTATGTTGGTTTTTGATCCCAGTTCCTGTCCAGACTTTGTGCACTCACAGGTCTACATGGCACTGGCTAATTTTGTAGTGCCCGTGGTAATTAGTAGCGGTGATCTTAGCCAATTTGTTCCACCTGGTTCTTATATAAATGGCAATGGTTTCTCATCACCCGAAAAATTGGCTCAGTATTTAATCAAACTTGGCTCTGAGCCGCATCTCTATGAACAATACTTCTGGTGGCATTCCAAGTATCAACTCCATCAAATAAGACAACCCTATTGCGCCCTCTGTCGGGAACTAAAGAAACCGAGACGAGAACGTAAACCCGAAGAATTCCAGAAGTGGTGGACTCAATACAAGTGTAAATCGAATTCTACTTCACTTCGTCAGACTTTTCTTGGTGAAGAATAAGAATTATGAAGTGATTATAAAACGAATTTTATTGCCGATTTAAAATAGATGGGTTTAAATATATTCAAAGAGCTTAAATGATTAAAAGTTTCTGTCTTTCAAGTGAACAACAATTAACAATGATCACAATGATCGCAATGAAAATAATGATACTTGCTAAAACGATATAATATATCCCTTATTATAATACAAATCTTTATAAATAGTTATGGAAATATTATAGTTAGTTACACTTCAATCAAAATACACCAGAGTTGGCTTAGATCTGCTTGAATTTCATTTTCACTATTAAAAGTTTTAACTTAAAACTGTTGTACAAAAAACCTTAATCGATTGTAAATCGATTTAGTTTTCAAGATGCCAACAGACAAAATTCTTAGCAATCGAAATAATCCAGAACAACACAAAAAGGATGAATCTATGAACTCCATTTCCAATGAAGACAGTGATGACTTTGGATACTATGATTTATCGGTTCTTCCGCCACCACATCGTTGCTCAGCTGGATCCCCCTTTGTTCTACCTTATCGTTATATTAACAAGACCATATTGAGGTGTGTTCTTGGCATATCTGTAGTTTACTTACTATTGCATATGATACCAACTAAGACAGTTAAAAAGTCAAATGGATATGCTATACTTATTTGGAATGCAGATGTAGACACTCCTAGCTGGGATCATTTGCAATGCGGCTGTAAAGTGACCAGCAATCGAAATTATGACAAGGGATCGATAGATGCTGTTGTCGTGTATGGAGATCGTCCCTATTCTCTACTGGGTCTGGAAAGAATCCAACATACGCCAGACTATCTGGTTGTATTTGCTGTTTCAAATCCTCTGAGTCTTGCCCAGAATCCGCTCTATGCACATGGTGATTCAATCTTTAACTTTACTATGACCTATCGCCTGGACTCGGATCTCATCTGGACATCTTATTATTTCTCTAAACGCAGTCAAGTTGATGAAAGACTCCAGGAGTTTGAATTGCCAGAAGAGAACTTTATGGATGAGCTACCAATGCAGCACCAGTTTCAATTGAGACAAAGACTAAAGCAAAAGGACTTCCTGGTGGTCTACATGTTGTACGAGGTGAATGATTATAATCTGCCCGAGAGCCTCTATTTGCAGGAGCTACGTAACTATATAGAACTCGACGCACATATGGACTGCTCTGGAGGAATGGAGTAACTATAGAAATCATCTAATTCATCAGTATATTTTATCCTCACCTTTTTCTCTTCCTAGTTGCTCACACTACAAATTTATGCTGATCTTTGATCCCAGCTCCTGTTCGGACTATGTCCATCCACAGTTCTACATGGCACTTGAGAACTTTGTGGTGCCTGTTCTAATTGGTGGCAGCAATCTAACCAAACTTGCACCACCTGGCTCTTACATTAGTAGCTTGGAATATAGTTCACCCAAAATATTGGCAGAGCGTCTAAAGAAGCTGGCAAAAGATCCGAAACTTTACGAGCAATTCTTCTGGTGGCATTCCAAGTATCAGCTTCAGAAGATCACACAACCCTACTGCAGACTCTGTCATCAGTTGCAGCATAAGCGACGACAGCGCCAACCTGACATGTTTCTACATTGGTGGACTCAATACCAGTGCTCCAATCGCACCGACCGCCTGGACTGGTCCCCTAAATAATGTGGAGCCTGATTCCAACACAATCATAATTATCGCTCGCCAAATTGGCCAAGCTAAATATTTTTATTCCACGGAATTTCGGCGGCACTCCATTGACCTCGCCGACGGTTTTAGAGCTAATAATTATACCCTTAAGGTTCGTCTATTAACTTTGTCATAAAGGCTGCCTACCCAACCAAATTTAATCATCTTACGTCTCGGTAAACAATATATATATTTAAGTGGTTCTTTGACAGGATTAAATGTTATAGGCACTGACCACAATTTGAATTTAAGTGAGTCTTAATTCCAGAAATTTTAGAGTGTTTGGATCTGCTGTTCAAATGTCACTGTTTGTAGAAGTTCACAGAATGTTAGTAATCAGAATCTTGAGCATCTTTTAAAAATCATAAAGTTTAGGGAACTTTTTAAGTATATTTAAAGTTTACTAAATTATTTACATACACTGAAAATTTCATATTGATGCATCACGAAGTTAAGAAGATATTCAAACCAATTTAAAGCATACTCATCAAATGGAATAAAGTCCTTAACTTTCTTAAAAAACAGGGTATTCTCTGGTCAAGCACTCTCCCAAAATTGGCATTCTTAATTGTGTTTATATATGTATTCGCAACTGGTTCTTGGAATGTTTGGGATACCAACTCGTGCTGGACGGCTGCCGAAATAATGTGGCCATGTTTTTTGGGTAGGGGCACCATTAGGGTGACCATTTAGTAAGGCAATGCTTGCTCTTTGGGTCCATTGTGATTCAAGGGTTTAAACAAGTCTCTTTTGCCTGGGAAATTAAGCACAGGGACGGGACGTCAACACAGTCAGTCAGACACAGTCCCTGGGCATAGATAAAGCAAATAGAGAGTACTCTATGCAACATTGTGGACCAGGCCAACTGGGAACTGTGAACTTGAGAGCTCTGGACAAACGAGTGGGCGACGATGTGAACGACAGAAACAAAGTCGGAGACGGAGACGATGGTAAGGTGCCAAGAAGACTATCCAAGGCGACGCAGACAATACACGAAAAACAAACAGAATTGTCATGGGAAATATTTCACGGCATTGCGTCCCGACATCTTCTCCTGTTCCCCGATTTCTTCTCCTTCTTCTCCACCATCTCCTCACCTCTCCTCTCTTCACTGTTGTCCATGGTTTGGCTCCAACGTCATTGGCGTCTGTTGCTGGCACATTTCAAAACGGTATCACATACACAAAACACTTTTCTTCTTGCCACACACAATATTTATAAGTTAAATGCTTCACTAAACAATAAGCCAAGGGAACTTGGCCAACAAAAAGAAGAAGAATTGAATGGGAGGGATGGGGGATGGGGGGGCCAGTTGAAGGCAAGGCGATAATGAAACCGACGGGCGTCAAGCACATCGAACCAGAGTCCCAGCCTTTTGGGTTGACAGGTTGTTTCTTGTGTTCTTGTTCTCGGTTTCTTGGTTCTCAGTTCTCAGTTCTCAGTTCCCGGTTCTCAGTTCTCGGTTTCTTGGGAAGTTCTCATCACGGCATCTGCCTCCGCAATGGTGCTCTGTTTGCCCATTCTGTTATCAACTATTACAATATTTTTGTTTAATTGACAAACAGGTTTATCATTTGACGCTCCAACTGTTTTTCCCACAGTCATTTTCGGTCAGGTTAACTAGTATTAACCTGAAATCATCCAACAATGGGCTAATGTCAATCCAGAAATATATAGGCGAAAACTTTAGCAAATTTACGGAACTTTTTCGAGATACTAAACTTTCTAAATAACTTTAATAAACTAAAGTTACTAAACAAATGACTTTACCTCTATTCAAACTTTTCACACCATTAACCATAACAGTGAACCACTGTAAAAGTGTGATAGACCATCTCAGGATTGATTGCATTGTTCCACATTTGCGCTGTTAGTCACAGTCTCATTTTGGGCAATTAAAGTGCATTTAACTACTTGATCACGACTTGGTGACTCCAGAAATCTAGAATAATGTTCTACCTATTTAATGTCTTAATTCAATTTGATATCTCCTCAGACATTTCATCAAACTCGCAAAGTGAGAAAGTGCCTTCAAATGCTTTTGGAGATTAAAGAGCTTCTGATGCTGCTTCTGTCTGGGTTTGGGTCTGGGTTTGGGTCTGGGTTTGGGTTTGTTTGTATTTGTGTTTGTGTTTGTTTTGGGGCGCTTCCCAGAGGCTTCCAACGAGCAGTAAATGCCGCACCCGATTTCTCACCTGGAAGGCACCGCATCATTGACTGCGACGTCGACGTTAGCGGCTGCTGCGACTGCGACTGCGACTCGTTTTAATTTGTTTGTTTACATTTTGCAGGCAAGAGAGCTGCTCGGCTTTTCCCAGCATGTCTCGGACTAGACAAAATGTTGGAAATGTTTGGAAATAGAAGCGTATCGTTAAGAGGGGATCTGTGGCAAGGGCTGTGGCATGTAGCAAGTCCATGTATGTGTTGTTTTGGTGTTAACAACTCGACACTTCATTAATTGAAGTTGAAAAAGTGCAGCTATAAAAAGACTATTAAGTTCCACCAGAGCCCACAATCAAAGCGAAATCTCTAGGGCATTTAACACAACTGAAGTTTTGGGGCAGCAGCAGCAAGTGGATGAGGCACTTGCAACTGACTTGTGGCAGCATTTAAAGTGATAGCATTAGACGCAAATTTGATTGCCTTTTCAAAAGTTCAATGGTTCATCAATTGACTGTGCGAGAGCTTTTCATATTTTCCATCTTTCTTTTTCTTTTTTTGTTTACTCAAGACGACTCCAAGTGAATTGAATTTGAATACGAGAACATTACAATTAAAGATTTGCCAAGTGAGATGGAAATATTTCATAATTTCGAATATTAATATTAGGTGTAAAAATTAACAAAAGATTAAATTAAAAATGCAAAAAGTAAACAAGTTTCTAGCCAGTTTCTACCTCTTTTCTTCAAGTATTTTCGAAATGTACACATAAATACTGAAAGACTTGAACGTCGCCAATCCATTGTAATGGTCATAAAAATAAATCTATATGCAAATTCAACTCCAAAGGCAAACAGCAGACAAGTCTTGCAGTCTAGAGATACGAGTTGTGACTGCAACTAAACAACATGGTTTTGGAACCCTGCAGGCTGCCAAAAATAGTCTAGGTGACAGTCAAGGACTTGGCCATGGCCATTACCATTACCATCACCATCACCATTACCATTGGCGCAGAGGCGTCTCCAACGCGACGCTTACAAAATGTGACAAGTTGCGGAATTATTTTTCGCAGAAGATGTTCTGTTCCCTCACAGACTGCGTGCAGATGAGCTGAGATTGATAAGCAGACGAGCAAGGAGAGCCCAGAACAAACTTCTCCAGACTGTAACTGAGATCGAAACCCGTGCCATACTTGCAATGTTCCTATGCCTCATTCCCATTCCCATTCCCAATACCGAGACGTGGCCTTAGCGATGCAACTACGCAGATAATGCGAGCGATTTATGTGGAAGCTCTAGCAAAAAGGGGCAAGAGGGACCAGAGGGGCAAGCTGTTGACAACAGTAGCTGAGGCAGCAATTTAACAGCGATTACAACTGGCAATGCCATTTAAGTGGCCATTGTCAGTTCGCGATCTTCGAGTCCCAGCGCCTTGATAAACCCAATGTCGGCTCCAATTCGCATGTGGGCGATTCCACAATTCCCTCCTGCTGTGTTTACTAACTTACGTATTGATACGAGTTCAAGAGGTGCCAACTAGGAATCTACTCTGAGGTGTGATCAAATATGAAGCCAAAAGTGGCGCTAAAAATAAATATTAAAGATGGGAGAACAACTTTACGATCCATTGAAGAAATTGTTTTGTGAATGTGATTCGACAACTTTAAGAATCATTAAAGTAATTTTAAGTTATCACTTAATAGGTGCAAGAGGCTGTAAAAAATTAATCCAAGTAAGATAAATCAGTTAGAATTACTCATTTGAATGCATATAGTAATGTTTTTTCAGCTCTGCCAATATTCAATCAATTATTCGATCTATAAAAAAATATAATTAAGATATTATAACATTTATATTTATGTTTATATTTATACAACATGTTATATTTTAGTTCAAGTCTAAACCAAAAATATGAAAGGTAATCACGAATTCACTTTCGATCACAAGGATCGCATGACATTTGAGGTGGAAACACAGTTTTGGCCAAATTTGAATTGGGATTCCGTTGGGCAGCAACATCTTCAGCCCACAGTTTGTTTAGATACTTTTCCAGTTTGTCAACAACATCCAAACTGTCGGCATCCGAGCAGGTGGCAAAGGAGGAGTCACTTTTATCCACAGTAGAGCTGGAGAGTGGATCAGAATGGCACAGATTTGAGGATTCACTGTTGCTGTCGTGGACACAATCGATGGGACAATGATGATTCTCCCAATCAATCGTAGGCTCCAGTGCATCCTCATAACTGGTGTCCTCTTCTTCTTTGGCCTGTTTCTTTGGTTGCTCTGGCGGATCATCTTCCAAACGATACCACTTGACCTTGTAGGAATCCTGACCACACTCGCCATACAACTCACCAGTCAGCTGATCAATGTTGCACTCACAGATGAGCAGCGGTGAATTGCACTTGGTGCAACGTGGTAATTTAATTTCATGGTTGATTATGGGACGAGGTCGCTTAATCTTCACATTCGATTTAATTTTGGGCACCTGGAGGCCACACAAAATGCACTCTTTGGGCAGATCAGCACAGTCTGCCAGCTTGAACTTCTCTTGCACTTTCTGGCCCGGCTTAGGATGTCCTGGCACCTCCTTCTTGGAACAATTGCGACAGGAACAAGTAGGAGCCATTAGAGGATTGGCCCTGGCACTCATACGTTCGTATAGCCCGCGATATACAAGATTTATTTGCTTCTCATAGGACTTGTGGGCCCAAAAGAATGCCTTCTTGTAATTGTCAAAGATCTTCACCGTCTTGTAGGCGGCATGCATCCAAGCCGGCTTCTGACTGTGTATCGTCATGGCATCCACAAAGGGATTACTAATTGTCCTGTCCGGCTTTCCATGGAAGAATGCTTTGAAGGCTCTCTTAATTATCGCATAGGTTAACATCGCCTCAACACTTTCCATTTCACATTTGATGCGAAGTGCTTGCAACAAGTCATCCCGACGCAAATGGGTATTCTCTGGAGGATGTGTTGGACACCGAGTTCGGATCTTCTCATGATAGATAAACGCTCGTTTTATAATCGATCTTGCATTACAGGACTTGATTGTGTTAATGCCACAAATAACCATAATCTGTGACAGACTTTTGGCAATGTCCTCGATGTTTTCCTCAAAAAGCTGATAAGGATCAAGCTTCCTCTTGCAGTTGCAACAACATCTCCACTTCATGTCCTCTTCATTGCTCGCCACTTGCTGCGGTTTGTCCATTTTTTAATATTCTCAAAGTTCGTTTTTTGTTGTCTACATACAATTTTGTGTCTATTCTCAATAGCAAAAGTAATCAACAATTTAGTCGTAGGTAAATGCGATTTTTTATTTCAAATGGATAACTAGATTCGATTTTGACTAGTGCCTAAATAATTAAATAAATAAATAAGTAAATATACAACTGAAAAGCTAAAACACTAATAGAAAATTCCAATTTTCGATTGAAGATCAGGCAAATTGCAAAAAAAAAATGTTGACTCCTTTTAAATATTAACATACCAAAATCAAAAGTAAAATTTCGGACATTACAGAAAGACAATTCGTTAGATGGATTTCAATAGCAATTCGCATGAAAATCTCCATAATTTTTCAACACACAATTTTAACACACCTCAGTCTTTTAAGAACATTTTCTTTTTCCAAGTTAAGCTTCTTTCCTATCTCCTTTAAAGGCAACTGAACTCCCAGAAATAGATGTATAACTATCGCTTAGCTTATGCAACTTTCTTGTAAAACAATTTAAATAATCTTTATGGGCTTTTTATCCGATTTGTTCCACTGTCCATTGTGGGTAGGGTTCACGTAGACCACCACGAGCCACGGCCACGAGAGCAGAACAATCTACAAGTCTATAGCTTGGCCTGCAATTATGCTAAATAGATAGCTTTGATAGCTTCATTGGGCAGGGCCATCGGTATAAATAAGAACAAGACAAGCCAAATGGGTCTGTTTTGGATTCTGGGACTGTTGTGTCAGACTAAATTGTTCAAATAAATTAAGTTGTAGCTTTCGAAAACCCGCCGTGACAGACAGACAGACAGACAGACACCAAAGATGCGAGGTGCCCCAAGGGTGTGGGGATTGGGGCAAGCAAACAAGTTGTACGGGGCACACAGACATACTTGCATACACAACATAACATAGATACCTACTTACATATAGAGAGATGTATATAGATAGCTAGATAGATAGATCGGGGCCGTTGCCTCACAGAGGCCGCCGTCGCATTGTCATTTGATAAATTATGATATTTGATCAATTGTTGAACAGTCTGGAACTCGGATGAAGACGTCGACTGTCTCGCCTAATGAAATGGCTTTCTACGTGTGCTATAAGCAGTCCCCATCCCCTCCCCACCCCCTTCTGCTACCCCCTCTGCCACCTATTTGAAACTAAGACCCGCATCAAGTTGCCGATTGAACTTTTCTTGTATTTACATTGTAATGGCATCTGGCGAGCAAACACATCTTCTTCTCCTAGGCGAACCCATTCCAATTCCAAGCAGCCCCATTCATCTGCATAGAGCAGCATAATAGAATTGGGACTCGAGACGAGACGAAGACGTCGAGAAGATGCCTCTTTATTGTGGCTAATAGGCTCTTGGTGGCTTTGTTGTTGTGCCGCCGTTTGCTTACACACCAAGGCGGTTGCATTCGGACAGAGTTTAGGTGGTGCTTTAGCCGCCTTCCCATTGGCATTTCAATATGGGATGTGGATTAATGAATGGATGACATGCTGGACATGGTTGGTAACGTGCTGCGTGTTGCTGCTCGCTGTTTACCATTCATATCCATTCATTGTCGGTGCAGTCAACAGGCTTCTAATTATGTGTAAAGGTGTTGTATATGTATGTGTGTGTTTGTGTTTTCTCTCCTTTCCTCTCACTATATCTACCTGTCTTTTCTCTCATCTGTACAAGGGTTAATTAGTGTTATGTCCAGGATTTGACTGACAATGAATATGTCGGCATATATGAAGTTAATCAATAGATGGATGCCAAACATGGAAGCTGCTACTGCTTTAGCTACTGTGGAGCAGGAAATTTGCTTAAATTTAGCTAGTTTGAAGAATTTCCCCATTTAATGTTAGTCCAAACATATATCAACATTTTGTATAGTTTTTTAAATGAAGGAATAACATTAAAGCAGTCTTCTCGTAATACTTGTTTATAACGAATCTTTTTATTTCAAATGTCAGTAGTGTTTTGTCAACTTTGATATCATTATCAATGCATAGATACATTTGCTAGAGAAGTGAGTAAAGAGAAAAACCTTTTTATTTCAAACCAATTCAAGTGTCAATAATTAAACTGAAGCACAGCAAATGTTAGAGTCCAACATCAATACCATTTGTGCTTACTTTCATTTCGATATCTGTCCAATTCAGCTGCTGTCTTAGGCTAAAGTTCAAAGACCCAATCCCAATCCAGAAACAGATGACAGCTGATGCTGCTCCTGTGCCAAGGACCATTTGCACTTTTATTGCCCTCAAATCGAACGCCTTGAAATACATATATACATATACATATAAACAATATACAAGTCTATAGAAAAATGAAAGAGAACGCGCCAAGTCATCATAAAATGCCAATGTAATGAAATAAATTTAACACAACATTTGTTCTCAAGTCTCCCTTTGGTTGTTTGTCTGTTTCTCATCTTGTCCTGTCATAACACACAAGGTTGAGTTGGAGTTGGAGTCCGAGTAGCAACAACACAAACCCATAACAATCAAAGGGCACAAATATTTTCAATAATAAATCTATTTGATGGTCTGCCAGAGGCACATTTATCAGGGCGCATCCCAATTTTATGAGGCGGCAAACGCCTATGGGACATGAAACCACTCTGGAAGGATGCGTTGACAGCAGGCAAAGTCGTTAAAAATCACAAAATGACGCTCTACACATGATTAATTGTTTGGGCACGAATGCGATTGCTCTTCGGGCAGGCTTTTGGATACCCCCAAAAAAAGAAAAAAGGGGGAACAAGTGAAAGTCAGCTGTTGTCCCAAAACACTTGTCACCCGCCAAGAAACCATAACTCCAATATTTTATTCATCTTCTTTGCCAGACTGGACATGTCCACCATTTGGCTTGTAATTAATTTCTCTACATCTGTTGCACTTGAACACACACCTACAAGAGACTGTGTCACTTGGGGTCAGACCTTATGACACCCTCACTTTATCCAACCATCTGTTCATCCATGTTCACTTGTGGTCACTCGCTGCCACCAACTAATTGTCCACTTTGTGATCCGTGTCAATTGATATAAATATCGCATTTAATTGATCTGTCTAAATGTCACACGCTTGACCTAGGCAATAAACCTGACCAGAATGACCTTTATATGTATATTGCAAACTAAATGATCCTTGAAAGTATATCTAGTAGAGCATGGAAATAGATAAATATTGAAAAAGAATATTGAAGATTTAAGAATAAAGTAATTCCTAAAGATTGAACTTTAATGGTTAACTAAAGATTAAGTTCACAAAATAAATCAATATGTTTAATATTAAAATATTTTAATACTAGATTTATTTTGTTAATCAATAGAATAAGTAATACAACTGAATTAAGTAAATTCTTATGGATAAAAGTACAGATTGCTTGTTTCTGAAAGATTCCTTAAGTCACATTCATTCCTTACCCTCTTCCAATTCCCATTTCACCATATGTTTCTATATCAACTGCTTTTTCTCTCCCTAAGCATTTTTAAATAAATCAACACTCGGCAACAAATCCAACGAAAAGAAAAACCCTTGTAATTGCTTAATTAAATTGCCACTAAAGTTATAATTTGAGAGCAAAGAACAGACAAAGGGAATGAAGAATGGAGAGGGATGCAGGGATTTCAGATGGTGCATCTGCCGTTGGGATGCACTACTAAATCAGATTTGCTGACAAGGCTTCACTAATTTTAACCCGGCCTCAATTCCGTCTACACTTGAGCAGGATTTGTGCAGCTTGCAACCGTGTTGTGGCACCGTCTACTACATATTCATATATCCTTTCAAGTGGATCCTGCGCGTGCGTCCCAAGTGGACGCGTGCTAATGGGGAGCAAAGGTGCAGGCAGTCAGGGATCAGGGAACAGGGATCAACGAAATCAGCGCAACGGATTCCAAAAGGAAACCCGCGTGTTAATTTATGCCTCACATGCGTGTCCTGCTCACAGTCTCAGCTGCAGCTTGTAAGACTCTCTCTTTCTATCTTTCTCTATTTCCCCGTGTCAAAGGACACGACATATGCACACGGCGACATGCCGACACATGACATTGTTGACACACAGGGTCGACTTGCTCCTTTAGGGAGTCGAGAGTCGGGGGCGAGTCCTTAGCTGCATCTAAGTGGTATTTATTGGTTTGCCAAGCGGCGACGGCTGCCGAAATGCATCCTGCGCTCAAGGATTGAATTACACGAACGGCGACACATTTGTAAACAGCCGAGTGATTTACTCGGTCTTTGACTACCGGTATAGGAGCCGTACACATACATCCATACATAAGGCGCGTCTTATTTGCAGTGACATTAGGGAACAGCAGTGCAACAATAACAATAACAACAGCAGCAAACAGATTGTGTCCTTGCCACACTGTTGTTTGTTTGTCTATCAGTCAGTCAGTCAGACAGACAGCACACGGTGAGGATCACCGTCCTGATTGACAATCTACAAATTTGTGCATTTATCAATGAAAGTCGCCGCTTGTCCAGAAACAACACCGCGACGTCAGGACGACAGGACGACAGAAGAAGGTTCTACACTCCCTCTCGTCTTGATGGATCGTGCAATTCATGTTTTTACACGCAACTACGCGCCTTAAACATGCGTTTGCATGTTTAAGTGTGTTTGGACATGTTTTCGAACAGAGATTAATGATTAACAAGTAGTTTATTTACTTTGTAAAAGAAAAATGGTTGTTTAATTTGTTAAATAAATTTACAAGCAGACAACCTTTTAATCCTATGGTTGGTACTTATAAGAATTCATCTAAAAAAATAATATAAAAATAAAATTTGCAGCTATTGTGGTTAATTTTATTGTATCGAAATTTGTTTATAAATTTAATGATTTTCAAATTCTAGTTCAGCAGCTTAAAGGTAAATATGTATCTATTAAAGGGATTTATCTTCTCGTACTAACCTTGTTTGATTTGGCGGCATTATTGCACAGTAGAAATATTCCATTATCATGTGATTCTCAATTGTTAGCAATAAGCCAACAGGTGCTCCACAAACACATAGGCACTTATTACATTACACACAGACACATATTCACTCACACGTACACATAAAAAAAAACAACAAAAATGCACTTGCGAAACGAAGACTCCACGACCGCCCGCAGCGAAAAACAAAAACAAGCAACTCACGCGCCAACTGACAAACAAAACACAGCAACAATAAGAATTACACAATTGCAGCGGATTCTCCAAACATACTAGTATTTATGTAATTGCGTAAATTTCTAAATGACACTGTCAATTGGTAAAACGATTCACTCAACTTTTAATGGCGTCGAACTTCTTCTTCTGATTAATATATCGCAATTAGGGCTAATAATTATCGATATCGATTGCCAATTAGAGTACTTGCTTTCGTTAAGTTGGCAACACAAACAAATAGTACAATAAGATTGTTTAATACAAATTATTTACATACGAAAACGCTTACATTTGTGGAAACAATTTCAATAATCTAAATTTTACTGATTGTAATCATATTTTCTTTCTTCTATGCAGAACTGTTGAAATGTGTTCGCAACTTTCCTGCAAGAGTTGGCAACGCCAGCAAATGGCAATCCTTCACGCGTTTTGCATGCGGTTTTAAACGCCAACTGACCATTTTCCATTTGCAGTTGTGCATTTTTTACCAAAAAAAATAAATAAAACAGCAACGAAAGCTATAAATTTTTGTTAATAACAGTTGCAACCTCCCCCTCCAACTGTATGCCTTCAGGCAACTGGCCATAAATATGCTCAAATGGGTTGACAGTTGGCAGAGCAAGAGCCAAAAAACAAAAAAAAATAAGAAGAAATAAAATAAAACAGGACGAGAACGAGGAAACCCTTCCACACGTAAAGTGAAAACGAAATGTGAACTCCCAAATAGTTGCGCATTGTGTGTAATACAATTTGTGGCCAGAAATTTGATATGACTCAAGTGCCACGTGTCGCCCGTTGCAAAATTTCGGTACATTCGATGATAGTCGAAAGGGGAAGGGGTGAGATGTAGTTCCCCTTCTTCCATGGCAGGACGACAGATGCGCGTGTCGGACATGGGCCCGAAATGGTGTTACACTTTCGTTTAAACTCGGCCAAAATGAAGAAACTAATCGGCGAAGCGAAGAGCGTTTATCGCACACAGACATCGGAGCCTCTGACAAAAAGGCTCTGAGGGAGCAAGGTGAAGGCGGAGGCGTGTTTCGGAGGCGGCAACGCATCTTGTTTAACCGCAACCGCAGTGTTGTGTATCGTTCGCTGATTCGGATCGCATCAGCACAGATGTGCCGCTGGCTGGCTGGCTGGCTGGCTGGTTGCCAGAATAGTTCCCGTTGTTCCCCGGTGGCAGGACTCTTGGGTCCCGCTGTCTAGCGGTTGCCCGTTACGCGAAATTGATGGCCCCTACCTGCCACAGATCGTAAGATCTGTAGATGGGCCAATTTAGATCCCAGATGTTGCCGTGGCTAACAACCTGGCATGGTAATAAGCTGAAAACTTCAACTCTCACAGCTGTGATCCAAATCTGAAACTGGGTTCCTTTTAAAAATGTATATTTTGTGACAACCGCTGCATCCACATTGTGGAGACACATTAACTAGTTTTATGGCAATCTTTTATGACGTCAGCTGAGTGGACACTTGAACGTCTTCGTAATCGGACACCCAAGTCGGACACTTGGCATGTGCCAAGGAAATGGACAATGGACATGGATATGTACACGGTTACCTAAAACCAAAAATACAGAAGTGCTCTGGCGTCCACTTGAATTACAATTTCCCAAAAATTTTTGGCGCGCACACACACCTTGACCCTCTTAATGGGGGTCGACCCATCGACCGGGTGTCAAAGGCCGTGTTAGCTCGTGTGCATCCTTTGACAGCCGCTCAAAAGGCGTTGAGCGAGGTCCTTTCACATTGAACCCCGCTAAGTTGCGAGTCAATTTGTCAGCACCCGGCATTGGCCATTGAAATTGAAATTGAAAATCGTTGAACAGAGAGCTCCGAGTCGTTCTTTTGAATGAAATATGTAACATGGAAATTCGATACATTTTAGCAGGCAGCTGCCTCTCTTACCCCTGCTTACCCTGTATTTGATTGAATGCAGGGTGGCCCCTGTAGATGCATTCAAATACTCATATACCATATACTGGCGATATTATGCAACCTATTGAAAAGCAGACTTCACATTGTGTGCCACATTGCAGATACGATAGCTTTTAGCTGTAAATGGTAATGGCAATGGCTTTTACAAAGGTCATAATGCGCAGGATACCGCAGAGACACATTCCCTCTCTTTGAATAGAACATCCTTCACAGCAAGTTTGATGTATTCTGTTAATATGGTTGACAAAAGCAAAGCAATGTTTGAAATTGCATTCAATCTCAAATGAAAGGATGGGAATGGATATCAATAATGATATAAATACAAATTGGTTGAAGCATGGGAATAGAAATACCAATAGAAGAATAATGTAAATTGAATCGGATAGTTTATGAGTAGTAAAATGGATTCAACAGTAAATAAAATAATAGATACAAAAATTGTTTAAGCAAACAAATAATAGTAAGTAACTGCGGAACTTGACATAAAGCTGTCAAGAGTTCAGTTACAGATTGTTAAAGATTGTATAGGTTTTCATAACGCAATTATTTAGAAATGCAAGCAATTCCATTAATTTTATAGTTAAAAACAATATAATAGTTATAAATTAAATTGTTTAATATATTTGATGGGTTCTCTGTGTATGTATAGTTGAGTACAATACAAATGTATGGAAGTACAATTATAAAACAAATTAGTTTGATAAAATTTATGGAGAACAGCAAAAATGCTATTCCAATATAAAATTACAAAGATATTAATGTTATAATTGTAATGTATAAATTAGAAAAGTATTGCAATAAATATTGGCAAAGAGTTGCACAATCGCCCATCAATTTCCTTCAGTCTCCCGTAGAACTTATTGCACCAAAAAGTTGCCTATTTCGCTACCTATAACTAAGAATCACTAAAAGAAGTCTTTGTGAACAGCCAGACGTAAAAACTCACCAGGACGAGTCCGTCTGAGGGCAATCTCCAGAGACCTGCGATAGGAGAGCATAGGTTGCCATTCCTCAGCATGGCTAGGCAACGGATCCTGGTTGATGATCTGCAGGAAATTGAGGATATCCAATACATCCTGCGTAAGCAGCTGTGGCACAAACTGTTGTATGACTTTCAAATACATCAGATCCTTGGGTGCGGCATTCGAATCTTTGGGAGTCGACCCAGTTGCAAAATTAATGCCAGCGCGATGTAGAATAAGGATGCCCTCACGCACTTCCAACGGATTGATATGGAACAGTTCCGCCAAAAGCTTTGCTAATTTAAGAAGCTTCTCGAACTCCGTTGATGCAACGGCTTGGGAAAAGTCCGGGAATTTATCCCTAACACACATGTAAGCCATCAGACAAGTGTGCATCACGGTCATGCCAAAGTTGGTGGCATTCGTCGCTAGACAACGCTCCATAGTGGAACGTATAATGTCCCCAAAATGAAAATGATACTGAAACCGGAAAACGGAAAAATTATAAATACTTATGCTCAAGTTAGCTTGTTTAACAACTAACCTTCTCGTAATATTGAAAGACAACGCAAGCTCTCATCATGGGCATCAAATTGTGGAACGCGAGCTTCAGATAACTGGTCAAAATACGACGCTTGCTCTGTCGGTCGGCAAAAGACCAATTGGTTAACTCAGCACCATCGATAAATACAAAACGGTTTAGAAAATCTTCTAAAAGCTCATAGTCGCTTCTCTGGGATTTGTATTCCAAGGCTTGGATGGATCGACAGCTGCTTTTGCGCAAAGAATCAGCAAAGAGCACAAACAGATCGCAAGTGTAGACAAAAGCCTGGAAATGGAAACGGATTAAAGTTAATGCAGCATAATCTCTTCATGCATCTCAAGTCTTACATCACAGGCAAAATTGGAATCCACTGAGGTGTTTTTGATTATTTTAAAGTTGATAGTTAAAAAGTCCTTCAAACGATTTCGCAATGCATGGCATTCCTCATCCACATCCTTTCCAGCTTGTGCCAAGTCTCGAACTCTTTTAAGATCCCAGGAAAGTGACACATAGAAAATGGACACACGGAGAGCAAGTGCCTCGTCAGGAATAGATCCCTGTTCCGATAGTGCGTTCTTCAAATCATTAATCAGTTGCCAATCGTGCAGATCGAAGCGAGCATAAAGCGCCGAAATCAAACGCAGTGTGATGATGAGACGTTTAGGATTATCGGTTGACTGTTCAGTGACAGCAATATTATAGTTATTCACGGCACTGTTAAACAGTTCCTTGCATTGATTGGCAGAGCGTTCACTTATTCCACAGATATGCTCCAACGTCATGGCACCCATTTGCAGCACAGACATATTCTCATGCTTGAGCATGATATCCTTGATTAGCACAACAACTTCCAGGAATTGTGCCGGAAATTCAAAGATGTGTTGAGGCAGCTCCAAGAGATTGACCAGATCATCAGTGGAAGTGCAATATTGACGCAACAATGCGCACAAATTGGGCAAGAAAATATGTGCGGCCCTCTTTTTTGCATTGGCTTTGGGCTGACGCACCAGATCCTTCATGTAACGTCCAACTGGCACTTCTCCAGTGACTGCCTGTTTTACAGACCGGGTCATAATTTCAATGAGTGCAGAAGTCTCCTGAGGACTTAAGGATTTCGGCTTCAGCAACATTAACACCATGAAACGCCAATTTAGAATGATGTCATTGTGACCATAAAAAGCATCCACAAAGTAAGCGGCATGCTCTTGTTTACTGCACTCAATATAGAACCGCACCAGGACTAGTATGCGTTCCTTATCCGTTGTTTCGCTTTTAAATCGGGATAATGGGATAATTTCCGCTGCCGCCTGGGCGATTCCACGATGGGCAGCAAATACCAGCTCCTCAATAACATTAACCATGGACTTATCGAGAATCTGCGGATCTAAGCCGTAATACTTGATCAGCAGCTGTATCGCCATCTCTGCGAGTTCGCTCTCCGCACTCATGGTTAATCCCAGCAGTGTCATCCGATAATTTTTCCCTTGCAACAGGCAAACAATTTGCAGCTTTAGTTTAGAACAGAGCTTTAACAGTGACTGAAGACTAGCTTCACACACCATCATGCTGTTATCCTGAAGTGCTTGATACAGAAACTCCACCTGATTTGGCTCCATAAAGCTCACTGGATACTGGTCGAGCCATAGACCACACTCGGCTGTGCTTAGACGACGTATTTCCTCAACCACATCGGTGAAACGCTCTAAAAAGACTTTGGCAAACATTTGCAGCCAAATCTCTTTTATATTCTTCTGATTCCGTAACACCATTCCATTCAAAAAGGTCATGAACTTGAGAGCTGCAATGAATTTTGGAAAATAAGTATTAGAGAGTAAAAGCTTAAGAAATGATTTCCATCTTACCGATCAATGTGGTGGTGTGCCTAAAAGGACGCACCTTTGAGTCGGAGCAAACCATGAGAAAATCAGATATAGTCTTCAAAAAGCAATCATCTGATATGATGGACGTAGCAGCCAAAAGACGCAACAATTGCTCTACAAAGCAGCAAATATCCTCGGCAAAAGAATGCCCTGATTTCAACATTAACGGATACCCTTTCTATAAAAAACAAAACAGGAAATAAATATGTAAATGTGGTAGGATAAGCTTACATTTCCATATTGTGCCGTTGCTGTTATTAGAATATCCAAATAATCAAATGGCAGCTTCACATCGTTGGGAATCTTATATTGACTGCCGCTGGCCTCCAGAATAAAGTCCATGAATTTAATAATGGCCGATATGGAATCTAACTCATAGAGCTTGATCCAATCCTCACAAATATCCTGCATGAAATTTGCATATGTGCAATTTTTTTATTTTATAAATGAGATTATTTTGACGCATTTCTACCTTTGTGCTTATGTCCTTATTACGCACGAGCTGCAGCAAAGATTTTTTATTTGCAATATTCGAGTTGCATCTGATTCCATTATTTTCAGTGCTGTCAGAAAAAAAAAACACAAAAACTTGTGCACAATTGAAATAAATTAATTTCGATGACTTTTACCTGGATTGTTGTTCTTCCAACTCCATTGGCTCTGCTCCATCAGTTGCCTCAATATTAGTATCACTTGAAATGTCGCTCATTTTGATATATATTTAAATAAAACAATTTGTTGAAATCAAATTTAAAGAGAAAATGCTTGTCTACAGCACGTGCAAAGCTCGAAAGAAGGAAACGGTGCTGCCAATCTAATCCTTAAACTCGTCAACATTTATTTTCGCTGCACAACACTGAAAGCAACACTGTCATTTGTGTGTAATTTATTATTATTTAACACTGTTTTCCGTTGTCCTTTGAGAAATTCTTTTGCAATGCTTTACAATTTTAAAACTAATATAAATTTTTGACGTCTTCATTATCTACTAAATATACATCTTAAGACACAAGATGAAGATGTTAAGGTACGCTAACTTAAAGCTAGCAGAACTTGGCCAAAAGCTCAAAGAATATTATTGAACAACAGTTTAAATTCGATTTCCCAACGGTCAACAGATTTAACAGCTTTGTTAAAACTGAACCGATTATCATACGACATTTCATTTTAACCATTATTTGATGTCAAACTTGAACTTGTGTAAACATAAAAATAGTTTATTTAAAAATAACTACTTACTCTCTGCATAAATGCAGTTAAAAAGGTTATATACTTCTAAATCTAATAAAACAACATCGGGGTATTGTATAATAATAATATAATGAGATTTAGGCTAAATCATTTAGCAGTAGCACTATTACTATTTTGATTATTATAATTATTTGTATCATTAATGCCATGTTGGAGGCCCTATTCCTAGAATTAAATTGTTGACCTTTTAAACAAATAGTTAGATTTCTAGCCTAGACGATAGTTTTGAACCGCAGCGACAAACCAACGTGGTAAACATGATGTGTGGATGTGATCTTTGCGGTTTGCCTGCTACAGTTCAATCCGAAAAAGGGCCAATTACGTGGTCAATGCCATTCCCACAGGTCGAAATCTGAAGTCTAGGGAGAGAGAGGTACGGTTCAGGTAGCATACACACGGGGAAGAATAACAAACAATTAGCCAGGCCGCTGCCTCCGCTTGCTCCCACAATGATACACAAACAGAGCGCAAATTGGGCAGCCACTTGTCGGGAGTGGGATCTAAGGAGACCGCCGCCATCGGGGTCGAGGCTAACAAGGATCAAATAATCGGCCTCTGCTCCCAAAAGCGAAACACAAATATTGACGTTGCTTATCGCACGCGATCGTCGGAACCCAGGAGAGAACACAACAGATCACAGTGCCGCCACCGCCAAACAGTCAACCATAAACCATCAACCATCAAACATTAACCAATGACCACTTGAATGACTTGGCAAGTTGTGAGTTCAACAACGTTGAATTATTTCAATCTGCGCTGATGACGCGGCTCATTCCGCGATTCCATGATAAAAAGCTGGCGATAACATTTTGGGCATTCCTGGAATTCAAATGCCACGCCCTTTTTCTCCCCCTTGATAAACAACAACAACAACAAATTGGCGCATGCAGACGGCAGCTGCCACAGCTCCTGTGATTGAAAGATCAATCGGAGAAACCTCAGCTGCCCCTTGCCTTGTAATTGGACTCGAGTCCGATGTCCAGTCCAATGTCCGATCATATTCAAAATTTGAAAATCCATTGTTCATTGTTTGAATCAATTTCAAATCCATATTTGCCAAGAAATCTGACCTTTTGCCTTTTGGCCTTGTTGCTGCTTTGTTGCCATTTCATGCCGGGAATTAGCCAGCTGCATGTGGAGCTCATATTTACGCACGTGGTCTTTGGGATGCAGATGAGCAGCCGAGGAACTGTAATTACAGCCTGTCCAGCAGCTGTATGACTGACATGTGACGTCTAGCTCCTTGGCCTTGTCCTCTTTCAGTTTATTAACAATGGCTAAGAATTTGACTTGGCAGTTCGTCGTCCTTGGCGCAACTTAATTGACAAGCAACTTGGCCTTCACTTGGTGGCGGCGGGGGAGGATTCATAGTGGCGCCCCACTTGCGGCAATTTGGTGCGCCAACTTTGTTGCACTGTTGCTCGAAATTACGCGCAACTTTCAATTCAATTTTCTTGCAACAATAAATAAGTGAGAAGAGAAGGAAGAGGGGACAAAGAAAACCTCAAGAAATCAAGGCAAAAGTTAAGAATGAAAGGATAAAGTTTGTTGTTTGGCCTAGCCAAAGGCTCTTGTGGAAGTTATGTGGAAATGTGGCCTCTGGCAGCTAACAATGTTTTCTCCGGTCTTTGTCTCAATTTCTCTCACAATATGCATGGGTGACTATAAATGAGATAATTTGTTTTTCAACATTGTGAGGCTGTTAAGAGGTATAGCAAGTTAGGCACTTAGTTGAAGTTGTCGTCAGCTCGATTGGTTAAATTGGCCATGGCCAGCTTTTAGGATATCTTAAGAAACAAAGAAGTTTTTCTTACTAAAAGTGAATTGTTCATAAGAAATTGTTGTATACGATTAAGTAACAATTTATTTTTGTTTTCCACATACATAACATATATTCAAGTGATTAGCAAGGTAAATTATGCATAAGTAACCTTGATACTTGTAGCAATGAAATTGCTTAAATTGTAAAAAAAGGTTAATTTGCATATGATTGTTTTTATGGCTCTTAGCTCTTACCATTTTGGCTCCACGATGATCAGTCGGTCAGTGAGTGACTCAGGATAAAGCAGAGGATTAGCATACAACGAATATTTATTTATTTATTTATCAGTTTCAAAGTCTTTTGAATAAGCCAAGTTAAGCTACATTTAATTTAATATTTACTCCATAGTATTTAATAACATAACATAACAAACTTCAGTTGTTTCATTCCCTCAGCTGTCACATTTTTGTCGATTTTCCTCTATTAAGAGCTACGGCAATTATCGAGAAATTGTAGCCAAGGTAATGACCCAACTTGTGTGTGGGAGAGAAACATGAAAATCAACTTGCCATGTCCAGTCATGTCCTATTTGGGTCAAATGTGGCAGCAACTGAAGCACAAGCAAGCGAAAAAAACAAACAAACAGACGATTATGACAACGACAACGACAACTGACAGAGGTAGCCAATAAGTTAACACTAGGTTTTAGCTATGCCCAATTGTAACAACATGGGAGTACATGTATAAAAGTACATATGCCATGTTGCAGGCAGCGGGGTCGTTGCATAATTAATCAAAGCGGCACGCGGTGGTGGGCGCCACAAAGAGAGCCGCCGTTGAAATCCCCAAACCCAAATCCCGGTCAGTTTTTACAGCAGAGAAGGGAACAGGAGGAGGAATAGACCTGCATACAAATGTTGCAAGCCAAACGCCTTCTTCCGCATTTAATGACAACGTCTATGGAGCATAATGCAACAACGGATGTGGACAGCCGACCGCCTGCACACTCAATCAGCCAGTCAGTCAGTCAATCAGTCAGTTAGTCAGTCTGTTAGCCACGTGTGGGTGCCAATGTTGCCAGGAAGCCAGCCAGTCAGCCAAACCAGTTAACGGGGCTAGAGCTTCATTCATGGATTGGCAATGGCGTCGTCGTCATCGTCATCGTGGATCAATGATGAGTCACTCTTCGTCTGCAGCACAATTAGTAGTAGGACGATGGCTTTGGCTTTAGCTTTGCTTGTGGCTTCAACTGTTAGCTCCAAGTTGCCTGCCACAACTGCCTGCTAATTGACACACCTCGACAAAGACGACGCACAGTGGAGTCTATACCAAAAGGTGCTGCAAAAAATTAAAATTGAAATTCAATTTATAAAAATTTCAATAGTTTTCAATTAAGTATTGTTATGGAAATAAATTGATATGTTAATACATAATATAAAAACTATTTAAACTATGTAGTATAAAAACCAACTTCTTAAATAGAGTGTAGTCATATTAATTAAATATTATTTTAATTTTAAATTAAATGAAATTAATAAATTTATAAATAATCTTTTTCATAATTTATGTATATTAAAATAAGTTTTTAAAAAGATATATATATTTAACTAAAACAATTCCAGTTAAATTATTCATTTATATATTTTCTTTGTGCATATTTTGTTATCTATATTTTACACTAGTGTTTACAAAATAAATCATATATTATATTGAGACATTTTTAGGAGCTGTATCACAAATACTCTAAGATCAAATTTCTTCGATATTTTAAAATTATCAAGTACAAACTTCAAATTGTTATCTTGTCTGATTTAAATTTTTGCTACCTGTTTTAGCCAAACTATGCCACTGTGCGATTTTGTTGCTGCTGGTGACGTTTGTTGGGATCACGTGCTCAAGAGCTGGAGGCGCACACTCGGAACTCGGATGATGATTCATCCAGTCGCCATCAGACCGGCCTCAACATGTGCCAAAACCCGCCCAACCCCTTCATTTACCTCTCTGATCCAGTCATAGCCTTTTATGAATGAAAACGATCCACACAAATGTCTGCAGAGCTCGAGGCGCGACTCCAGACGCGGCTACCACTGGCTCCACTTCCCCTTCCCGTTGCCAGCTCCTCCCTCTGCCCCTGCCCACATCATTCAATGTTTCTATGCGGTCGTCGTCGTCGTTGTCTACAACTTTTGCCTTTATAGTAAATCGTGTTTTGCATGCGCGAGTAGGTTGAAAATTACCCTCCTCCTTCTCCTCCTGTCTCTCTCTCTTGTCTCGCCTCTGCACTTGCCCCGCCTTGTGGCATGGTAGGAGTTGTGGCTGAAAATGGATTTGAAATTTCATTCATAAAAGCAAAAATAAGAAAAAATCGCTGCCAGTCGTTTGGCAAGTTTTGTACTTTGGAACCTGACAAGTCTTGAACTGCGAGTGCTGTTCATAATACATAGAACTGCCTGCATTACGACACGTTCTTCAGATTTCTGTTGAAATGGCCAAAAAGGTTTGCGGCACGTTAATTGGGATATATTAGAGAAAATGTATTTCAACAGCTGAGGGGGCCATCATATGTTTTGAAAGAAACAGAGTGCAAACGAGTATTTTCTGTAAATAAAGATTTGACTTGATTATTTTAGGTTGGTGCAAGATATAAACTTATTTTCTAACAATACATTTGTAATTAATTATAACAATATTATAGTATTATAGGTGTATATCATACATATAATTACATTTCCATACTTATTTTAAATTTCTGTCCTCATTATGAAGTTACACAGAACTTTTCATCGACTGAGAATGCTCTGACCTTCATCATTATGAAGAAAACTCTACTCTATATTTGTAATTTTTTATGCTTTAACATTTAAATTCATATTTTAGAGAATACTGTTTTCCAACATTTACAGCTTGATTCCATTCTATAGTATTCCCATTGCCATTCCCCCAATTCTAAATCATTTTTATTGATTTCCCTAAATTTTAGTTCTTTGCAAGTTTATATGAATCAGGGACCGTAACGATTAAAGTTTTTAAAAAATAAATTGTAAAATAAAAGTTGTTTTGTAATTTGTATTTAAAAATTAAAAAAATAACTCTTATTATGAATACTTGTTTTAGTTATAAGTAAAATCACCTCTACTTATGTTATACATAAAATCACCATTTAAATTTCTTATATTCACAAGTTTAGAAACTGTTGCTTCTAAGCACATCAGAATATCCTGAACTAAAACCAAAGGCTTTTTCGCTTGATTCCATTCCATTTCCATTATTTTCCCTCAGTTTTAATCAAACTTGATGTGAAAATACATATGACAAACTAATCGTTCACTGTTCAGCTAACTAAAATGATTTGCAAAATGGAAATTCTTCAACTAATATCAAATAATATAAACCTAAAGGCTTCACATTTGCTATGCCAAGTAAGAGATTTCACACTCTATGATGTGGCAATGTATGTGTGGCAGTTGCAGGGTGGCACAGTGGCTGCATAATCGGTTTAAATGCTGTAGAAATCTGGAGCAGTAAGCTCTTGATTGTTGGGCTGGAAGTAAATTTTTGTTTGGTTGGTTGGTTTGTTTCTCCTCAAATCTCTTGCAATCGCAATAAAGAAAACATAATTCCCGAAATTGGAAGCGTGTAGCATAACACAGCTGCACTCACTGTATGGGTGACCCCACAAGAAGGTTGTCAACACTCGAAGGCAGTTGATTCTCTGGAACTTGTTGCCCAAATCTCCCACAAAAAACTGCATGGTAGCTGTTATAAAAAAACCAACTCCCTCCAACCCAGTCCCAAGTTCCGAGCCCGACTTGACCCGTTGGTAGCGCCGGGAAAGATTCTTCTATGGCTCTGGTTAATGATTGTTTATGACTTGGCCAGTGAGACCATTTCTCAGGCTCATAACTCGGTTGACAATTTTAGTTGGGTTTCTTTCTCGTTTTTTTTTTAAGGGACAGAACACACAAAGATTGATTGCAAGTGAAATGAGAAGAGGAGAAAAAAAAAAAAGTGTTAAGCCGCCACGGTGCCTGTCCACGGTGGTCAACAATAAATCCGAGCTAACGTGGCCAAAACATGACGGCACTTTTAATGTCTTTATTTATAAAAAACAAAATCAAGCCGAGTGACAAGCGAGGCAACTCTCCGATAAGAAAGGAGAGAAGAGAGAACACTTTATGAGGCACAACGTTGAAAACGAGACCTTAATTGAAACACAGCATCTGTGGCCAACTGACTGACCAATCGACTGACCAACTGACCAAACTGGCTAACTCACCAACTGACTGACTTTCTGGTTTCTTGTCACGACATCAGGTAGGGCAAATGGATGGTGGGAAGAGGGCAGAGGGAAGGGGTCGTTGCCATTAAGGCGATAAAATGCAACGCGCACTTTAAACCCCATCCAAAAGCCAGGAGACGCTAACTGGGCTTAATCGGCGCGTTGCGTGCGACACTTGGAGGCCCCTCATTAATAAGGGTTTAGACTGCGACTGCGACTTTAGGGCACGGTCAGTGATCGCTGTGAATAAATTAGATGGACGGCTGCGGTGTGGTCTCAAAACTCCAGCTCCAACTTCTCTGATCATTATGAGCCTTTGTTCAGGTTTTGCGGCTTGTTAGCCAACGCTGCCTTCTGACTCTTTTCTCAATTTGGCTGCAAGTTCAATTCTCCAACTCCAGCTCCAACTCCAACTCCAGTATCCAAGTCTGTCTCAGTTTCAGTCTCACTCAGAGCGTTGTTCTTTGATGTCTTCTTATTTTCGGGTTATCATTTTTTATTCGGTTATTAAGCGTGTGTGTGCTGTAGACCACCATGATGATTTGGACCCCAAGACAGACCCCAGACATGGCCAGACCTCCGATGAACCCATAACAGATGTGTGAAGCGCGCTCAACGTGAATTCTTAACAGGATTTTGTGTGATAAACATGGGCATATGGTGTCACATATATGTATTTGGTGGACAGTGTATAGCGATAAGACCTTGCAACATGGAACGGGTTCGGATCATCACTTGCACAATTGTTTCAAGCATTTTTCCCGATAAGAATCATCTCGGATTGAACATGCCGCCTGAGAATCATATTTAAGTATTTAACTCACATTTTTGGTAGACAAAAGTATTAAATATCCATATCCGCCCATCGAACAATCGAATTCAGTTAATGCTTTTCCACTTTTCCACATTTTTCCGCCTTACTGTGCTTCCTGTGATCCGCTCCGGACGGACTCCGTTTACGGTTTCCTGCAAAAAACATAGAAGAACCAAGAACAATGCACAGCCAAGCCAAAGAGTTATTAAAAAAATCTTTTATGGGTAAAATTTTGAAAATGGTTTTTCGGAGGCTGTGCGAAAACTGGAATAATGTTGGACAGTGGCAAACAAAAGGATTATGTCCACTTTGGGATTATTATGAGGCCCACGCACATAAATTGTATCTTTTGTGTGTGTGTGTAAAACACAAAAAGAATTTAAGAGCAAAAGAAATTAGCAGAAAATATGGTCAAGACCAGAAAAACTGCAGTGCGATTAAAGGATTAAACGGCATAATGTTTCCAAATAGTAAAGAGAATATGAAAGAGAGAGACAGAGAGGAGAAGAGTGAGAGAGAGAGGGACAATGTAGAGTGACAACAAAGTTGCTGACGACTTTAAAGGAGCCGAAAGTGTTTGCTTCATTGGAGAAGACTTTTGCGGTTACTGTAAGAGGAGGAGGCACAAAACTGGAGCCAACTCCAACTGTCTCTGTGGTTGACTGCGACAATTTAATGCACGAATGAACCAAACGAATCACAGACAAGTTCCAAATGGTAGCCCAGGAATTTATGCAAATCAGATGCGGCTTTCAGAGAAGAGAATAAAAAAAAAACGCACGAATCGAAGTGAACAATCGTTCCAGGTGATTGTCATGTCACCAAGCAAACAAAAGGCCAAGTTAAAAAGAGACCAGAGACCAGGTCAATGTCGATTTGGTTCCCACGTCAGCTGCAAATCAAAAGTCATTACGATCCACTTGCAGCAAGTGCCACTAATCCAGCAAGTGCAACACAGAGCACAACCCACTTGAGAGTCCGATGGGAAGAAGTTGTCTCCGTTTTGGAATGCAATGGAACCTACTTATGTACATATCTCACTACCGTGTGGGCGATGAAAAGATCGCTTTCAGGTGTCATGAGCTCACGCTTTAAGCTGACCGACAACCGCTTTTCATTTATGCTTTTCCCGACACACAACTACACACAATGAAAATCTGTTTGTTGTTTCTTCTTCTATTTTATCAACAGTTCTTCTACAAAGCTCTGTGGGAATAACCCAAAAGTCACTCGACTTTCCATAACAACAGAAGCTGCATTTCAAAACAATCTCTCTGTCTGTCTGTCTGTCTCTCTGTCTCTCTCAATGGAACAGTTATGGGACATTGCTTAATTTTGTGTAAATATTTAGACATTTATTCGACATTTTGTAACAATTTATTGAGGATCAACTTTGTGGGAAATTTCAATCTCTTAAAAGTCTGGAATTTCTAAGACATTTTCATTGCTATTTAACCAACAAATTTGTAATTCATTGTCTAAAGATTGTCAGGGAAAAGAATATGATTTTCGACAATGCACACAATTGATCTGTCTATGTAAATCTCATATGCAGATGGGAAAGAAGTCTATTGAGAAAGATTTTTGATCATTGAATGAACATTTTTAAGATCTGCTTAAGTAATTAAGACGCGTTTCGAAATTATTAAGATCTGTTGAAATAATTTGTATTATCTACGATCATTATCTTTTACTTGTAAATATCTCCTTAAGTAATTAACACGCCTTACTCTAAGTATATTTCTAACTCCTTTTCTTTTTCTTTCCTTTATTTCTCTACATCTTCCTCTCACTCTCCGTCTATCTTATTAAGTAGATCATCGTTGAAAACTCTGCTAAATTTGCGGCGCCTTAAGAAAAGTTAGAGCTTCCTTTTTTCGTCTCGTGAGTATCCTTCTGAGATACTTAGACGATCAGTTTTTGTTTCAATCGGGAGTTAAACTTACAAAACCCACTAAATATTGTTATTGTCTTAAGCAATTGTGAGCTCGCTTCGGTGCAGATCAAAGGACAACAAATGCTGAGGATCAGGGACAATTTTGCGGTTAAAGCGGCTCGAAGTAATTGCCATCAAATTGGACCGAAGTTTGTAAAGAATCTGTATGCATCTTCTTGTGGTGCACGCAAAGGACTCAAGAAAGTATCTGTAGATGAAACACGCCAGAACAATTAGAGCACGAAACGGTTAATTGTCCTTTGTTCGGATCGCATGCGCCGACTGGATTATCCTGCCAACGACAAAGGAATCACGCCCGACCCGAAGACCCAAAATAACGCCAAAAGAAAAACAGAAAACTTGCATATACTCAAAAAGAGACAAATCCTATAATCGAAACGGAGCTAAACTAAGCTACTTAAAGGACATTAATTCAATTGTTGCAACAGTGGACTCTGCAGGATTATGTCTTAGCCTACATTCAATGTCCTTAAACTGATTTGCATAATTAGTTGCGATTTATGAATAGCAAAGCAATTGCAGTTGTCTGGTTATCCACGTGGATTCCATTGACCTTTTCTGTCCTTTTCTTCTAAGGCCCTGCTTCTTAACTTCTTCTACTTCTTTTACCTTCTCCTCTCTTCACCAGCTCCTCTTTATCTCATCTTCCTCTCTAATTGTGGCCATCAATGTCGACTACGATCAGCGGCGATTGCTTTGATCGAATCCTAACAACATAATTGAAGTTTCTTCACAAAATTGACTGACAAAATGATGCGTCGTCGGCGCCTGATGTGATCTGACCAAAGTGATCGACCAATTGGCCAAGAACTAAGCAAACCTAAGCTAATTGTTTTGCCCCCAAGTTGCTGCCTCTGCCTCTAATTACATGCCACCAGCAGTTGCAACTACTCAGCGCGAGGATCTGACAATGATTATGATGATGATGACGATGACGATGACGATGATGTATTGCCCTTTGAGGATTGAGGATTCAGCATCGAGAAGAATCGTTGCTGGTTAACGCCCCAGACACAACGCCAACGCTAACGCCCACGCCTCAAAATGGGCGTTTTGACGGGTCTCCCCGGACTCTACCTCCCTCTCTCTCTTTTCTTCCCACTCCAAGCTGCTCCTGAGCCCTTCTTCTTCAGCTGAGGATCATTGACTGGCGGCGCCTTTGCTTGATTCGCTGGCAAACTGTGATAATTACACATTAATTGTTTAATTCTGAGGCGAATCTCAATTCGAGACTCTGTGGTAGGTTCAGTTTTCAGGACGCGCCCAAGTTGCAAGTTGAGGGAGTGCTTTGGGGTTTGGTTAATAATAACTAATTAAGCACTCAGTGAAAATTTACTTACAAGACGCATAAATCAACCAAGAAGCTGACTTTTGGTGGTCTGCCCCATGTCGACCGCCCACGCCAGATCCTGTTGTGACTTTATCCGAAATGAAAAAGAAAACAATAAAATGTTTTTTATGTGCATGTGACGCATGTGAATGGAATGTGCAACCGCTCTTCTTCTACTTAGTTACACATTCCGTGTTTCGTAGTTATCTAAGGACTAAAGTGTCCTTCAGGTAGACATACCAATCTGTGGCAGGTAACAACACATTAGAGACTCTTTTGACTCGGTTAAAAACTGACCTGGGCTTTAAATTATTTGAGTTTTACCTCAAAGGGCAGAGAATTCCCCCCTTTGGGGGGCATGCAACAAAGGGCAACCGCATTGGCAACCGCAAAACTCTATTTGGAATGCTACTGACCACGTTCAACTATGTGCTGCAATTTGGCTTATATCTGGGCGTGGCTAGCCTCCCTTTTAAAGCAAAAAGGTTGCAGCTGCAAAATTGAAAAAGCAAAAATATATTTTCCTCATTTTGTTTTCTTTTTTTTGGCACATTACCCTTAGTAGTATTTTTGTGCAGCTTAATTAAGTTTTTCTCACCTGCCTGCCTGACAGGGTGGGCGTGGCATAAGAACTGTTTAATTGCGCGATTCATTTTTTGACCTGCCTCCAAGTAGCGCCCCCAAAAGTGGCATGCACCCTCGAAGGAGAAAAGTAGAAGTTGCAACAAAAAGTTTTAATTTCTCACTTGTCTCTTGGCACTTGCCAAGTTGCTGACACTGATGCTGACCCAGGTGTAAAGAAGGTGACATATAGGGGATAGAGAGGGAACAGCGAGGGAACAGAAAGGGTATAAAGGAGAGAATAGGGAAGCCTTGGCTTGACAAAATAATTAATTGCAATGTCAGCTTTTAGTTTTGTCTGCAATTTGTCTTTGATTCTCAATTGTCTTCTCCCCCTTGCTCGCATTTTAATTGCACGCTACAGAATGGAAAAACAGTCTCGGAAAAGTGTCGGGGAAAAATTCAAACCCAACTCGACACTAAACTACTTAGCTGAATGGTCCAAGTTGTCAATCAAAATGTTTATTGCAATTTTGTTGCACTTCCGAAATGTTCTGGCCCATAAAATCAATTCCCAAATAGAGTCATAAAAAAGAGAAGAAGAAAAACAAAGAACTAAAAAAAGAGGGCCAAGTCAGGTAACAATAAACCCAACTGAGGGTCCAACAGAGTCCATTGTCTATTTACCTGTTTACTATACGGTTACTGTATCTGTATCTGGTTCTTATGCTCATAATTGTGTTTTGATCATATTTCACGGCTCAGTGACATTGCTAAAGAGAGAAAGAGAGACAGGGAATGAGAGAGAGTGGGATAGATTTCTTGATTATGGCCTAGTCTTTTGGCTTTATCGTTGGCCATCTCTACATGGCAAGCTATAACTGTTCTTGTCTCAAATTCTCACACTTTCCATCGTAAATCTACGGGTTAGCGCCGTTTTGCATCATCTCTCTCTCTCTTCCCCTCTCACTCTCACACTTTCTTTCCCAGTCTTACTCCCTCTCAATCTCTCTCTTTATTGGGCATATTAATGAGAACTTATCGGTGTTTGCTCATCGCCCCTAATCCGCTGTTAGCATCAGTTGACATCTCCATTTACTTCCACGAATGACAATCGAACTGACAATTTCTTACAACAGTAGCATTAACATTGTTGAGGTTATGTCTGTGGTTGGGCAAGGGTAGCAAGTACCGTTATAAGGAATTACACGGAATAGTAATAGGAAATAGTTAGTGAGTCTTTTCGGATTATTAACAAAGTTGTACCCAAGTCATTGTTAACAAAAGTTCTTTAATATCAAATAGACTACTTTTTAAAATAGAAAAAGTGTAGGGGACAAATTTAATCGTATTTCGCAAGATAACTTTTAATACATTTTTGAAAGTTTAAAGTCATAACAAAGTTTAAGCCATAAATACTATCCTTTAAAATCGTAAGTCCTAATAAAAATTCTACGATGAATAGAACTATAAACTTTACTTTTAAAAATCGCTAGAGAAAAGTTAAATAAACTTAAACAAATGTGTTCATCTTTAAACTTTCTACAATAAGTTGCTTTTGGAAATAATGGCTAATTATTAAACCGAATATTTGTGGACCATGAAATTGGCTTAAAATTGTTGAATAAAGTTTAAATTGTAATTAAACTAATTATATAAAAAGCAGTAAGAACCTTATGAAAAGGGTGGTTAATTTCTGTAGAACTATGTTCAAGGTAATTGCAATTAATTGAAGCGTGCCCCTTAGAATTGTTTTATGCAACATCCACAACATATTCTACAATGTACAATGTACATTGTACATATGTGCTTAGCATTAATAGAATTGTTGTTTGAAAGCAGAGCTAATTAACTGCAGGTGGCAACAGGTGAGTGTTGGTAATTCTAGGCGCATGCGTCGAGGTGTGACCAGTGCCTAAACATGGCCAGCTTCTTTCTTGGCCCGATCTTAAACAGGGACGCCCAGTAACAAGTGAGTGCTCCAAATGATTACATATGGTTATTATTATATAGTCGAAGCCCGTCTCGTTCCGGATTGAAAGCTAAAGACATGTTATATGTTATGCTTATCAATATGGGTAAGAACTTGAGTTTGAATATGGGTTGGGGTCTTTGAATTGAAGTCTGTACCTTGGATCGCTAATGATGATTATGCTGGGATGTTGTTTTAGCAATTGTTATTGTAGTTGTTGTAGCTGGTGTTGTTTTAAGCGTGTTCGTTACGCTTCGCAGTTGCATCAGCAACAATAACAACAACTAAAGTTAACATGAAGTTAATGTTAATGTCTGCAATGCGCGTTCTAGAAATGATAATGACAAAAGATGAACCAACAAACTGCAGCGTCATCGCTTGGTTGGAACGATGTCAGAGCCATGTGACAAAGCCTCTTCTCAGCTCTTCTCGGCTCTGCTCCAGAAAGCAGCAACCAAATCTCTATCAGAGAAAATAAAGGTTACAGTGGAGCAAGCTCGACTGTGGAAGACCCTGAACATACACACACAAACAAAAACTCAGCAAGCTTTTGATGTTACATAGTCAAAGTCTCCTTTACCTCCCTTTGACCCAATGCTTCCTAAAATTTGTTTTTTTACTATAATAACATTTGAGATAATTGTCCGATCAAAATAAAATTTTCAGGACAGATCCAGTCTATAATAATTGTCATATGTATCATAAACCAAGCAAACTTAATAGACTCTTTCTACTACTTTTAAATACAGGCTCTTAAAACAGAGGATTTCTCCCTCTCACAAGAGCAAGACAGTATGAGAACTACTCACAACTGAAAAAATATAAAGTTATTACAATTTCGTATTTATTTTCCAAGTTGCTCTTCTGTCTTACTCTCTCACTCTGGCCCTCTTTTTTACTCTCCCTTCCTCTCTTAGGCATTGCTTAATTGGAAACATTTTCCCAACGCAGGCAAAATACTTGTGCGACGACCTCCTCCGTTTAAACCAACAACTCGAGCACGCCAAGAAGTCTAATTACCAAAAGTCATCCCCTCCTCCCCCCACCACACACACTTTTAGACGAATTCAAATTTTTGACATCAACTTTTGTTTAACTAAAAAGCCAACAACAAGACCAACAGCAACTCCAACACTACAAAAACATAAAAAAATATGTCTCAAAAAAAACAAAAAAAAAACAGAAGAAAAGAAAAGATGAAAAATAGCAAAGTCATTTAATTGCGAAAACGCGTTTTAATTGCTTTGGGCCAAGAAGCAGGGTTCCCGAGTTCCCGGCTTCTAGAATAGTTAGTTGTATGGTTAAAAGCCAGCTCTTTTGCCAGTTGGCTTCTTGGCTTGTTTAACTTGGCCTGTGAGCTTTCCCAGCGTTAATTTGCCACGCCACCTTTTTCGGCCCAAACTACTTGAATAAAGTGACACATAATTTGGTTTTGGCCAAAAGACTTGGGTCAGTCAGCGGGGTTACACGCGACTGACGCCAAAGCCACTTGGCCAAATGTCAAAACTTAGCTGAGCTCTCAGTTCCTTCAATTTGGCCAATTTAACGCTTAGTTTCCTTTTGAATTGGAATTTATTAAAAAGCAAGGATCCAAGTCAAATGGATTAAGTTGTTGTTGGCCAGCATTGGTTGCAAGTTGCAACAATTTGTTAAGCATTTCTTGTTAGCCACATAAAATCCTAATTTTATTTGACGTTCACTTGGGGATCAGCCCACCTGAGCTCTATAAATTGAAATCAATTATTGCCACACAAAGATCTATGCCATGTGAAACTGCAACAGCAAAGCTGCCACCAGTGCAACACTGCAACTGCTTCCCCCCCTTGCACCTTGCCCCTTGCCAACAGACCCATACAGCTGGCAGTGCTCATAAATTGAGCCCGATTGTCAGGGCCTGGGGCGTTGTTTTGGACATTGATTGCCAGCTTCTACATATTTTCCCACAGTACGGCGGGGCCCAAAAAGTGAAAGAACCTCCGAGGAATTGAACCAGTTAGTAATGTTTCCATATACAAATCGAACAAATGACCGAATAGCCAGTTACCCTGCAGTAAAAGGTACAAAAACTGATCAAATTAATCAAACAATTGCTCCAAAAGCCAATTACCCTTCACTAAACCAAAAAAATTATACAACCTCTAAAATATTGAACCAGCTAGAAATTTTTTGAGTTACAAATAATAAAAGTTATTAATCAGTGAAATATCCTGTGGTTAGGCTGAAAAATCAAAGTATGTATAGTAATTTAGTTGGTAATACTTTAAGCTGTCGAAAATTCAGAGACACATAAAGGATTTTTTAAGCAGTATTATACTTAGTAATGTTTTCAACTGAAAGTTAAACAAGTTATAAAACAACTAGAAGTCCTATAACATTTCAGAAATGTGAGAGATAGTTTGGAAATTAAGTTAATAAAGTTTACTCAAAAAATAAGATAATAACTTTCACAACGAATTAAAAAAATAAACCCCCCTAAGATACTCTCAAGCTAGAAAACTTCGAGGAATTTAATTTATTTGTAAGAATCCATAACATAAAAGTCATCCAACTAGTTACCCTATAAAAATGTTAAGCTACAATATCAGACCTGTTCAGATTTGATTTCATATATGCCACACATTGTCGTTTACAGGGTATGCAACACAAAAAGTTATTAAATACTGGCAATTTGCGGGGCCTGGAGACGTGTGGCAAGTGTTGTGACATGAAATGAAGCATGGCGTGGGGCATATTTGTGGCATGCCGTGGCGTGGCGTGGCAAGGCTTAGGCGCATGCCGCATGCCGCAGCGCCAATTACGCGTCTCTAAACAGCTGAGCCGAGGATGCAACACACACACACATACACACATGCACACACACAGAGAGAGTGCTCCAACTGGACACTGGGCACAAATTAAAATTACACCCGCGGGCCAAAAAGGCAGTCCAACTGGCATAGAGTCAAGAATAGGGATTGAGGATTCAGTTCTAAAATGATAAACACTGCAATGCCAGACATTTGGACAGTCCCGGAGTTGGAGTCGGAGTTGGAGTTGGAGCTGGAGTCGAAGAGAGATCCATGGGAATTACACTAATTTAAAGTAATTGGCTATAGTTTTTCACTTGGCATTTAAATATGTGTCCCGGCATCGGCATCAGCATCGGAGCATCGGGAATGGGGCAACATCGGGTGCTACATGGTGCATGCGGCTCCACAATTTTAATCGATTTGCGTATATGGCGAATGGCGGACTATTAAAAGGCCCCAAGCCGAAAATGAACTGGACGAGCGTACCCAAAAGTGGGCGTTACCCGAAACTGAATGGAAAATGAGTGAGTTGTGCGCGAATGCGAATTGCAAGCTAAAGTCCCTGGACTCTCCCTCTTACCCTTCTCTCCAATTCCCCCCCTTATTACTCACAAATACCTTATGCCCGATCCCGACGCATTCCAAGTAGCGCATATGCTGCACAAATTGGCTCAGGAGCAGAGCCAGGAGCTGGCCCAAGGTAGACTCAAAGCAAAACTAATTAAAATTGGCCCAAACACAACGAGAGACAGAGAGATGGATAGACAGTGAGAAAGAGAGAGAATGTGAGTTGAGGTACCTGGTACCCATTGGGATTGTCAGCAACCTTTTGCCCATCTGCATGCCTCATCTGCGGCATTTGCCTGCGGCAGTGCCGAAAGAGAGGACCAAGGACGGCACGGGACGGAACGGGAGTAGAAGCTGAGACAACACCACGCTCCCATTTTCTTAACCACTAAAATTAATAATAAGTGATCTGGATCTGGTTTCGAGGATCCAAAAAAAAAAACAAAAACAGCAACTGGCCACAAGTTGAAGTAGAACGTTCAGCGCATAAATAAATGTTATGTGTTTTTTGCCAGCCACCACAGGAGCAGGAGCAGACTCCAGTTCAGTAAAAAAAAAAAAGGAGAGCAAAAAAATCGGCAAATCCATAATGCGCCTTGTCCCTCCTTTATAGTTGTTGTTCTTGTTGTTGTTGGCACCTTTGTGGCCCGCGGCGAGACAACAAAATCATTTCACCGCCGCCTGTTTGGACAGTGGAGCACTTGGCAGATTGCTGGAGAAGCTGGAGTTGATGTTAAAGCTCTTTTGGGGGAAGAAGGGGTATCTACAGCGCCCATTATTGATTGGCTAATCAAATCATTTGAAGGGCAACAACTATTATACATATGTACTACCTTAAGAACGTTCAACGACAGCCGCAATTATCATTCCAAAGTCGCGATGCGATGGCTAATTAATAATCCAAGCGATTAGCCAAAGCAGCAGCTGAAACAAACCAAAAGCCACAAATGCCCAACGTCAATAACCAAAATCTCAAAGTCTCAAACTCTACCACACTCTTACTCCTCAGTTCCCTCTCTCACTCTCTCACTCTCTTGTCTCCTGCGGTTTGCAGTCGTCGTTTATTAATTAAAAGTCCCTCAGCTTTTTTTGGGGGCTGTAACTGGCGGCCGTTCCCATCAGGCATATGGATGTCTGTCTGTTCATCTCAACACCTATAGCCATAGCTACAACTACATCTTGGGTTTTCAACTGCAGCTATATCTCCACTTCTGTGTCCAGTCTCAATATCTCATCATTATACTCTTTGCTATATAAAAGTATACCAGTTGTTTTATGAAATTTGCAAAGTAGTTGGAAAATATGCTGATTAATGATAAAGCTAATGATAATGCTAATGAAAATGCTTCTGATAATGCGAATGCACTGAAGTAGTATGAATTAAAACAATGAATTGTTATTTGTAATGCGAATGCTAAGTCTAGTACTCATAATGGTATTGCTTATGATATTTGTAATATTACAAATGGGAATGCAGACACTAAAGTTATTGTTAATAATTTTGCAAATGATAAGACTAATGATATTTCTAATAATACTGAATACTAAATATTGCCGATGTTAGTGCTAAAAAAAAATGATAATTTTAATAATTTAATAAAGTAATGACAAAGACAATAAGCTAATAATGTTACTAGCGATAATGCTTTAGATAATGCTATTGATAATGGTAATAAAAATAACACAAATAATTCTATAACTCAATAAATATCTCTCCTATTTTCCTTTACCTATCTTTCTAGAATTAAGAACGTTTAATAAGAGCATTTAAAATTCGTTTACTTGTTCAAATCTTTCACATTTTTCCCTGCTGTATTTATTTGTTTGTCTCGCGGTTTTTCGGCATTAATTAGTTGCTTTCGTGTGGCCATTTAAGGGCCGCCCTGGAGCCTGGGTAGGTGTTCCCTAATGAGTTGAGGCGGAGGTGAGGGCAACCCCGCCCAGTACACAGTCGGTAGGTGTACTTGATGGGCCGTTCCAATGTTTGCACAAGTTAGTGAAACAAATAAGTTTATTAGCCCGATTGGAGGCGGGATCCTATGCGCCCCTTCCACAGTTAAAGCCAAGAGCGAAGAACGAGTTCTGCATAAAGCAACGATAGCTCTAGGAATTTAATGCATACGAATCATTAATGGAAAATTATTAAGCAATAAACTACATGATTTTTTTAAAACGTAAAATTCGTTTTTAATAATCGAAGATTTTCATTAAGCCGATTTTACATTCAGGACGTAGCTATGGATAAACATACATTACATGTTGCACTTATAAACCATTAAGCGACGAGTGCATAAAGAGCTTTAAAGAGGAGTATGATCGAAGAGAAAGTATCCTATAAATAAAGTTAAAACCAAATAAAATAAATACAATAATTGCAAATTTCATGGCTGATCATTTTTTTAAAACATGAAACTTAAGACAGATATTATTTAAATATCTGGAGTAGTTATTGATTATAATCATTTTAAATTATAGCTTTCTCTTTAAACCACCCCATTTCCTCTTCCTTACGAGTACAGGGTATAAAAAGATGTAATTGCAGATTTAAGGCTGAAGTGAAATGTTTGCTTGTCTGACAGTTTACCGAAAGGGGACATACAGCCCAGATAGGTCTGACATACGACAAGTACATACACGGAGAGATTGGAGAGGGGTCAAGGGTTATGCAATCCATTGAATGTCCACTTGCCCAACAGCAGCTCATTAAATTGCGTCAACTGCATCTTTACTTTGACATTAAGTAAAATTAATGAACTCCTGCCATGTTTTACGAGTAATTTCAGCAAGGATAATGCCGGGACTTAACCCGGTCAACTGAGAGCGTACGCAATTTAAAACATTTACTACACAATTATTCAGGTTAAAGCCAAAATGCGGGGAATGTGAATCGGCCAATGGTTTTGCTATTCTCGGACGATGGGCAGATCGAGGCGCCCATCGCTAATTGAATTAATTTTAAATGAATAGCTCGAAAATGCCGAAAATTGAATTTTGGTACGCCAATTTGGCAATTTAGCGCTGTTGATGCGAAACAGGATTGCAATTTCCATAATCATCAGCAGGACTAACAGTAACAGGCTCAATGATCATTGCAAATTAAATGCCAATTAAATTGAATGCCGGATACTACAAATACCTAACTGATAACTAATTTGGGGCCAATCAACACGGGGAATGTTACGATAATTGTAAAAGAATAAATGTTGAGCAATGCAGAGACTGTAACAATTGATTTTATTGAGCTATGACAGCTGCAGGAACTGTCAAGTAAATGAATATAGATAGACACAATTCTAATGTAGAATTTATTAAACCGTGGAATAAACATTTTTCAAAAGTTATAGATACATTTTTCCGGTTGAAAAAATTAAGTAAATTTATTGATACATTAATTGAGACAGTTTCTGAAAGTGTAACTAATAAATATTTTAAGAATATTAATTCTACATTTTAAAAGAATAAGTTCGGAGTATATTAAAGTCTAAAAAAGTTTAAGTTTAATCTTATATTTCCCTAAAAAATATATGAACTTAGCTAGTTTTCAGACAGGTTCTAAAAGTGTAACTAATAAAGATTTTAAGAATATTAATTTTACATTTAAAATTAAAATGTTTGGAGTATATTAAAGTCTAATAAAGTATAAATTTAACCTTATAAAAATGTCCGAACTTAACAAGATTTTTTTAAATAAAAGGTTTTTTTTAAATTCATTATTAAGTACATATTTAGAAAAATCTTAAAGAAACGTTGTGAGTAGTATTAATTGCTAAAGTCCTTGAAGGTACAGATCTAAATTAACTTCCAAAACACTCAGCTGTCTCTAGTCAACAACTGTTGTATAAGCAAAGTATTCTCTTCCTTTCTCCATCTAAGTACACAAGATGTCCTTTTATATCTTGACAGATTCAAAATACAAATTTTATGTTTATCTTTCCTTTTTTTCTCATTTCTTAGCTTGGCTCGTCAAAGATTCGACCTTTTCCTTTCATAAACATGTATGTTTATTGCAAATTCTTGAGTCAAAAAGGTAAGATTCTGACTTGTCACCCATCACATGCTGCAACAGAGATGATGTTGGTATTTGTAGCATATGGCGCAATATTGTGGCATGCAACAGGAACAGAACTAGTGGTAAACAGATGTTGCACTGCCCGCAGCAGTCGCGTGGCAAGGAAAGTGAAGTTGAAGGAGCGAAAGTGAGTCTAGGACGCCCCAAGGAGCGTGCTTATCACAATTTGTTATGAAACATGCCCGCCAAAGTAACTCAAGATATAGAAAAAGAGTAAGTGAGAGGGAGAGAGAGTGTGTGAGAGAGACATTGAGTTGCTCTTCTGTGTCAGTTGTCAGTCAGTAGCAGAAGGACGCTGTCTAATGATGATGCTGTCAGATTTGCATCGCTTTCCTTGGATCCTAAGGACAACAACAGTTGGCTGACTGGCCACCAAACGTGCGCCGCTTTTCACTTTTCAATTTTCCGAAATGAAAAGTGTTTCTTCAATAATTTTGTACATTTAATTTGGCTGCTGCAACAGATGCCAAAACCCAAACAAGAGTCTTCTTATCCCTGTTTTCATATCGACAAAATGAAAATTAGTTTTTGACGCTGTTATGACGGCTGCTGTTGATCCTTCCAAAAAGAAAAAGATAGAAAGGGAGAGAGAGGGAGCATTGTTTCCTTGATTGAGGTCCTGGACCCTGACTGCTTTCTTAATTTGACTGCTGCTCCGCCGCTTGACCATTGCCTAGACTCCAGACTAAGAACTGACCATATGGCCAGGATCATGGAGCGTGCCGAACACACGAATTCCAGGAACCAAAGTCCAAAACCAATCACAAGTTATGTTTCATTAATTAGAATGAATCTATAAGAAGAGCTGCTGCTGCTAATGTTGATTAATCTTTTGTCATGCATTAAATATTGGCATGTGTTAAAGGTTCTTTAAAATTAAAAAACAAAAAGTACTAATAATAATGAGATGTTTTCTGGAGCCTCGATTGAACAAATTTAGAAAGTTCACATTTTATACAAGGTTTGATCAGGATATTCCAACTTTTCTACTTATGAGGGACAAGACGGTTTGGTTTTTCTATCACATTGTTATGAAAAATAACTTTTTTAATTATTTCCAAAAATGCTTAAAAGATTTTAAAATATATGTTTTAAGCAAATCTTTTTTAAATATCAAAGTTTCCGCATGGATTTAGGTCTAGCTTCTTTGATTTAAACTTTCAATTTAAGAGCTAGCTTAAGTTTAAAAGTAAAAATATAATTTTTACGAAATTGATTTCATAACTTATCAATAAATTAACGTTAAAGGTATTCTTAAAGACTGGATTATTTAACTTCCCAATCATATGAATAACCGTTTAATTTATTAAAAATAACTGTCTGACTTAACACGAGTCATCTTTCAGCTTTTATATCGAATATGTCATTTGAAATCTTTTGCAATTTTAAATTTAAAAATGCGCAGCTGAGTTTTTCATTTTCTTTCCATTTGTTTTTTCTCTCTGATGATTTTCACGTTCAATTCGAAGCGTAACCCAAATTTCTTATTGCAGCACCACAGGATACTCGATGCTCCGATACTCGTTGAATGAGAATTGTTAAATAACCGGGCCAATTTCCATTTGTTGATGACACGTTTGCACACACACAAAAAAACACACACTACACACACTCACTTTTGGACACACACATCCATCGATGCATTATGCATGAACGTGTCCTTTGCCAGCGTCGCTAATTCCACAGATACAGAGAAAGAGACACAAACAGACAGACAGACAGACAGACAGACAGACAGACATACCCAAAAATTTAATGCGAATTAATTTCCATTTTTCATAAACGTGACCGGGTTGCAGGGTCTCCAGAAGAGAGGGAATACTATATGTGTGTCACGGTCAGGCCATGACAAATCACAGCGCGTGAGCCAAAGAATCGCTCACTGAAAATACTACACAGAGATTTTCCACTGAGCCAGCACAAAACAATAACACAGCGTGAGGTCTTTCAATCCAAATCCCACAGTGCCTAGGTATTTGGAAAATGGGAAATGCATTTAAACCGATTTGTGCAATTATTACGCAAAATCGAGTTGGCACAATTGCCCAGGCGATAGGTCGATTTACAGTCTAAAAAGGAGATCAACACGGATTGAAAACCCTTCGACTTGGGAGTGAAACCTTGCGATCAACAGTGGCTCTTTTTGGCTTTTTACTTTGCAAAAATATAGCTTATGATCGAAATAAGATATCGCCAAACATTCATAAGTATTTAATAGCTAAAAGTACAGTAACTCCTTTCTAACTTTTAAGCTTGCAAAAATCATATATGATCTATGTAAATAAGATAGAAGATATTGCTAAAATTTAAAAGGATTAAATAGTTAATAGCACAGGAGCCACTTCTAACTTCCTTTTAAATAAGATAAGATAAGATATCGCTAAAATTCAAAATGATTTATTTCATAGTTAATTCCGTTTATAAATAATAACGAAATAAATATTTCATTAGTTTCCATTGCATATTGTTTATATTATGCTCCATTAACCCATTGTTTGCAGTTGAGGATATTTAATATTATTTTTATAAGTTTTATTCCAATGATCTGAATTAATTTTTATTAACTATAATAATTACTATTTATTGTATCTTGGAAATTTATTCTAGGCTTCAATAAAAGTTTTCAGCCGGAGCAACAAAGGTCTTCAGACTGGGAGTTATTTACTTGAGGATACTTAAGATAAGTAGTTACTTAATTTATTTATTAGTATTTCTTTATTTACGCTATAATTTTATTTATTTGTACTCTTGCCACTGTGCGACGCTTTAAAACCAAATAAATTCACATTTGCTGGCGCTGAGGTAACGCGTTCAGTTGGAAGTTGGGAAAATTAACAGCACGCGATTGAGCCAACGGCCTGTTACTAATTACCCCCGCTCCCTGACACTGTCCCCACGCCCCTTTTGGCCCTCTGCAATTGCAGGCAGGTGCAACAACAATTGCAGCTGCCTGCCTGATTGAGTTGCACTCTCTCTCTCACTCTTCCTCTCTTTCTCTCTCTTTTGCTCTCGCTCTGGCCACAGCAGCAGAACGCTACGGTCAATGGCTTGGACACTCGGTCGACGTCGCAGTTGGCGTCGGGATCGTCGCGAGCGGCGCGTGCTTTACTTGACGTGGTCTCTGGATTCGTGAGCGGAGTGGAGCGTCGCGTCTCGTCGTGTTGCGTCTGCCGCTTCCGTGTGGCAGCTGCAATTTGCGGCTCATTGCAGCGGCAACAGCAAAAAGAGCAGCCGGAACGTCGATAGCTCGAAAAAAAAAAACATGTGAATACCATTTAAGAAAAACAACACTTCTAAAGAGAAACAAGTTGAATTCCAAATACACTTTTAAAAGAAATTTTTGAATCATTTTTGAAGTTTCGCTACTATTTATATTAAATAAAACTTAAAGATTATGATATTTTAACGAATTTTATATGTTTACTTTTAATTTATAGAATATATCTCTAACATAGATTACACCTTTGTACCCTTTACTTTTTCCAAACTTGTATTTTTAATAAATTTTTAAAAATGTTTGAAAACTCTGGAGTCATATATATAAGCCACACAATTTAAAGAAGTTTTAGTATTGTTTAAGAACAACTTTAATTCAATCAAGTTGAAGTTTCCTATTTGTAGGAATTAATTTAAAATAAACCACAAGTAAACTTCATTTTAAAGATACTTCACTACATCTTTACGGAATGAAAAAGCTGCAAAACTTGTAATCAATTCATATTATTACACAAAAGTACTACTGTAATTTAAATACATCAATTTATTATTCAACAAAATACATTTCATACATAAATAAACAAAGTTCCTTACTATTTCGTTATTAAAAGTTGAGTATTAATTAATTTTGTAATGTAAATTCCAACAATCAAACTATTTGGTTTACAGTTGAAATCGGAACATTAATTAAAAATGAATTAATGAAAATGTAATACATTTACAGTTTGAACATTACTTAAATGCATTTCAACTGCAACTTTTATGAATGAACATGAAAATAGTTACAAAAGTATTGCAATTCCCATAGAAGTCATATTTATTCTGACTGAATTCATTAATTTATGGCCACGACAAGAATGTTGCACACTTTGCTGGATAGTCATAATACTCACAATCAGAGGAGAAGGCTTTTCATGCATTTTGATACAATTTGATGAAAACAAAAACAAGAGGCAGCATTTAAAAGGCCAAGCGAGGCGTTTTACCGGCAATTATCACGATGATAGGTAAGGGAGAGGAAGGCAGGCAAATGTTGGCAGGAACCGAGCTCGAGACTCGAGTCCCGCACCGATTCGGGGTTCATTATTAACCACAACAAAAACTCACAAAAATAATAATAAACCAAAGAGAGGTACACAAAAAAAAAAAAAAAAAGTTGAAAAATACGAAAATCGTCAAAAAACATAAGCGCAAAAACCAAAAAGGGCCGAAATCGAGGCTTTTTAGTTTTGGTCTCGGTTTCGATTTCGATTTTGGTTTCTGTTTCTGTTTCGGTTGATGCCCCGTTTTCAACCTGTTGTCTGGCTCGCGTGTTGTAATTGCCCCATTGCCCCGTCTGCAGCATCTGGCGGCGTAGTTTATCGATGGTTGCCCCTCCGTTCTCTTCACCTCCTCCTCATCATCCTCTTTCCTGGTTCTGCTCCACTTCAACCGCAGTGTCAATAATCGACAGCTGCCTCGGCTTTTATTTTTTTGAGGGTCCATTTCGTTTGCAACTCCCCCTTTTACATAACTTGCCTCACGGCAAGCCACCAGCTGGCTGCTGTCAGCTCCCTCTCCAGCCTCTCCAGCTCCTGCCTTCCTTCCCACTTTCGACCATCGAACGTTTTTCACATTTTACCGCCGTCAATTTTTTGAATGCAGCTTTCAATTAGCCGCTTGCTCCTTGTAATGAATGCCGACATCGCTGCAGCTTCAAGTGACGACTTGTCGAGGCTTCACTCTCCACTCTCCACTCCACTCGGGTGGGATGTAGGGGAGTTCGGCAGGGATCGTTGCTTTGCAAGCACGTGCCACATGGGGCAACAACGTGCGCCTGGCGGCTTTAAACCGAGCAATTTACCAGAGATTGACAGCATAATCCATCATTGGCAGCCGAGACGGGAGTTGCTCTCTGGCCTCACTTTGGTCTCTGGGTCTGGGTTTGGCAGTCGTCCCTTGGTAATCTTGTAACTGGTAGCTGGGTTTTTCACAACAGTCCAACAGGTGCATATGATATTTATGGCAGGTAGCCAGCCCTACGAGGTGGCCCACTCTCAAAAAAAAAGGGGCTGTTAATTGATGAGTTGGCCACAGAGGAGCCAGTGCAGAAAAAGGAGAAACCCTATCATAGCGTTATGAATAAGGATACAGGATGGAAAGTGAAAAGTGAAAAGCTGCAGGACCTGAGTGGAAGTGCACTTAAAATGGCCCAATTTAATTACTTCAAAAGGAGGCCATTTAATTTAAAACGAATATATATTAATTATTAATTTCATTAATAATTTCATTAACATTTGTAGTGGCATTCGAATCAGGGAGCGTAATAGCTAAAGTTTAAGCATTAAAACTAGCATTAGCATTAACATTAACATTAAAATTATCATTAACACTAGCATTAGCATTTAAATTAACATTAACATTAGCATTAGCATTAGCATTAGCATAGCAATAATTATTTATTTTTACTTTTAAAAGAAAAGTTAGAATCATTACAAAAATTTAGTATGATTCGAACTAACATTATCATTCATAATTATTCTTTTTAGCATTACCATAATCATTAACATTAGCATTAGCATTTTTAATTTATTTATTTCATCTAACAACTAGAACTAGCATTATCATTCATAGCTACTATCATAAGGATTAGCATTAGCATTAATATAACATTAGCATTAGCACTACTTATTTATTTATTTTTACTTTTAAAAAACATTTAGAATCATTAGAAAAATTTAGTATCATTAGAACTAGAATTATCATTCATAACTACTCTTATTATCATTACCATAAGCATTAACATTAGCATTAGCATTTTTAATTTATTTATTTCATCTCACAACTAGAACTAGCATCATCATTCATAGCTACTATCATAAGGATTAGCATTAGCATTAATATAACATTAGCATTACTCATTTTGTCATGCAAAAAAATGTTATTATCATTAGAAATAGCATTATCACTCACAACTACTTTTATCAGCATTAGACCTTTTATAACTTCAACCATTGACACATTTATTAGTTTCCAAACTACCCCGAATATCATTTTAATTACTTTCCAGTTTATAACTAAAAATATTCAATATTAATACCAAGAAAAAGATGTTGCAAGCAATTAAAACTTGCATAATTGGAAACTTGAAACCCTAACCCTTTTAAACTCATAAAAACTAGGTTTTTGTCCACAACTTTCACAATTTCCAACCAAATGAAACTGAATACGATTGCGGCTGGTTCCCTCTTCCTCTGCCCTCCCACAAATGGTAAAAATATTTGAAAATGTTAGATGAAAATTTTCCTGCAGTGTTTGCGTAAATCCGTAATTAAAATTTTTGATAGCCAACAGAAAGTAAAGCTGCACTTCATTAGCAAACAAGGTCAGAGGGTTAGAGGAGAGGTGATAAAAAAAGGGTAGGGATACTAACAGGATATCCATTTCCTTGGTCAGCGTGTCGCGAAGTTCACGCCGTGGGTGCAAATTATAATGAAATTACAGAGTTGACTGGGGAAACAAAAAAAAAAAAGAGAAACCCGGAAAGGGGTCCGAGTATTTACCCAGTGAACATTGGTTAACGTATTAAGTTTCAGGAGGAACGGGTTCCGATTTGCTTGAATGTCTGGAGTGTCCACTAGACACTCGCCAGACAAACTGGTCATGGGGGGTTGCCAGCTGAGGATGGGGTGCCAAAGAGGCCACAAAAGTGCCGAGTACTTCACGGATTTGGCTTAGGCAGCCAGAGGATTGCACTCCGCATAAGACAGGCAGGCAAATTTTAGTTTTGAGTTATGGTTGAGAAGCACTTGGCCGTCTCAGGCGTCCACTTGGAATAACAATATTTCAAATTGGCCAGACAGCTTCCGTTGGCAATCCTTGAGCAACTGCAGCAAAATGAAATGCAATAAAATACGTAGCGAGAGAAGCACCAAAAGTTTCTCTCCTCTTTCTCTTGTAGCTGAAGTGAACTTTTGCAATAAAATGTTCATTAGTGCGCCAGCTCCTGCTGAGCTTCATGTCGTGAATCCTCCCATTTTCATTCCCACTCCTATTCCCATTCCCTATAGATCCCTTTCTCTTCCCTTCGTGGCATATGTGGCCACTGCGGCAACGGATGAATTGCAGTTTTAATGTGTTGGCAGCACTTTAACTAACTGAAAATCAGTTGGAGAGTTGCTCCACAGTTTCTGAGTGGATGCAACTGATGTTGCTGACCACCAGCTACCAGCTACCAGCGAAACCATCAAGGAACGCGGCTTTCACACTGCGGTCCAACTTTTGCCGCGTAATTAAAACCAAAGCATCCCAAAGTGGACAAGTGCCCCTAAACTGATTAGCGCAACGAGTGCAAAACTTTTCCACAGCACTGTTGGGGTCAGTAGAGAGTTGACCTCATCCTCATCCTCTCATACTCTATCCCATAACCGCGTTTTTAATATGTTTTGGCTCTTGTCAACAGTTTCGCTAGAGTAGAGAAGAGCTCGGAGTGGAAACTGTAGGAAGGATTATGCCTTGTCAGCGATAAAAATAAGTTATTTAAATGCATTTCATGCAGCTGGACAGGATAAATTTAATTACATTTTATTTACTTTGAATGTGGTTTTAATGGGTTTATATTTTGACAGCGACTTCTTAACCGCCAAATAAAATATAGCCCTGAAAAGATTTATTTAAGTAAAGCAATAAATGCGATTAAAAATAAGTTTAACTACTTTTTAGACAGACTGCAATTTTGCGTAAATGTTGCCATTATTTCTGTGTCTTAAATTCTTTAATAGATCCGCTAATATATTTTTATTTATTTATTTCTAACTTCCTAATGCGATAAAAAAATAATAAAGAGATCAAATAATAATAAAGAGCATAGCTATTTAATTTCTGCGCAATAACTTTAAAGACTAATTAAAAATAAATTAGATTAGTTCTTATGATCATAAAGTACTCTTTAATTCTTTTAAAATTAGTTAGTGTTCAAGCATGAACATCTGGCAGTCATTGACTATGTCCCGAAAACACACCGAAAGAGTGAAAGGACTATGAAATTTGATCTAAGCAAATGTATAAATAAAAATGTAACACTAAAATGCACTTGTAACCCAAAAATGTACTTGTAACCTAAATATGCACTTGAAACCTAAAAAAGGGTCACTGATGTAAATTATAGGAACGGCTGGAAAGGTAAATAGACATGTATGCAGCAGATGTCAGGCGTCCTTCCAATGACTGGAAGCGACTTAGAAATTAAGATTTTCATGTTAGTTACGTAAGACTAGGATTTTAAGAATAAAGACCAGTTCAGATTTTGTACTCATTTAGCTTGGTTGTGTCCATTTCATTTGGTCCTTCGAGCATTCTGTTGTTTTCCCCCACCAGTGGTAAGAAACACAGAAATAATAAACCAGCACCTTAAAGTCTACGGAGTTGTAGCTAAAAAGGTTGCTAAATTTTTAAAAAACTCTGTTGTTTTCCCCCATCAGTGGTAAGAGACACAGAAGTTATATACCAGCACCTTAAAGTCTACGAAGTTGTAGCTAAAGGTTGCTAAAATTTCTTTTAAACTCTGTTGTTTTCCCCCATCAGTGGTAAGAGACACAGAGTCATAAAGTAGCATCCAGGCTAAAGAAGCTGGATTGCAAAAATAAAAAACCCTTGTTCTCCCCCATCAGTGGTAAGAGTCAGGGTATAATATTTTAAAATCTAACCAAAACACAAATTAGTGAAAGTGTTAGTTGCGTTTCCGAGGCAGACATCGGGAAATATATACAGCGTTTCTGAGGCTTACATCAGAAAGTGAGTGTGCTACAATTTTTAAAAGCGGCACCAAAAAGATTGACAGCAATCGGAGAAGAAGTACTGGAAAACTGAGGCGACGCCAAGACCAGAAGCCAGAGAGGGAGAGAGTAGCTGTACAGCGGCAACCACCACCAACAACAGCAGCCAACACCAACAGCAGCATCAAAGCGTCAAGGAGGAGATCGAGATAAGTGATCGATTAAGATACAAATAAGTAGCATTTAAAAAAAAAATGTTATTAGTTAAAGAACTAAAGGAGATTGAAGCTGGAATACTTTCCAGAGATTCAATCCCTATGTTAGAAAAGTCTACAAAAGAATGGACAAAGAAAACATTTGGTTGTTACTATAAAAATGGTCGGCTTCGATTTGGTATATACGATGATAATCGTACACCCGCAGAATTAATTAATGAAAGATTAAAACATCTTCAAAGGTTTCTGGATGAAACAATTGAACGATTAGCTACTGCCGGTATTGATGAGTGCATCATCAGGAAAAATAAAGTAGTATTTCTTTGGCATAGGATAATCGATGAAATAGGCGCGAATGATCAAGATAAAATCTTTTGTAATGATGACTTCATGGATATAGCATGGGACGTTACGAAATTAAGAAAAAGATTAGAAGCCAAAATAAAAGGAGACGAGAGTATATAGAAGATGAGGCCCAAGAAGACGAGGAAATAGATGTCGAGGGCCAAGAAAATGAAGTCCAAGAAGGCGATGAATTAGATGTCGAGGGCCAAGAAGATGAGGCCCAAGAAGACGAGGAAAAAGATGTCGAGGGCCAAGAAGATGAGGTCCAAGAAGACGGAGAAATAGAAGGTGAAGTCCAAAAAGACGAGGAAATAGATGTCGAGGGCCAAGAAGACAAGGAAATAGAAGACGGGGGAAAAGAAGCCGAGGACGAAACAGACGAGGACAATGAAAATGAAGAGGCAGAAATCTGCGAAAATCATGTTACAGAAACCTCAAGAAAACTAGACGTAGAATACCAAAAGGCCCTCAGAGACAACGTAGAAATCGCGCCGACTTTAGAGAGAGATGGGATTGAGTGGCGTTTTATTTCCCCGGCAGGACCTCACTTCGGAGGTATCTGGGAAGCTGGGGTAAAATCGATGAAATATCATCTAAAAAGGATAATTGGGGACAGCATCTTCTGATATTTGAAGAACTGTCAACCCTTTTATGTCAAATTGAGGGAGTATTAAATTCACGACCTCTTTATACGACTGGTAGCGATATTGATGAGAGGGAAGTATTAACTCCGGGTCATTTTTTAATTTGTAGACCAAACTTAGATGTTGTTAAGTCCATAACAGATGAAAGAATCGGGAACTTGGACAGGTGGAAATTAAGTCAAAAGCTAAAAAGAGAGTTTTGGGTTAAATGGAAAGAAGATTATCTGCACACTTTACAGCAAAGAAATAAGTGGAAAAGAGAATCTCAAAATATCGAGGAAGGGCAGATAGTCTTAATAAAATCTGAGAACTGCCACCCAGCAAGATGGCCTCTGGGAAAAATTGAGGAGGTTCATAAAGGTAAAGATGAAAAAGTGAGAGTAGCGAAAATTAGAGTTCAAAAAGGTTTGGTTACACGACTAATTAACAAAATATGTCCACTGATTAATAAATCAGAAAAGAAATTCACGCTTTTCAGACCTCCGAAAACCAGGAGTTATGTTAGCTGTGCTGGTGCTGTTTAGCCAATGGTCAAATGGGTAATCGAAAGCATTAACAGTACAGCTTCAATAAATTTAGATCCGAATGAAATATAAATTATAAAGTCTTCTTGGGATTTAGTTGTGTTTTTTTATGATATGGACACATATATTTTGCTTTGCTAGAAAGGAGTACAAGTTTAATAATAACAATAAGTTATTTATAGCACACACATCCCCAAGAATGAAGCGTGAAACTCTCAATTTATAGGCTCATTATATCATATGATGTTTGATATAATTGATGCAGAACAGGGTATATTGACTATTAACGCATATTGCACATATATATATTAATAGCAAGCCATAACATTCATTCAAAAGCGCATGAAACTGTTTTCTTAACATATATATAAATCATACAGCCGAAATAGACCAATTTAAAATTAAGTTAAAATAAATTTAAAGAATTAAAAGAACTTAAGTTCCATCATAGATCTGGGCACTTGTCCTCGGTCGGTATTGGTCTAATTATAATATTGATATTAATTATATATACAATAAGAAGAATAGTAGTAAGAAGAAAATTACAAGCTATAGCCTTTCCAAGCCCAATATAAAATGTTAAGATATTAAATGTTATGATATAAGCACGTCAAAAAAGACATTAACGGCCATAACCTGTTTAGGCCCCTGGCAGAATGTTCAAGCATGAACATCTGGCAGTCATTGACTATGTCCCGAAAACACACCGAAAGAGTGAAAGGACTATGAAATTTGATCTAAGCAAATGTATAAATAAAAATGTAACACTAAAATGCACTTGTAACCCAAAAATGTACTTGTAACCTAAATATGCACTTGAAACCTAAAAAAGGGTCACTGATGTAAATTATAGGAACGGCTGGAAAGGTAAATAGACATGTATGCAGCAGATGTCAGGCGTCCTTCCAATGACTGGAAGCGACTTAGAAATTAAGATTTTCATGTTAGTTACGTAAGACTAGGATTTTAAGAATAAAGACCGACCAGTTCAGATTTTGTACTCATTTAGCTTGGTTGTGTCCATTTCAGTTAGTCTAAAACAGATAGTTTAATGTCATTAGTAAACTCTACAAAAAGTAAAGAGAACTTTTACAAAAGTAGTTTAAAATGTATTTAAGATTTACTTTACCAAAGTTGTTTACTTTTTATTTACATATGTTGTTTATCTTAAGTGTTTCAGGAGAATAAAATGAATTAGGACTAGATATATGCATTTTTAATCTCGATTTCTATTTATATACAATTGCTTTGACTTTTGCAGCAACACACATGAGTGAATGCTGCTCCAATTTGCATTCGGGTTGAAGTAATTTGTTAATAGCAATCAAAATTTGATGAACTTTGTTCGAAAGTTCCTGACCAAGCATCAAGGTAGACAAATAATGGAAAAGTGAATGCCAAAAAAACACATTGGATTACGAGAATGGAACACAAGACTGAAATGTAAACAAGTCATGTCCTTTTGCCATAGCTCAAATCGAAGTTCTAGATGAAAATTGCAGTTGAAACTAATTCAATGCACAAATTACAGAAAAGTAAATTTCCATTTGAAAGCTGAAGGGAGTGCTGGGAAGGTAGGGAGGAGGACTGCGAGGGGGAAGGTAGTTAGCTTCAGCTGGTAAATGCAAATTTCTTATTGCTGGCTCCTTGAGCGACCACAGGATCTGAAGAGGGCGTGTGGGCGTGGCAGCCAATTGTATATAGCATTGGAAATCAAATTGAAAAATTGATTGCGAAAGAAGGCCATAATAATGGAAAAGTAATGAGACTGTCCGCAGCATAACAGAGAAAACTGATGGCAAGGACACTCTCTCTATCTATCTCTGTCTCTCCATATCTCCCTCTTTTTCTGTTTCTTGCTATGCTTTAGGATATCGCTTGAATTGAAGACGCAGTCTCAAATTTATCTATTGGATTAAAGTCCTTTGTGGACGTCATTATGGCCAATGCCAAAGACAAATTGGAAATTTATTGTTATGGAAACAGAAAAAGGAGCGAGAATGGGAGAGAGGGTAAGGAAGGAAGGAAGCAAAGGATAGTTGGCGTAAAGGTTCAGAGTTTGTTCCACTGAATATGCATAGTAAAAATGTCAATCAATGAACTGCAACCAACTGACTGTAAGTATCATGGGAGTGGAGAGTCCTGCGAGAGTTCTGTAGTGTCCTGTGACTGTCCGTTGTGGCTTCGGGTCAGTTTCGACAATAATTGAACATAAACATTGCATTCAAGTAGTAATTGTTAAAATTATTGTGCATCCTAATCTCCAAACGAACCAAACCGAACTAAAATGAACTCACAACTGGCCACAGGACGCACGTTAAAAAGGACATTTGTATGCTGAGCACAGCATAGTTTTTGGCATAGTTTTCCCAGGCAACGGGCATTTAAGCCGACTTCCATTTGCCACAGACAACGAAGGACAACGCTTTGTTTCAGTTTTGTTGATTCAAGGACTTTGCTCAACACACACACACACACACACATACGAAAAAATTGGGAGCAAGGAAGTCATTGAAACATCCAAATGGCTACAACTTGGAAAATGACAAACTCAAAATTCAATACGAAAATAATAAGTCAAAAAGGAGCAGCCATAAAGGATATGATTAAATAAGGCATGAGAACATTTCTTTATCTGCACAGAATGTCACCAAATTTAAATCTCTTATAAGTCATCTGTACATTTCAATATTTCTAGCTTCTTTATGTGCTGAATATAATTTTAAAATGTTATCTTTAAGAATATTTTAAAATTTCTATTTTAAAATGCAGTTTGTTTTCCTCATTATTTTCCATATTAAAGTTTTCAACATATGGTATAACATAAAAGACTCTCTATTAAATTCTATTTATTCATATTTTAAATTCTTATTTTAATGTTTTATTTGTTGTTTATAGCAACAGAATGTCAAGACATTGAAGTCTTATTTAAATCACCTTTCCATATCAACATTTCCAGTTCCTTTCCGCCTATAATATTTGATTTTCGAGACTCTTAAAATTGTATCTTAATACGTTTTGAAATTATTCTGTAAAAATGTTATTTGTTGTCTGTTGATTCAAACTTTATTTCTTTATATTATTATTCTATTTCGGATGGAAATAAATACATATTAAGCATACGTCTAGTTGACTTTACTTGCAAAGGAATGCAGCTGAAAAATATTTAAGGAGGCATGCATCTTTAATACATCTGCAACACAAATATTGCACGTTCTGGGAAGCTGCTCGACAGGCGCGCCCCTGTCCATGATTAGAAATAGGACAACAGAGACAGAGATCCTTTGAGAGAGCTGAAAAGACAGCAAGTGTTGGGAAAAACACACACAGGAAAATTAACACGTACTTTAGCGGAACTTTTAAGTGGTGGTGGCAAGTGCAACAAAAGTCGGAGTCGCGAATGCGTTAAGCAATTCGAATGAAAATCCGCAATGCAACGGAAGGAGCAAGGACATCTTCCTGTGTGTTTGTGTGGGAAACAAGTGTGGAAATTCCTGAGACACATAGCACATGTGGTCCGCACATGTTTGTTGTGCGGGGAAAAAACGATTGCCAAAAACGTGAGGAATTGAGGAATTTCCCAACCTGCAACTTAGACTCAGACTGAGACTGAGACTGAAACTGAGGAAAGCCCGCCCACGCCCACAGGCTATGGACTACAATTATGAGTACCTGTGACAGAGACTTGAGAGATATTGTGACTGCGACTGCGACTTGTGACTGTGCATTGTGAAGTTTTGCTGAGTTTACTGTGTGGCAATGAACGTGCCTCCAAGCAGAGCTGAGGGAACGTGGGAAAAAAGGATTTACGATGCTTATTTGGGCTAGAGACCTAGACCGAGAATGAGACTGAGACTCTAAATAAGACTGAGGTTGATGACGTGCCTGGTCACGGTCATGGTCACTGTTTTGTGAGTTTCATGTGCGGGTTTACCTGTTGCGTACACATGTTAAAAAGTCATCATAAATCTCTGCGGAATGGCAGAAACTCTGTGTCTATGCGAGTGTGTGTGTGTTTTGTGTGTGTGTGAAAAACATTTTCACTTTTCATGCGAGAGAGAAAGGTAGACAGACTTTACTCCCTCGCCGTGTTTGTCTTATCTATCAAATCTGTGTAAATTCCCGGCTTATCATGCAAAACACGTACCCACGTCTCTGATCCTCAGTCCTGCTCTCAACTCCTTTTGTGCAACATTTCGTTGCATAGCCTTTCCTTTTCCCTTTCCCGTGAACTACCGTATACTCGTAAGTATATCTCCTTTTTAGGCTTAGGCTGCCTCCGGATCACGCAAGAGCATCCTCTAATAATTTGTATAAATATTTATTTTTGCTACCGATTTTTATCCATCCCTCCCACTCACTCACACTCACACACACTATCTCTATCTGTCTCTCCTTTTAAAGGTGTGAAATTTAATACCACTTGCCTTTGATCGGCTACCGGGAAGTTAAGATCTTAACATCTATAAAGAGAAGGAAGAAAATGCAGAAACATCTTTGCTTTGCAAAAGGCAAATATGTTATTTATTGATTTGCATTCCATGTTGATTTTGTAATTTAAATTCAAATAATCGTAGTTGACACCTGCTATAGATGTGCAACATTCCCTTGTCAGTGGCAGCTGTCGCTTGTTGTTGTTGCAACTCAATGTGGCACGCTTCAAGGAGAAATAAGAGGTTACAAAAAAACACGCCTCATTGTGTGGCACATTGAAAAGTTCGCCTATTACAAGGTTTCCACTACAAAGCTTATGAATTTATTTATTTTACAAATATATAGACACGGCGTTAAGTTGGCTGCACTTGAAATTTTAAGGATATTATATGGAGTTTAAAAAACAAACCAACATAACGGGCGTTATTGTATACTAAAAAAACTAATTTTTAAAAACAAACATAATATTTTATAATAATTTAATATAAAAATATGTTTATAAAATGTATATTCCTAATTTATTTGGATGAAGCCGAAGGCCTTGCTGGATTTAAGTTCGGATTTAGATTAGTATATATATTACTATAGTTATATATGTTTTCGAAATATACTTCAAAGTCAACCAAAACTCTTAAGTTGATTGATTATGAATTTGACACTATTTTTATATTCCAATTAAAATGTATAAGCTTTTCAGAATATAAAACAAGAGATGACAATTTTAACTTGAATTTTAAGCAATGTCATGAATAAGGAAATTCCCCTAGAACAATAAAAGAAACTGAAACTCAAGGCAACTCGAAGATTTCGTCACAAAGAGATCTTTGCGGTAGGTTTAGTCAGATTTACTTGTATAGGTATATAAGTAATATCGATGAATCATGCCGGTATACACGTTGTTTCAACTCATTTACAAATGATTGACTAATCATGAATTACGCATAATCAATAGGGGCTCAACTAACTGTAGTCAAATGTTGCAGTTGCCATGTTATTTATATACATTCGCGTGGCATGAATACTTTGAATGGAATGCGCAACAAACTTCTTGTTTAACGTTTCCTTAATGAATACAAGTTTCAAGTACCGGATTTTGGTGTTACATGCATCATGCATGTTGCAGACTGCAACAACAATGCGCTCTTATACTCTTATACGCGTTACGCTCTCAAGCCAGAAAACGAAAACACAACATGTTTGACGGTGGTTCGAACCAAGCAAAGGCGCGCGCTCTCTCAATTTGAATCTGCTAGCTGAGTGAAAATAAGTTTACTTTGCTTGACTTTTATTTAAATAAAATATTTAATTTAAATTTTAAATTGTCTATTTTTATTTAATGGCAAAGTATATCATTGATTAATTAGAATTGCCTGTTTGAAAAGTGCAGCACGAGTCGCACTCATACATGTTCGACTGCTCACTCTTGCGCTCTCTCACTGTGAGCACTCGCCTCACCTGCCGGTATGAAGGCAACCCACCCTCATGCTTGAGTTGCGAGTGTAAGAAGTTGCGTGGCCAGCTATTTAAAGAGCTCACTTGCTTGGAGCTGGTTTAGTTGCGTGCGAGACGCGAATGCAAGAGCATCGTGAAAATAAGAAAAGCAAAAGCTATAAATAAGTAACGTTAGCGTGAGAATCGAAATTCAGTTAACGGCCACGGAACGGACCTTGCCACACACGATAAACAAAAATTCGTTAAAAGAAACAACAACAAAAAGTCGCTCAAAGTGTTTGTGTTTGTGTGTGTTTGAAGAAATAAGAAAAGCAACAAAAATTTCGCTTTATGCTCAAAATGAATTTTATGAGCATTAAAACAAAGTTCAAAATTATCATCAAGCAACAGCAACAAAAACAAAGTGAAAAGCTACAACTACAAATATAATCGAACTGAAACTTGGATTTAACGCATTTTGGATAAGAAAAAAAACGAAGGCGATACCAAAAATATAATATTTAAATAACACTAAATATTGGCAACAAAAAAAGGTAAGACTTCCCCCTTCCACTGATGAGTGCAACTTTGACCTTAATGAGAAGCCGCCTTGCAACTTGCAACTGGCAAAGTGCAACTAGAAATTGTCACAGACAAGCAACAACAACAAAAAAATGAAATGCATAAAAAAAATGTGAAATGCTCGCACTTAAATGAGTGCAACACGCGGGTTGTTGCAACAAGAAGGGGCAAGGGGCAACAACAGCGTGTAATGAGTTTGTTCAACTCGGCAATTGCAGTTGTTGTTGCTTGTTGCAAGTCTGTTCATATTTTTTTAAGGGTGGCAAGGTGCGATTGTAGCAGAAACATACAAGAACAACAACTTGCAACTGTGGCAGTGTCATGTGAAACTATGCAGTGGCAATTAAACTTCATTTTACAAATATTTATTTATAAATATGTTTTAAACAAGCAAATAAAATTTAGTAGAAAAATGTTCTATTTGCTTCTTTTTAAATCACATATTTTAAGTTTATTTTAAACTTTAAAAGTCAATTGACCAGTAATAATTTCATTAGACCTGAAAATCATATATGCAACTGCTGTTCTTTTTAATTGGCAAACGTGCAACACGCGAGTGGCAACAACAATAAATACATACATACATATATAACTCGAATATTTTTTATTGTTCATGCTCTTTGCTTATTTGGTGCAACTTGCGCAAAAATGTAAATTCCATAAAAAGATTTAATAAATTAATTAATTAATAAGCAACGGCTGCGATTTCGTGCCATATTGAAATGCCCCACACACAGCAACAACAATAAGAAATACTCAACTCAAAGACAACAACAACAAAAGACACTGCTGCTAGGCAACCAAGCAAGACAACAACAAAAAGCAACACACATAGTTAGAAGTGCGCTTCGAACTTCAGTTTGAGTCTCTCAAACGTCTCGCTCCCACACATAAAAATATATAAACTCAGTGCTAAACATAATTACAATAACAGCAACAGAAATATGAGTGAGTGAGTGAGTGCGTGCAGCACTTGCAGAGACAGTCAGAGGCAAAGACAGCAGAAGCAGAGCGTAGCTTTTGAGTGTGACTTTAAGTCGTAGCAAACTTTTAGTGTGGGCGGGGAGGAAGTGAGCGTCACACAGCTTTTTAATATGCTTATGTTTGTGTAAATGTGAGTGTGAGTGTGTTTGTGTTGTGCAAGGCGTGTGCATTGAAACTTTTGCCTATTGTTGAGCGACTTAAAACAGAATTTAAGTCAATTTAAGCGTGCAAATGTGAGCACAATGAGTGAGATCGAACCAAAGAGAGAGAGATGAGAAGATGAGAGAAAAGAAGCGATTTCAATTGATTTCTTTTTTTCTTCATTTTAGCAGCAACAACAAAAATGTCATTAGTGTTGTTGTTGGTAATTGAAACGAATGCGATTAACATAATTTGAAAAAACACGCTGAAATTGCAGTTTGAAGAGAAAAATTACAATAATTTCGGTTATTAGCTGATTGGTTGGCCATTAGTTGGTTGCTTGTTGTTGTTGTTGCAGTAAATTTAAAAGCCATTTAGTTATGTCAGTCATTTAAACTTGGACTTGGCAGGCAAAAAAAAACTTTGAGCATTAAATGAAAATTACATGAGCACACACATTACATAAAAATAGCCTAGGTTCCACTAACTTTCCCCTCCCTCCCCACATCAAAACATTTACAACCCACACACACACACATACACTGAAACAAAGTAAAGTTTCGTTTACAAGACAGATAAATAGACAACAAGGGGAGCATAGGCGAGTGGGAGTAGAGGGGGAAAGGGGAGCAGTGACGTCGTTTTCAACTATATTTTCCAATGTGCGCCTTTGGCTAATTTTAGTTTCGGAAAAACCCGCCCTTAAGAGGGGGAAAAACCAACTTACAAGTATATGAAAGAGAGACCATCAAATTTTATGGGCCTCGAGACAGAAGATGTTACTGCTGACCTACATACATACAAACAAACATACAAACAGACAGACTGTCAGCAAGAGGGGTGCGTAAGGGAGGTAGGGGGTGTGGGGAAGCGGGAGCATGCTGCAAGCGGAAGAAGGCAGCCTAAGAATGCAAGTCGCAAGATTTTCCTTTTACTATAAACAAACTGAACGAACACAAAAATAAAAGAGATGCTCAAGTTTTGTAATGGATGTTGTTGTTCTTGTTGTTGGTCTTGTTTTATGAATAATTTATGCACTTAATTGATTTTTTGTTTATTGTTTGCCACAGTTAATTAATTATAAACTTTTCCCTTACTTTATTTTCTTTGCAGTTGCACGTGGAACAAACTTAAGTAAAGAAAAGACTTTTTTGAAAAAAGAAAAACTAAAATGGAAGCCACAACAGCAACAAAAACAACCACAGCAACAAGCCACACAAAGCTGCAGCTGGAGGAGGATGAAGAGGAGCCTCAAGCGACAACAACAACAACCACAACAACAACAGCTACCATCATTGACATTCCAATGGCTCCTGCAAGTTGCAACAACATCTCCACCTCCTCATTTTTATCCAACTCAGCCTGCTCCTCATCCTATGACACGGATTGCAGCACGGCTAGTAGTACCTGCTGTACCCGCCAGGGGGAGCACATTTACATGCAACGCGACACGTTGCACAAGTTGCAAGTGGCAGCCCCAATGGCCACAACAGCAGCAACATCAACAACAGCAACAGCAGCAACAACAATTGCATCCACATCTGCAACTTGCAATCTGCAGACTTTGGAATCGGATGAGTTAATGATGCTCAAGTTCGAGCATCGCAAACATTGGCCATGGTTCATTTTGTTGATCTCTGTCATTGAGGTGAGTAATCGAATATATTCCCAACTCTAATTATTCTAAAGTTTGTCAGTTTCAATAGTCTCGACTGTTTAGTGTTCCATTCCCATCAACTTCTACTATCTAATAATGTTCCTTTCCAACTAATTTCAACTTTCCGTTTGTGTTATGTTTCCGTTTTCAAACACTACTCAAATTCTTTTGTGTTTCATTCCGGTGTTTCCGCAATTTGTTTATAACTCTTAGAAGCATCAGCTCTCATAGTTAATGCCAATGTACTATGTAATAGTTGTTGTAGTTGATAATTTATTATTATTATTGAATCAAAGAACCGCAAAATGCAATAAAATACGTTGAAGAGAACTTTACAAATTCTCAACTTCCAACTAAAAGCGATAAAATTTTCTGCTTTCTTTTGCGCATTCTTAAACGAACACACACACACGTACACGTAAACACACACACTCACATACAAGTACTATATTCACGCAGACAGCGTAAGAAGTTTTCCGTCTTCTCTGGCTGCCTGCCTGGCGCCCCCAAAATCGATTGTAAACAAGCTACAACAACAATAAGAACAACAAACACAAAAGCATAAAAACTAAACGAAAGCACACACAGACAGAACAAGACACTGAGTGAGAGCGAAGAGAGAGAGAGACAGAGAGAGTTAAGTTTCAACAAATGCCAAAATAAAGTTGGCAGGACTAAACAGTGTCTGTGTGTGTGTGTCTCTGCTTGTCGTTTTATGTGGAACACGAGAATTCAACGTCGCGTGCTCAGAAGCAACAACAACAACAAAACTACACATAAATCAGAACAACCCCAATTGGAACTCCAACTAATGTCTCATCTATTTTTTGTTTCCTTTACAGATTGCAATCTTCGCCTATGACCGTTACACAATGCCCGCCCAGAACTTTGGCCTTCCAGTGCCAATACCAAGTGATTCGGTTCTCGTCTATCGACCCGATCGTCGTCTACAAGTCTGGCGTTTCTTTAGCTATATGTTCCTGCATGCGAACTGGTTCCATTTGGGATTCAATATCATCATACAGCTGTTCTTTGGCATCCCCTTGGAGGTTATGCACGGCACGGCGAGAATTGGTGTCATCTATTTGGCTGGTGTCTTTGCGGGTTCCCTCGGCACCAGCGTCGTAGACTCTGAGGTGTTTCTGGTGGGCGCCAGTGGCGGTGTTTATGCCTTGTTGGCAGCACATTTGGCCAACATAACACTCAACTACGCGCACATGAAGTCCGCATCCACGCAGCTGGGCTCCGTGGTCATATTTGGTAAGTAATCAAGCAGCTCGATTTAGATTTGACCCCGAAAGAGAAAAGTTTTCCCAACTCAAAGGCTTTTAAAAGCCAGGATAGTCAAATAAAATTAAGTACTAACAGACTTAAAACATAAAGCTTTCTCGCCCGGGTGCAAATTTTGATAAAATCCTAACTTAGAGTTCAGACAGACTTATGTATAACCTAGTTCAAGTACATTTAACTAACCTTATTTTTCTTTATTTTGCTCTCTCTTTATAGTCTCTTGCGATCTGGGCTATGCTCTCTATACGCAATACTTTGATGGTGGCGCTACGCCGGCATTTTCCAAGGGTCCCCAGGTATCCTATATTGCTCATCTGACGGGCGCCTTGGCTGGCTTGACCATTGGCTTCCTGGTGCTCAAGAATTTTGGTCATCGCGAGTATGAACAGTTAATCTGGTGGTTGGCGCTGGGCGTCTATTGTGCATTCACCGTGTTCGCGATTGCCTTCAATCTAATAAACACGGTCACCGCACAGCTGATGGAGGAGCAGGGCGAGGTGATCACACAACATTTGCTGCACGACTTGGGCGTGTCCTAAGCAACAAAAAAGCAGTGTATGAAAAATCAAGGATAAACCAGGAGAGAAACATAGACAGCTAGACAAAAAAAAAACAAGTAGAAAGAGAAAAAGTAAAAGAAAAAACAGAAAAGTAGAGTTACAAAAAAAAAAAAAGTTCACTCGAATGATTTTAGTTCAAAACTAAATTCGAAATTCGTTCGGCTTCAGTTTTTCGTTCCGTTTCGTTCTGTTCCGTTATCGTAAGCGCGTTTCATTTCCATCACTTCACGCAAAGAAACAGAACAACAGCAACAACAACTACAACAGAAAAAACAACAAAGTAAACTACTCAAAAAAATGAAAGAACGGGCCGAAACGTGTAAACAAATGTTGTGATAGAACCAAAGACTGAATTTATTTTGCGTGTAAATCCCCTACCCCCACCCCCACCCTAATCCCTTACACCCATCTCCTACCCGCATCTATGAAATGAGAAATATGTAAACTATAAATAATCGCCTCTCGCTATGATTTCCTATACCAATTGTTTATAATTTTTATGTTTTTCGTTTTAATTATGTATTTATTGGCACCGTTTAGTTTGTCCATTTAACTTATTGATAGGATTTTGCGATTAAAGGCCTAATGAATTTGATCCGACAACCTTTGTTTATATTTATAGACTATTTAATTATTTAAATAAATAAACTGTAGACACGTATATACAATACATATATGTATAACTAGCGTATAACAAATTGTTTCAAATTGTAAATATTTTTAAGTCGCACACTAGTCAAAAGAAAGAAAGAAAAAAAAACAAAAGCAAAGGCAAAAACCACAGCAAACAATAATTAAATTACATTAAATTAATGCCACTTAATGCGTTCAAAATTACAACAAAGCAACAAATGCACACAAACACAAACAAACAAATGCAAACATATTTATTAATCCTAAAAAAAGAAAAGAAAAAACAACTAAAAACAAAACCGAAAAGCCAAAGAACATAATAATCAAAATACATAATTGTAAAAAAAAAATGCAAGCATTTTTTCAACATCAAATTCAAATCCTGAAATAAATTAAACATTTACGAATAGTTAGTTAGTTCTTGACATATTGACAAATTGAAATACTGACCGATAATTACGATTACTCAGACAGATATTCACTTGAATACTTCAAATGAAACTAAAACTGAAACTGAAACTAAATCTAAAACTAGAGCAAAAACAAAAACTAATCTAGCGTAAAAACTCAGCAAAGCGTAAGCCAAAAAACTCCCAACAACAAATAATAAAGCTAAGCTAAAGAAATAGTTGTGACCACGCCCCCTTCCCCCAAAACAACCTCCCCCCTCTCAATCCTACCCACAAAATAAAATAATAAATGTATTGTATTGTGCATGTCAAGAACAAGGCAACAAAATAGCAATGAAAAACAAATACAAGAAAATATATAAGAAAACAACAAAACAACAAAAAAACAAATAGAAATTTGAACAAAATAAATGTCTAAATTATAAATGAAAATACCATGAATGTTTATATTTATTTTTCAAAGACTGGGAATGGTGAGCCGAGTTAAGCTGAGGATGATGTTCCTGGGGAAAACATCCTGCCTCTTGGCACCTTTTGGTAGAAGGCACATTGAAAATTGGAAGTTGGCCTTAAGCGACTGCAATTTCTTTGGCAATAAGTCAATAACAAGCATGATAAGGAGTGTGTTTCTATTGAAAAAGGAATTTTAGCAGTAATTAAAGTAAATTTAAGGACTTTATTACTCAAAGAACTAAGTGTATTTCCGTCCTTAAAAAAGTGACTTGATTTAAAATTCTAAAAAATGTTAACAAGAGTGTTGACAATAATTTGCAATTTTATTATCCGTAATGACTTTTTAAAAAGTTTAAGTAGCAGAATATTCAGTATTTTCCTGATAAAAACCATCTGCCTCTTGGTACCTTGTGAAAGAGGCCACATTGAAAATGGGAAGTTGGCCTAAAGCGACTGCAGTTTATTTGGCAATAAGTCAATTGAAAAAAGAATTTTAGCAGTAAATAAAATAAATTTAAGGACTCAATTACTCAAAGAACTAAGCATATTTGCGTACTTAAAAAAGTTAAATGGTAAATGAGAGTAAGTGAGGAAAAGTGATATGGAAACGTGGAAAACTGATTTAAAAGTTGCTTGATTCTTTAACTGAACAATTCTAAAGAATGTTGACTACAGTTTTGACAGTATTCTGCAATTTTATTTACTGTAAAGACTTTTCAAAAAGTGTAACAGATGAATATTCCGTAATTATTTGGAAGAAAACAATTGTGCAACAAAGTATGCAACAAAACAACAACAACTACAACAATTCAAATCTGATTTACAAAGTCAGCAATAATTTCACTTGCAATTGAAAATGTAATTCCTTTGCTTAAAGTACAATTGAAGTACAATTTGTGCCAGGTGAAAGCATATTACTTCCAGCTAAATGCAGTCAAAATATAATCTATTGAATAAGCTTAAACGACATTTGCCATAAATTATTGACAATCATATTTATGAGTATATTGATGTTAATTAAACAATCAGGAATAATCCCGAATTGAGCATAATCAAAGAAGCGAAAAATGATTTTCGTGACATTTTGCCAGTCGGTTGGCATCCATAATCAGAGACGCTTGACTGCTTCTGCTAATTATTTGTGAATTTACATCTGATCCAAGTGAATTACATAATCAACACAGACAGAGAGGGAAATAGAGAAAGAGAGAGAGATAGAGTGAGACTTATACAGTCAGAAGTCAAGTGCAGATGGTTTGGGAATTTGTGGCATTGTCAGTACATTTTGGGGGCGAGCTTAATATAGTTTCTTGCCTTGTTGCAACCTGATAAGCAAATATAGCCAGAGATTTATGTGTAACAGCCACAGGCTGTGGCAGTAAGCCAGTGGCAGGATTGAGTTTGGAATCAAATTGAAATTCAGGCAAATGTCAATGACAGACGACGACGACAACATCAACACACAGAGAGAGGGAGAGAGAAGCCCAAAAATCCACATAAATAACGCGACCATCATCCAACGGGCGTCGGTCATCAAGTAGCCGCTTGCCCCATGCCCCATGCCCCATGCCCCATGCCCCATGCCCCATGCTTCAAGTTTTGTGGCAACGTCACCATCACAGTTGTGTCAGTTGTGTATCGAGTCAGAGTCAGAGCCCGTTCGGCTTGTTTTCTGCGAATGGCAGGTGCAACTCAATCAACGCCGCCGCCAGGCAGCATCTGGCGAGTCAGCGGGCAGTCGGATAAAACTCGAACTCTTGCAACGGGTAACGTGCAACGTGCAACGCGTTGTTGCCCCAACGCCACCTGCCACCTGCCCAAAACTTGCAAGAGCTTTGACTTTGACTTTATTTGGTCCAAAGGTGAAGCCTTTTTTTCTCAAGTGCCGCAAACTGAGGAAGCTGCATGGAAGCTTCATACTTTCAAGTGGGTATCAAAGATCAACGATCGTAAGAGGGCAAACTTAAGAGGTCCACCACACTCTCCATCTCCCTCCCTCCCTCCCTCTCTCTCTCTCTCTCAAGTGTGGCCGTTTCTTTAACAATATTTTTACAACAGGTCTAATGGTAACAAATAAACACGTTAGCGAACAGAACGATCATTTTTAAAGTTGCATCTTCACGCAATTCTGAGGCCATCTGAGAGCAAAGGAAATCCTATTCAGTTGCCAACTTTTCAGGAAATCTTAACTGTAAAGCTACTCAGAGATCTACCAAGATCTTCAGCTATCAGTTTTATGTTTTTTCCATACTGTCTTTAAGCCAATTTTCAACCCTTTTCAATGACTTTACCATAAAGGAAACGAACTTCCTTAAGTTGATCGGCCTTAAGTAATCAATAGCTCAAATTTGTCTTCTTTAAGTATTATTGTAGTTTTTCAGGAAATCACAACTTTAAAGATACTTATAGTCGAGATCTGTGTTTATTTGTAGTATAATACTTTGTTGCAACTTTCAGCCAATTTTCCACACTTTTTGATATCTTTCTATATTTCGATCTTAGGAAATCTTTCTTTAATAACTAGTTAATAGATATCAGCAGCATAATTGGGATCTTTCCTCGATTACTATTCCTATGGTTAATGAATTGGAAGCTAGTTGTCGTATATTTCTAGTTGGTTTCAAAAAGACTAAAATCTATTGCTAAAGCTAAACTATCAAATTAATCTTCAGAAAAAGAATTCATTATTCTTCAGTCACTTTCTACGACAATCAACCTAATTTTTAATGGAAAGCTACTTTCCTGTATTAAGAAAACTCATCAAAGTCCTTAAAATCTTAAGAAATATATGCTTAAGCTTCTTGAAATGACATTGAAATGACATTTCAAGTTTCTAAAGAACCTTTCAACTCATTTCAACTCTTTATATTCTCTTCCAGCTGTAATTGCCCTGAAGAAATCAAAGTAAACTCTTTAAAAAATCTTAAGTAGCAGACGTTTTGTTTTGGATTGCCTATGCTACCATTCAGTTGGGCACTCAACAGACAAAGGACCACCTCTTAGCATGGCTATCAAAGCGTATCCTTATCAGAAGAGTCCTGAATCTCACATAACAACTGCATAACCGAAAAAGTCATTTGATGTGACCCTGAATAGCAATTATCCCTTCACAAGTAGCAAGGGTAATGAAAGGTAATGTGTTCCAGCATGAGGTTCCATCATCCATGCTTTTCTCGCCCCGCATTTGCACTCAATTAGGTGGCTATCAAACTGTTTGACTGTTTGACTGTTTGCCTGTTGTTTACCTGAACCCAAAGAGCCCATTGAGACAAGAGAGTCAAGAGTCGGCTCCTGAAGAAGAACAGGCAAATAATCAAGTAGTCTCTCCATGGGGCGCTAATTGACAGAGGGAACTGCCAAATGAGAGAAACTAAGGGAAGGAGTAAGAAAGACAGACAAAAACAGATACGACGTACTGAAAGAGACAGCAAAAGTCAGTCTTTATCATCATATATCGTAACCAAACAGAAATTTAGAAACAAACAGATTGCCGTCATGGCAGGATAAGCTTAAGACGCAGTGCATCACCTCCATTCATATAATACCGCACCAGACGCTGCTCTCGCATAAAACCCAGACTTTCATAAAGACGCAATGCTGCCTTGTTGGTCAATTCTGTTTCCAAAACAATCTCATCTGCATCTTGGCCAATCATCACATCAATGGCCTTCTCCACAAGAGTTGTGCCAATCTTCAACAGACGATAATTGGGATCCACAGCCAACATGGCAATGTAACCTTGCCACATGCAACCCAAGTATTCCATCTTGCAGACAATCACACCCACATAACGTTCTTCATGTCGCGCAAAGATACAAAGTTGTGGCCAATTGTAGACAAAATAACGATAAGTATAGATGGAATATGGTTCAGAGAGTTCCTTCTCGATGAGGCGTTGAATATCCTTTAACTCGCTTTCCTTGTTAAAGATTGTATAGCTAATCTCTGGTGTTGACTGCTGAATATCCTTTGTTTCGCTCATTGTTGTTTCAACACATTTTTAAATAACAAACGGAATTGGGAAAATTTCAAAACAGACCTGTCAAGTCAACTGAAAAGAAAACGACCTTGTAGACTTTTCCCCAGGTGTGGACTGGAGTTGTTGGTGGTGTATGGTGGGTCACAATATATCCTGTAAATCGTGAGCTACGGCAATTAAGCGGCACACCCAGCCAGGCACCAACTGGTAATGGCGTTGACAACTCCACACACACACACACCCACACGCACACCTGGGGGATTTGAGCATGTGAAAATTATGAAAATGTCTGACAGGTGCCCCCCCCACCACCACTAAAGAAAATCCTTTGTTGTCTGCAACAGCCACATGGGGAAGTCAGCATGCTAAATTGCCATGAAGCACGCACAACTGGTAAGGATCAAGGAGCCAAAGCTTCTGTGTAAATGAAAACTAATTCCGTCTATTACCTGGCGTTGATTGTCCTGCGAGCGAGTCCTATTCTCTGCTGTCCTGTCCTGTCAATTTCACAATCCAAGCTCTTGATGAAGCCACAATGACCTCATATATGGCTAAAACGACTTGTCCGGCCAGTTGACTGTCGATTGCAACAATGGCAATTAACCTAAAAGGCGACATTAAAAAGGACACGGCCCATATCCTGCGCCTTGCCATGAAATTCAATATGTCGCTGCTGCTGGCGACATTATTTTGGGCAACTCTAAGAATAGATTAACCTTAACAGTGCCCGCAGTTCGTGGTGTGCCCCTCTTTGATTTTGTGGCGCCTCAGCATATTTTTTTGTGGCACATTTAATATTGTTTGCCATGTCCTTGCCATATAAATGAAATCCTTGCAGATTCCACGCTATTATTATGTACCACATGCCACAATTTTTCATTGTGTTTCCTGCATTTTTGATAATTACTTAACGTTTAATTTCTAGCTTTTTCCTTGTGCTTTCGTGCTTTTCACAGCCAGGTCAAGTGGGCTCTAAGCATATTCAGGCCACAGAAATTAATTACACCAGGATACTCGACTGCCAGGACACTGCAGTGGCTCAAGTGTTTAATGAAGCGGTTAGCGAGCAAAAAATCAAAGTGCTACTTGCCACAAAAAAAAGGGAGTGCAACAAATTTCCATATTTGCCAGGCGCCAGGCGTCGAGTGAGATAAGTGTAGAGATCCTGGCAAATGGCCGGGGTTACCTGGGCAAGTGGGAAATGGGAGAGAGAGTGGAGGTATTGCAGTTTATTAAAAGTTAACTGCAAATAGCCTTCAGGCCCTCGCACACAGTCTCAACTTGTCTTTGTGCTGAGTTTACACATTCCTGGTCACAATATTTCAGTGGGCCTTATGACAGGTACAAGAGAGAGAGACCTTTTGATAAGCATGCATTGGACATGGACAGGCAGCCACAGTTTCTGTTCCACAGTCACAGATAAAAGAGTCGCTGTCTCTGACTCTGAGATACTTTTCCACATGGTCGTCGTCGTCGTCGTCGTCGTGGCTGTCATCAGAGAAACAAAAGCCAAAGTCAGAGCCAGAAATGCAGGTTGATTTCAGCGTCGCGTGGGACGCAACGTTCGCAGTTTACATGGTCACCTGGTTCACCACATCTCCTCCCTTGGCCAACATTCGCATTGTTCGCCTCTTCAGTGGAATTCCTGGACAACTGGACAACTGAGGCAACAGAGGAGTTGCAGTGTGCATGAAGCGTGTGTGCATGAATATGTCAATGTAATGATCTGCTCGTTGTACTTTGTATCTGCTGCATTACATAAATATTAACTTGTACTTTTTATAAACATGTTTGCGGCTCTGCCTCAGTCAACGAAGGACAAGCTGCCACAGTGTGTATCTGTATGTGTGTGTGTGTGTTGTGCTTCGTTCTCCTTCTTATTGATATGATTTATTTACTGACTCGCCATAAGCTCTGTCAATACTCAAGCCATACGTATTCAGCTCAATTAAAATGTTATAGCAACTCTTACTTCAACTCAATTTTAAGCTACGATTTCCGAAAAACTTAGTCCAACAACATTTGACTTGTAAAGTTACCATATCAAAGGTTTACCAGACTTTAAACTTGGCTTACTTCGTAAGAACTCATCCGATTTCATCTACATTTGATTCTACATTTAAAATTAGTTCGTTTTCAAAAAATCATTCTTTCAAAACTTCTGAATATAGTTATAACGGTCCCCTTTAAATTAAAGTCTAAAATTTTTAAATCTCGAGCTTAACGCCACTTCCTTTCAATTTTCAGACGTCACACTTTATTTATAAAAGCTAGACGAACTCTAACAAATTAGCGCGTCTAGCATTAATCAGCGTCAATTGAATCCTTTGTCCAAGCAGCACTTTTTGCTTCTATTCCCTTCCTGCCATGGACACTCCCTCAGCCCCAGTTACAGCCCCAGTTGTAAAAGGTCGCAGTTGGGCCAACAGTTTATTTGCTTATATCATTTTTGGCTAACAACGTTGTTTTTTACCCCTCAATTTTTTGTCGCCCTTTTTTTGCGTGACAACGCCTGACGAATGACTAACGGTGAAATATGCTCAAACAAACATAAATTCGTGTCCGTTGGGATTTGTTAGCTGAAAGAAGCAGCACGTCAATGGGAACTGGTCTGATGCGTTGGGGTTTGGATTTGGAATGGGATTCGGGACTCGGGATCGGGCAACTGTGAGTGAGATGTTGACATTCGCCCGTCAGGTACATGAATACAGTAGCAGTAAAAAGCCAAGGTGCAACGCTTTGTTGACAGCGACTGTGAGGATGTGGAAACTGACAGGCAGGTTGGTTGCCTTGTCCCAGGTGCGTGCACGTAACTGTCATGAAAATTCTACAGTTTTTCGCATTTCACTGTCAAAGCACTGCCGCCCCGCTTTGTCACGCTAAGAATACAACAACAAAAAAAGAACCAACTGCTCTGATAAAGATGGCTACACGCTAACAGATTTTGTTATCGCTGCTAGAAATTTTTAGAAAAGTTTGCGTGTGTGTTTTTGATCTCAAATATTTAACAGTTTCTTACAACTTACCACATATTTCAACCTTGTCTTTTGGATTTCCGCGATTGTGCAATCAAACAACACAGAACATAATGATGTAATCAATTATTTTAAAAGACTTTTACAACCGACGCGACGCAACGCTAAATAAGAATTTTATGACCAGTGTGTCCACACTAACTGCATAGCGAAGTATTGCCACTAAGGCTTAAGCTCAGGTGGCAACGCTGAATTTTGACGAAGAATGGCACAAAAAAGAATACGAAATGTAAACAATAAAAACTTGGTTCTTCTCTTGCTTTATTTATTTTGTGATTATTCAATTATGTACAAAATGTACAAAGTACAAATATATGTATATATATTTATTATATTTAATTGGTGCTTCTGTATTCTCTAGAGCTGGCAGTGATGATTTTATTCATAAGGGCAGTTGAAAATGCTATATTTTAAATTGAAACCGATCTTTATTAATCTTTCAACTTATCTACTTTTCCGATTTGAGGTAGTCTTAAGATTACTCAATGTATATGTAAGGCCTGCAGTGGAACAGTTCTGCAAAATTTAGAATAAACTTTTGGGCTTTTCAATTTCGGTATCAATATAGCATTTGTTGTTTGTTTTTTCTTTATTTTACAGCTTCTTAAGGGTTAATTTTTAAATAAACTTGTGGTCTTCCTTATGCTTAATCCTATAAAAGTCTTTAAATTGTGATCTGCCAATTTCGAATCCCTTGAGCATCAAGTTGTATGTATGTATCCTAATCAGTTCAGATTTCTTGTAAATACATAAGATATTCTTATCAATTTCAATTTCATCATATTTTGTACTTTAAAACGAAGCGTACAATACGATGTTCTTAATTATAGTCGAACAAATTGCGTTGATTCCATATAGAAGACGATTGTCTATATTGTACAATACAAATACATATACACATCGTGTCTGTACATATATTGCACGCAGTAAATTAACTTAACAAAACGATAAACTATTAACTTATTCACTGTCCAGTTGGCAAACAATAAACTAAATAACAAAAACTTCAACGAATCAAAAAATAATATAAGCGAAAACAAAAATCCATAATCCTGATTTTGATCTTGAGGGAATCAACAAAAGACAAACGCGGCAGCTTCTTGTTATGCTCGGAAGTCATTGTAGTATGTCTCGGTGACGCGAATCTTCTCCACACGCATGTTGAACAGTGTCACACCGTTGAGTATATTGAAGGCAACGGCAAAGACGACGAGGGCCATGTAGGTGCCCAGGGCAATCCACCAGAGAAGCTGCTCGTGCAACTTCTGCTCAAAGTTTTTCAACACAAGCAGACCGATGGTAAGACCTGCCACAGCCCCAGCCAAATGTGCTACATATGAGACAGACGCTGAGTTTACGCCTACCTGTAAAGGCAACGCATCCTCTCCAGCGTAACGTGCATAGATGGCAAACCCAAAATCAAAGGAGGCTGCAAGGGAGAAATTAAGAAAGGAACTGCAAACAGTTGAAGCCGAAAAACTTACCAAAGATGAGTATAAATGCCAGGCGAATGACGCCATAACGCATCTGGTGATAATTGAGCAGCACATTGGCCAGATGTGCCGCCAACAAGGCATAGACGCCGCCACTGGCGCCCACGAGATACACCTCCGGATCAAAGATGCTGGTGCCTAGGGAACCGGCCAATACGCCAGAGAAATAAATGCAGGCGATGCGCGAGGATCCGTGTACCATCTCCAGTGGCAGACCAAAGAGCAGCTGAACGGCCACATTGAATCCCAGATGGAACCAGCCAGCATGCAGCACCATATATAGAACAAATCGCCAGATCTCATGACGCTTATCAGGTCGATAAATAAACATCGAGTCGGTGGGTATTGGACCCGTTGGTGCCGCTTCTCCCGCGACCAACGTATGATACACAAAGAAGCCCAGCTAAAGCATAGAAATTTAGACAGAATTAAAGTATACCCATATGGTTATTTACCCACCTCAACTATTGTGATCAGGATTATGAAAAAAGGCGGCGGGCAGCATGTATAACGATCTGCATAGTATTTACGATCACGCTCCTCCGGCAGCACCTCCACGGCAACCGCGTGCACCATCTTCCTGAAGAGCGGCGGCTCACTGAGCACCAATTGAAAGTCGTTCTCGGAGCACACTTCACGATCCCGCTGATGTACGGCGCATTTGAAGCTACGCGTTCGCTTGCCGCTCATCTGTAAACACCGGAAAAGTCATGGATCATTTAAAGTTTACATCGTTTCCAGATGGAGACGGTCTCAAGTTGAACAAATTTTAATTTAAGCTGTTAATAATTTACCAAGAATTGAAAGTAGTCGAAGTAAATCTCAGAGAAATTCACATTAAATTAATTTTACAAACTTCAAAGTTGCTATAATTATTAACAAAATATTGATAAAATGTCAGAGTAAAAATCTTAAGAGATGGGGCGTTATAAAGGGAAGCCATGGGAAATATCTGAAATATGTCCAATTAGTATATCTAGGAAAAAATCTGCAAACATAAATCTTTAGCCCCAAAACTAAACGATCCATAAAATTATGAATACGAGTGTACGAAAAAATAGAAGAAAACAAAAGCCTGCTACGAATGATGACTAGCTGAGTTTTTAGGATTGGAGCTGGTCTAGCTTGGACAGATGGACTGTGAGACTTAATAATTTTTATTATGTAATTAAGATGTTCACAAAAGATGCGAACGGGGCGGGCAATTAAGGCGCTCATAAAAACTAACAGCAACTAAAAGTCGAGGGCAACAACAACACGAAAATCTGCAAAAAGCCGGAAAATGTGTATTGTGTTTAATTAAAAACTGAGACTCTGCGACAGACAGACAGACAGCAAGAAAATCCAAATGAAGCCTACGCGCAATTAAAATTCACGATTACAAAACGCAAAAAAAAGTGAATATTACAATTGCTATAGGGGTAATATACCCTGTAAGCAAGTAAACAGAAGTAAATAACAAGGACTTGCTATGTAAACAAATAATATTACTTTTAACGTACATATAAAGTTTAGTTTATACCGTTATAACGTAAGCCATGTTCCATTTGTAAACTTAGCATACCCCTTTTAAACACTCATTTCTTTACAGGGTATATACAAAAAATACACAAAAAGCCAACTGCAAATTAAGCTTGCAAAACTAAAAGGCAAAAAGGAAAGAGACGAACAAAATAGTTACTTCCGCTAGTAACCACTACGTTGGTCTCTACGGGGCCGTGGGAGTTAACAATTGTCGCTTCTAGTTAGCTACACGACAGTCTAATATTAGTAATTATCAAATTTGTTTAATTGATAAATCGCCTGCGGGAAATTAAGTACTAGCAATTGTCCTCTTCATCTCTCACACCTACACAATTACAACAGTGTGGCAACGCCACACTACACACACACTCGCACATACACAGAAGCAGTAAACGTACGACACACAATTATAACGGCATTAATTTATTAGATAACGCGCTCATTGAATATTCAATTGACAAATCGTGAAAAAAAAAGAATAACCTGATAAAGAGCAATTGTAAATAAAATATTTGTGTATTTTACTTAACACCATACTTACGCAATGTATTAATTTTGTTTAGCTTGGCGCGCTTTTATCTAGCGGCTCTGACACAAATCCCAGCGGTAATAATTATCTTATCGATGTGCACAGCTTACTAACATAATGCTTAATATTGCATTAAACAATAATTAACATGCAATATATACATAAAACACTTAATTTATAACTTGCGTGGAGTTCAACGCCGTCGTTGCTTTTGTTTCCCTTTGCTTTGTGCCAAGTTTGCGATCTTTGCTTTGCATTTTGCCCACACGGCAAGAGCTGCCCACTTACTGTCAATGCAGCTGATGCCCGCCCAGGGTTGCACTACTATTCTCCTCTTTCTGTTGTTTCTCCAACTTCCCTAAATCGAGGATTCAAATAGGCATATTTTACTTCCGATTTGTCGTTTCTACGTATTAAATTGTTAGCTGTTGACAATAAGCCAAGAACAATTGGAACACCCAAATGCATTGTGAGGCGATGATAAATCTGGTTTGGCCAACATTACAACAGATCAAACGATGTGGCCGGCAACAAACAAAAATAGGGCCAATAGTCGCTGACGCTGACGCTGCCGCCGGAACATTTCTAACAAATAATTGTTTATCATTTGTTTTGTGACGTGCACGACGGGTGTGCGAATTACATTCAAGCCCTGGACACTGGACACTGGACACCAAACGCTATCCTTGCGGCCGAGCCTGATAATGACATTACCCAGCAACAACACCACATGACGTCACTCAGGCGACAATCAGGTAAAATGTTGGATTCTCGATCCATTTTCATTTAACTGAGTTAAACATATGTATGTATGTGCGTACATACATTCTATTTGTGATTCATTCACAAGGACGAAGGTGATATGTGTGGATGTGGCAACGTTTTTAGGTCGCAAACATAAAGCGACAAATTGACGCAAAACATTTAACACACTCCCCCGACACCAACATCCACGGCATGGTCAACATTGGGACAGATGGACGGATAGACGGACGGACAGAGAAACGCGCTCACCGGTGCGACCATGGCGGCGTCTCTTTTTATGAGGAACACCTAGGAAAAAATTCCTTTGAATTACGTGTGTGCCCTGTGTGTGTTTTTTGTTTAGCCATAGGCTATGCGCAAAAAAGGACACCTTCTCTCGCCTGGCGACACCAGGGTACGTTGTGCACTCCATTATACATTTTATGTGCCCTCATTCACTGTGTTGACATTTTTATTCCAGGCAGTTGAGCAAAATATTTATAAACTGCCCGCAGTCGGCATTTTTAAGCTGATTTCGTTATCCCCTGGCCAATAACCTATAACTGCATAAGCCTGGATTGGTTGGCACTAAAGCATTTAACTTGGCCAAGTTAAGGTCTCTTGTTTATTGTCCTGTAACTTTAGGGAACACCTTGCAGTAGCAGACTGATTCCTGGGATTCTCTGGCCAACAATATTTATATCGCTAGCATCCGTTGGCACTCAAGCAGTTACCCTGGTCAAGTCGAGGTCTCTTGTTTATTGTCTTTGGCAGCAAAACCGCCGTCATCCTGAGGGCAACACCTTGGAGAAGCATCTCGCTTACCCGATCATCTAATTGAATAACAATATTTTTACAAGCCGGCAATTCAATTTGCATTGTTTGCCCAGTCAAGTGCATTGCCGCAGGTGAAAATGGTAACTCAAAATGGTATCTCTGCCATTTTGTAGTGTTTGTTAAATCTTTATAAGCCAAGCTGAAATGGCTGTAGGCACTTGTTCGTGTTGCTGGATCCGTCCAGGCCGCCCAGTGCGCAGTGTAATTACCACGGGGAACAGGCCAACAGTTTTCTCAGTTCATTTTTTTGTTCGTTGTCTTTGTCGGTCTCTTGGCGTCTACTAATTATCACATTTTTACTCATTAAAGTCACATTTGCCTTGCAGGACCTGACGCTTAGTTTAGCTACTGGCTACCGTTGGATAATTATAGGCCAAAAGGATGATGGACATGGAGATGGCAATGGCCATGGCTGAAGCCTTCTCATCGTTCTTTGCGTAGGTAATCAACCTTTCAACCGTTTTGCTACTGTTAAAAGGCAACTGGATGGATGAGGATGAGGCTAATGATGATGATTGATTAGGCACTGTGCAAACCAATCAGGAATGAGCTTCTCCTCGTCTCTTTGCCACTGCCGGCTGCAAGATCTAAGCAAATGCAACGCGTGCCAGATAAAACAAACAGCAGCAGCAGCTGTAGACGGAGTCGTTGTTGAATCTGAATCTGAACCTGGAGTAGAAGCTAAACAACAAATCGAAAACTGATTTGGAGCGGAAGTTCGTTTGCACCTTTCTGCAATTTCCTGTATGCCGCACAACAACAGCAACTACAACAACAACAACAACGTCACAACACACAGTCTGTGGCACAACACGCATCTAAAGACTGTAAAGACTTTATTCGCGATTGCTTTGACGTTTTGGCCTTTGACGCCGCAACTATTGTCTTGACGAAAGGAATTGAGATTTTGGCTTTGTATGCTGCAAATCAAAAGCTATGGTTGCTATATAGATTAAGATTGCCCTGCCCTTTTGTACATAATGTATAAATCAGAACGAACGGGCGCCTGCAAGGATATGTGTACGATTTGTGTGCACATATGCAAAGCCAAGGAGCAGCTGCTCTCGTCGTCGTCGTCGTCTGTGTTTGATTTGCGATTCGAGGCTGGCGGAAATGGAATGACACGCAAGGCACAAAGGCAACCTCCACTTCACGTCATTGTTTGGCATAAGATTGGCAAAATGAAAATGGAAATAATACTATATAAGACTTCATTCCACTTAGCGCACGCATTGTTGGTCCGACTAGAAGCCAAGGGGCGTGCCTGCCCAGAACTAGAAGTAGGCATATTTGTACATATGAATGTATGTGAGTAGTAATCCGATATCAAAATTTTTTTTTATTTGAATTTGGTTTTTTTTTTCAGAGTTTTCCGGTCGACTGCGCGTACGCACACAATCAGCGCCGGCAGCTGCCGCATTGCTGCTGTTGCAACAAGGTGCAAACATGAATAGCGCGTGTCTGCATCCTAGAACTAAGCGACATTTCTAAATGCTCTGCACTTGATGTCTAATTACCAACGAGTTCGCTTCTCCTTCATTTTTGGGGTTCACAGGTTAATGATGCGCGCCCCGTGCCCGCAGAGACGCGCGCTTCCGCCAACACACGTTGTCGTCACAATTATGTGAGGCACTTGAGCTTGAAGTGCAGGAACAGCTACAGGGCCGAGCCACCTTCAACTCCACGACGCACGCTGGTCAGTTTCATTGACCTTTAACCAAAAACTAATTCCCAAAAAAAAAACAAGAAAGAAATGTTATCTACAGCACACCGAACATTTTATACGCTTGCAGAGACCTTTAATCAGTTTTTAAGTGATTGTTCCTATGTTGTATCCTATTTGTATGTATTTCTATGTGATATCAAGTTGTAGCCCGATTTAAATCAAATAATATCAGTACACACTATCTGTGAGAATGGTTGAGATATCTTAAGAAATAACAAAGCACTTAATACTTAAGGTTGTGATCCTTTGGAAGCTATTTGCTATAGTCAACCGATCCGATAGTAGGGATAATAACGGACTAATCAAAAATATGCCTTCTTTAATGAGTTACAAACTTCATAACAAAATTAAAATACCCTCTGCAAGAGCATAAAAAACAGAAGAGGGAAATGTAGATAGATGTACTTTTTGGGTGTTTTAATGCCGTCATAAATGTCAGGTGCGTTGGCCATTTAAATTTATTCAACATAATTAGTTGTGGCCATTACCGAGGCAACTGTGAGGCAACTAATTTCATTTAAAATCGTGGCAATACCAACATGACTAATGAGCACAGCAAGGACACGCCGCAATGGCCAAAACAATTGGATTTCTCTGTCCCCTTTTGCCTCCCTTTTCCCAACACGTTTAAAGTTAAAAACAATGGGAAATTGTGGGATTTATACCTGATCCAATGGAAAAAAATGCATAAGCGATTATTTTTAGAAAGATAGGAAAAGCAAAACGCGTTTTTGCCGCAGGACATTGATTGCCGAACCCACACAGTTTCCTCACTAAAATGGTTTAGGACACGTTATCAGCACATTTCGTGACTATGGCAAAAATATTGAAGAGAGAAAAGTGAGCACACACAGAGAGAGAGATAGTGTGTGAGTGTGTGTGTGTGTGTGAGAATGTGGACAGTTGCAGTTGGTGCTGTGCCATTTCATGTTCACATCGTTATCCTTGCCCCGGATGCACAACAATCAAAATAAACTGCTGCCAAATTGACCATTGACCAAACATCGTCAGCAGCAACAGTAGCAACCTCTCTACCTCGTCCCGCCCCCCCAATCCGCCTTCTGCAGCCGCCCACTTTGGCCATCTTTGGCATTGTCACGTCCTTGGCATGGGCCACAAGTCAAAGCGAATGTTGAAGCCAGTCGAGCAGGAGCAGAAAAACATGAATTTTTACTCCACTTGCTCTGTATTTTCCTCATCTTTTTTGTGTCGGTGTGTGTCTGAGTATGTGTGTGTGTGTGTGTTGATGAAAAGCAACCAAGCAGTGACAATGGAAAACTGTTATCTATCGAAGAATATGAAGGACTTTGTTAAAACGAAAACTATCATCGATTGGCTTTTAAGCAACTTCGAATACGTTTACATTTCGCAATTTCAAAATGGAACAGTGAATGGAATACAATCGAATGTTATCTGAGGAAGAATGAAAAGAATAAGAAGAAATAGCTAATAGGAAAATAGAGAAGTTAGCACTCTATAAAATTATTATGTGAGAAGACTTAGAATGATATTATTTAAAATAATCTTAATCTGACAATGGATGCTATTAAATATCGAATTAAGAAATCTCTTTGGTAAAAATCGAACAGAATAATGAATTAAGATTATTCCAATTGAACTAACACAACAATATTACAATAAAAGACTCGAAACAGAACTAAAAGAATCCCAAATAATACCCTAAATTAGGAAAAACTAGAAGGAAGAAAACTCAAAATAAGAAAACCCTTAGCTGGAGTAAGGATTCTTAAATGGTATCTTAAGTTAGCTAAAAATGCCATTAGTTGTTAAAGAACTAAAGATTAAAATAAAAGATAAACGATCTTATATTCATCTTTTAAGGAATTGCCCTATCATAGATAGACATAGATTATTAAATGATATCTTAAGTTAGCTAGGAATGCCATCAGTTATTAAAGAATTCAAGATCGAAATAAAAGAACAATGATCTTATATGTATTCATATTTTAAGGTGCCCTATCATAGTTAAAGAAAGGGTTTTCTTTAGTTTATCATCAGATTAATAATTGATATCTTAAGTTGGCTACGAATGCCATCAGTTATTAAAGAACTTAAGATCAAATTAAGAGGAGCCAATATCCTCTAAGTGTAGAAGAATTAACAGCCTAAATATGATCTCAAATGAACTATTATGGAGCCTATTCACACCTTAATGTCGACTGTTAAAAGTCTTTGGCGTATTTAACTGGAAAATGGCTCAAAGGCAGCCGTTTGGCAATTGCAGTTGCAGTTCTCTCAAGTTGCCGTGTGCTGTTTTTTATGTTTCTTTATGCGATTTGCGATATTATTGTGGAATAATGAAATCGCTAAGAGATTCCAATTGAATCTGCGCGTCGCATAGACCATTTATGGATTGGCATTGATTTAATACCGCGTTTGCAGCCAGCAGCCAGAAGCCAGCCGTCTGATGACTCTCGTCCCCCGAGGCCAAGGCGCAAGGCATTTTGCACCTTCCAATGCAAGCAACAACTGGTGGCTCCAAAGTCCGCAGCTGATCTGATTCCGCCGCCTATCAGTGCTGAAAATCAGCGAGAGAGCAGACGCCACCAGGCTGTGTTGGGGGACTGTGACTGGAGTGACTTGAGGATGATGGCAATGTTTATTCAATAAACCCGATCGCAGACCCGAGACGTCGCCAGCTGGCCAGCCAAACATTCCACTCCGTTGCAAAGCCAGGCCAGGCAGCCAGGGCAAGCTGTTTCCAAGCTGCTTCCAACCTGGCCAGACATTCCCCATTCAATACAAGCCGCAGGAATTTCTTGGTGCGTGCTCGGCACAGGTTCAGCTGGTTGGAACATCAGCTTCTTCATCTTCTTGTCTTTGGCGTCTGCCAGCTGCACCGACGTCGTCGTCCACTGATTATGATAATGGAAGCGTCTTGTGACTTGCCAGTTGAGCTGAGTCTCTGCCAATTGCTCGTACACTCGTACATTCGGTATGATGATGATGATCGAAACGCTTGGCAGCTCCGTTGACTTTCTGATTAATGCAAGAATTCTCTTCACGGCGTTCCTCAAGACTTTTGTTTTTTTGTGCTGTTCCCGGTGATCGGGCTGCAATTAAAAGCGATGTTACCCTTTTGGATTGGGCTACTAAATGGCAAGTGTGCAAATCATTATAAACACGATCATGCCACAAATGTTGATGAGCTCACGAGCCACAAGAGTCAAAAAAAGGAAGAATTACAGAGTATCAATGCTTCGTTGTTTGTTGAAAAGATGTGTGTGTGCTGTTTGGATTCTCTTCGAGCTCAGCTGCATCTTTTACTGGACGCCTGCTGTGCCTGACCAGATGCTGCTCTGACGATCTCTCGACGACCGACAGCCTCGTGCCTCCAGTTGTCATAACGTTCAACACGTTTGGCCCCTCTTCGTTGAACCTCGTTATTAAGCGGCGCCGTCATCCTCCTCATTGTCGTCGTCCCTGGATCCAAGTGGTTATGGGATGTGGATGAGGAGGAGCTTCTGCTTCTGCGCTGCCATAAAAGGATTTGTCACGTGCGAGCTTTTGTTAAAAATTCAGCAATCATCGGGCAATCTCCATTGTATCGATGTCGGAATCGCATAGGAATCGCCTCCACGCTGTTTGCATTATGCATGTGTCAGTTGTGTTGCTCCTCTCGGTTCTCGGTTCTCTAGCGGCATTCCTGCTTTAATTCAACCAGCGAACCAAACAAGGACACATTAGCTGGCCCATATGGCTGAAGTCAACTCCTACTCCTCATTCATCTTCAATACCTTCTGATCTCTCGATCATTGAAATTTATAATTAAGTGGAAAAATGTTGTGTAGTTACGATCCCTGCCTAATGATAACGACTGGAGTTTTTTTGCTTCTGTGACACCTTGGCTAAGACTTACGACAAGGATCTTTATGAAGCTGATGCCAAAGATAGAACTAGTTTTATATTTTTGATAAATACAGAGTATTATTATTAAAAATAAACTACAGAGATTGGGAGAATGGGTGTAGAGATGAAACTGGATTGAGATATAATTGAAAGATAGAACAAAAGGAACCACTATAGATCCAAGTGTAGAAATGGGATTAATTCAGTACAGTCAAGAAAAGGATCTAAATTGAGAAATTGTTACAACTAAATAGAGAAATGGTCCAAAGACAAAGGATGAGGATGGGAATCATTACTAGCCCATCAACAGAAGCTAATGTTAACCATGTCATCAACAGAGCATTGTGAGGTTGGACGAATGAACTCTGTCATTCACAATTACCGTTAGGCACACACACTGACACTCACACTCACACACCCACATCAACGTTAACAATACAACAGGCACAAACAGACACAGACAGGGTAAATAGACACACTTTGTGATGGCCTGGCTAATTCATGACTTGTGAGGACACTTTGCCAAACAAAGGCAAGAGAGCAACACAAGGAATACACCTACACTTGACTCATGCATTATGCATGTGTGTGTGTGTCTGTGTGTGTGTGTGTGCCAATCAAGCGAAGAATCAATCAACTTGCAATAGGATTGACAATGCGGGGAATCCTTTCGGGGCGTTTTAATGTTTATCTTGATACCCTTGCAGAAAGAACTTCAAACTTAATTCGTCAATTCCCTCAATCTACAAGAGAATCCCTCAGTGTTGCTGTGGCAACGTTGCACAAACAGAGAAGCCAACAAGAGTCCTGGGAATTCAAGCCATTTCGCAGGTAAATAATCCAATGGGCAGCGAGGCGTGTCTCTTTCCGTGCCCAAGGTGCATTTATTTTGCCAGTGCGCTGCAGTGGACGAAAGGACTTTTTGCATTTGCCACAGTGCAAACAAACAGCACACAACAAGAATGTGGATGTTGCCATAGCCATAGCCATAGCCATTGCCATTGCCATTGCAGGATTCGTTCGTTCTTGTTGTGCTTTGTGTTTGAACACGAGCCTACACTTTTGAGCTCGCTCGAACAAGGACATGTGCAACTGCCAGATGCACCTGTGTTTGCACTTAAATCCTGCCGCATCGGGTGTGCGTTTGTGCGTATGTTCGAATTCGATTTAGATGCACTTACCACGTTCACAAAGTCCTGAAACGTCACATAGCCCGGCCCATTAGGCAGTTGGGCCTTCTTTGCACGCTCCAGCAACAGTTCCCGCTTGTTCATAGGCACTTGGGATAAAAACTCTGGCGATTTTAGTGCAACCAAAAATTCAGTAACGGATATTTCGCCAAAACCCTCAGGATCGAACTGAAGATGAATGAAAATGAGCATGATAGTCAACTTTAAAGATTGGGAACTTTGCTACCTACCATATCAAATAAGAGTTTCCATTTCTGCAAAAGAAAATGTAGAATATTTCAGATATAATAGTTTCCTTCTTGATAGTATCTCTAACACTTACATCTCTGAGCAGTTCCCTGCGCAGTTCAGCCTCATCAAAATCGGAATTTAAGGATGTGTGTTCCGTGTCATAGCCAGCATCATTTGTGCACTGAAAGTAATAAGATAATGGAATGGAATGCATTACAAATTTATCAAATTTATATTCTGTATATGGATTTAATTCCAAGACTTACATATCGCATCTGTGTGTGCGACAGCGAACCAATTGAGGCCAATGATCCAGCTATGGTCGATATGTGCTCGATGTCGGCCAGCGTCTCCTGCTGACTACTACCGCCGGCATTCTGTTGACTGGTCGGTAACTCCAGGGCTCGCGAGCTGCCTCGCTCGGAGCCGGGCCACATGTCGGGTCCTTGCGTCCGTGTTCAGTTCTGTGCACGCCAGGATTGTTACGAATGATGTGTAAATGATGTTGCAACTGAGTCTGGCAGTGATTAAGATGTTACAATGTTACTGTGAAAGAAGTTGTACAATTTAAAAAGATGTCAAATTAGGGAATAAAATAGAAAACAAATTTAACCACAACTTTATTCTGACCGTTTATATTAAATCTTAAAAGCTGACATTAGATATAAATTTGTAAAAATAACAAATATTTCTATAAGTAATAAATTACGCTTAAATATTAAAAGAATGTTTCTTGGCGAGGAATAGAAATTGTACATTTTTAGATGTTCCTAAAAGTATGCTGTAGGATTTTTCATAAATATTTACTACGTTATCAACAATAAATAAAAATACAATTTTATTGTTCAAATTCCATTTACAATAAATAAACTGCAGTGCACTGTGAAAGCTTTCAAAAAGCTTTTTACACTAATTGTAAGAACGTTCTTAAAGCTTTCGTTCAAGTGTTGAACTATCACCAGCCGTTTAGGCATAGGTTTGGTCGAGCGCGTTGAGTTGCATCATATCAAGAACGTTTTGTTTTCAAGGCTCGTGGTTCGAGTCCCGGTCGCGTAAGAAAAAAACTGGATTCTAGAATTTTTAAAATTTCTATTTCGCCCTGTGAAACTAACTTTGTTTGCAATTTGTCGTGTTTGAAATTGCTGCAACACTTTACTTGGGCCAGAGAAAATGATATTTCGGTTAATCATAGGCTAAAAATTGGTACTCAATACCTTAGTATATTTCATGCCCGGAGTACAGATCTTTTTACTGCTGCTAATTGCAATTTGTTTGTATTTTCATTGTTATTGTTGTCATAGCAACAGCAACTTGAGGGTTTGTCTGTCCCTATCTTGAACAAGGTTATTGATCTGCCTCTGACAAGATGTGGAGCGGAAGTAAATGAACACAATAGCGGTTGCCTAGAACCGGCGAATATAAACTCGACGTGACAACCGCTTAATGCATTTTCATGTTGATGTTATTTTCTAACTTCCCCCCTTTTAAAAACTCACACTCTTTCTTGTTTTTGTTGTTGTTGTTTCCATGCAAAGTGCGCAGAATCCGTTTTGCACTTTTGTTTTGCCTTTGTTTTCACTGACTTTTCACTAAACTTGTCAACTATTGTGGTTAAGAGCCTGTTTATAAATAGGGAGAGATGTGTGGCAAACAAGCGTTTAACAAAACAAACCGATTATTGAAAAAGTCTTTGGCATCAACATTTTGATGTCGTTTACCGTTGTTATTCTTTCCACGCAACAACAAAACAAACAAACGTTCGACCGGGCGGCAAAATGGCAACTGACAAGTGAGAGTGTCGCCAACCGTTTCGATGTGGAGAGCAGAGCAAAAAGAGAGAGCGAAACTCCCAAAGGGGTAGCTTACGTAATGAGAGGATGGTGTGGGAGAGTTCATTTTGCTACTGCACATGCGTCACTCGTTTGTGCGCTTTTCAACTCGTTGGCATTTCACATGCAATCTCTCAAACTCCTTGCCACCACCACCCATTTCCATCTTTCCCCCAACCATTCCACCCACAAGACCAACCCCATGACGCAACTGCCAACAGACTGCCGCAATTTGCTTTTTAACATGTACAGACACATGCATATTTATTGAAATGTACATACACACACAGACGCACAAAGCGAAGTAGTGGAGTGGGGTATCTGCTGCTGTGGATCCCAAGGATTGTGGACTGTGGACTGTAAGACACAGATGTGAGCTGTTTATCGTTATCGAATATTGAGTCTGTGGATAATGCAAGGTAAATTTAAGAATTACAAACAAAAAACACACAGATACATATCTATGTAATACATATAAATATATGTATATATATACAATTACTTAGCCTAAGCTCTAAGGTCTAAATGTGAAGACAAGCTTAAACATGCAATAAACAAAATAGTATTTTTTTTTTTAAAGGAACTAACCGAAACATTTGCATTGAACACAAAGCGGACAAAAAACATATGGTCTGGATACGGCTTAAACTAAGTTTTATATTCTAAAAACAAATCGAGCAGACATTAACATATATAAGCTAAATACCCATACATAAGTATGTATATAATATATAATATAATATATTGTGTACATAATGTGAAAGACTTCATTAGGTTGCATAGAGTTATTTAATTATGGTTCTATTTAATCTGCAGCTATACTTCGTTTGCCTTTTCTTTCCTTTTTGTATAATCTTTTTTTGTTAACAATATTTACAATTCCGACAGGGCCTTAATCTCGTCTTAAAAAAATCGCTCGCTTCCTTACAACATGATATATATGAACATATAGATACATATGTATATTGTATATATAATCTAGTAATTATTATATTATATAGATATTTAGCGTTCTTTAACTAATTCTCGCTGACAAACGCGCGTTTTAATTTTTTTTTTATATCTCATTTTACAATTTTTCTTTTTCAATTACACAAAAAAATCAAGGAAGAATCTGAACGATAACACTTGCTGTTGCCTTAAAAACATAAACATTATAACAAACTCGAATAATAAACCTAGACTCTCGCATAGGTTTCACAATTGTTTCAATCCTCCACCATCCGATCTATGCTGCCCAAATCGCACTGTTCGATGACCAGGCGAGCAATGCGCTTAATCTCACAATAGGGACTCTCATGCTCAATCAGCTCGGTCAGTATTTGTATGCCATTCTCCTGTTCCACCAGCTGACAATATTTATCCGGATAGACCTGTAAAGGGGTTTGCAATTGATTACATATAGCTTGAAGGATTTATATACCATAGATTCCTTACCTGTGTGAGATTAGCCAGTGCCCAGACGGCCCAATGTTGGCATTGTGGTGTCTCATAGCAGCGAACCAGACTTAGTATGGGCTCAAAACTACGGTAGTTGATGTTGCGCTCACTTTTGATATTCCAGCGTTGAATGGCGGCCACCATTCGCTCCAGAACATGTTGTCGTGTGGGGGATTTAATGGTCCAAGCGTCAGCGCCATCGGAGGCAATATGTGCCAGCACTCCAGCCGCATTGTAGCTGACCTGGAAGCGCAGATGGTTAGCATTGTCTTTGGCTAGTCCTTCACCCTGATGACCCACCTCGATGCCATCGCTCAACGAATCTAGCAGACGCGCAAACACCTCAATAAACTCCTGCGTCATCAGTTTGGGACGCAGCCATTTGACCTCAGCCACATTGCCCAGTAACCCCATCATGTTTCTCAAGAGCTCGTCACGATCGGGAAATGTCTGTTAATAGAGAGAGCATGGAGGAATTCAATTCTAATCCAAATAAATGGTTGAACTGCTGCTCACATTTAAACACTTAAGGAAATACTCCATGCCGCGTCCATCCAGAAATCTCTTACAATTAATAGCAGTCTCATCGGTTACATTCCACATGGTCGACCACGCCACCTCCATCACATCGTCGAACACTGAGCGTGTCAGGCGATCCTTGATCAGTGTCAACATCGTCTACAAATGAGATAGTCGATTATCATAGAATGACAAAAGTTATATTGATTGCTACGCTTACGCTGACCACACCCAGCTCGCCGAGGAAGAGCTTCTGTCTGCCGTCCACCTGGCAGGCCAATGTGTTGAGCAGATAGATGGCAATGCGTTGCACGAATCCCTCCTGTTCTGTCTTGGACACACCATGCAGCAATATCTTAATAAGCCGTTCATACTCAAATAGCTGCGAAATGGAGACAACAATTAGCAAGAAGAAGTTACAGATATTTACAGTGTTGGCTAAAACCATTTTGACTTTATAAAACTAAGATTTATTCAAAAACCAGATCAAGAGATTACTAAGCATTTGTAAGCTAGAAAAGTGGGTCAAAATACATTTGACCACCAACATTTTTGAAAGTTTGATTCTTTTTTCTAAACGTTAATATTTTGAATTAAAATTATTTGCCTTTTAAGAAGGTGAATAAATTGTAAATAAATTAAAAAGTTGTTAAGATGTACAAAATTAATAAATTAATTAAAACGACGCTACAAACTTAGTTTTTGTAAAGTCAATATAGCTTTTGCAACCACTGTACTTTAGTTTACGTCCTTACCACATCGACTGGCATGTGGAACTGTGTAAGGGTCAGATATCCATTACGTAGCATCGTGTCGTCTGTCAGATGCATCTCCATGCCATTTAAAAGCGTCCTTATTATGTGATTACGCAGCAGAGTGCCAAACTTGGAGCGATCGCGACCCTTTACTATGTAGAACAGTGTTGCACTGACAAAGAAAGAGATGTTAGAATGAAGTTGCTATATTAAATTACTAAATAATGACATCGATTCATCTGTTTAATGAGGAAAATACATTTTTATATTCCTTTACCCTGAAAACTGTATGCCTTTTACTCTGAATTTTAACGTTAAATATATTTTGATATATTCTCAATTACAAATTGTAACTAATAACTTAACTAAAGTAACATATATACTAATTTGTAGGCTTTCTACAATTTTGTAGTTTTAATTGTTAGTTAACTTTCTTGACGACTGCTTATAGTTGAAGTTATATAACTTAATAAACTCACCTGCCCGATATTTGCATGTGCTTGAATTTCAAATGCCTATCCATGGCACAGAGCACAACATCCAGTGCCGTGTGTATGTCCTTGCAGTTCTCAAATCGAAACAAATGATACAGATCATTGAGCACCTGCAGAAGGAATGAGATTTGAATTAACAATTCTATTTATCTCTATTTAGCAGACTTGCAACTCACTCTGGTCAGGAGGACGGGTCTGTCGTGATAATATCGGGCTGCCGTGAGTATTTGCTGTTCATTGGCATCGCCGGCTACCTCCAAGGCGGGAATGTCGTGCCTTTTGCACGCCCAATGTGCCGTGTGGTATAAGCCGAGGAATTGCAGCGGTCGCTGGGTTCGCGACGCTAGCCCAGGGATATCGGTGGGGCCAAAGTGTTGCTCTGTCTTTGTATTGGCATTGGTGGACTCTTTGGTGGCCACGCCATTTCCTGCTAAATTCGTGCCTGAGATATCCAGATGCGTTAAATGGCGCAGGTTGTCCATGAGCATTTCGAGTGTCTGATCGGGCAGATCATAGGTGCCATGACCATTGCCCGAGCTCGATATTGAAATGTCCAGAGTGCAGAGGCGCCGCAGACAACAGATCGCATGCAATTGATTGGCAATGGGCCACACATTAAACAGTATGAGTGTGTGCAGGTTGGGCAATGTGGCCAATGCCTCTAAACTGAAGTTGGCCAGCACGCAGGATGTGAGATCCAAATGGCTCAAGTCCTGCAGATGGGCAAATTGTAGCCGATGATGCATGACAACGCCATTGAGCACCAGACGGCGCAGATGTGGGCAGGTCAGCTGAAAGTCCACTGGATCCTTCTCATTGGGCTCGGCATTCTGCAGCAGATGCGAGCTGATGCCCAACTCCAAGGAGCGTAAGCTATCGCCATAGTGTGCCAGCAGGTGATGTGAATGTACTGTGATCTTATCGCAATACCACATGGATAATGCAAACAGCTTGTGACGCATTAACGTCTCCAAACCTAGACAGAGTATCCAAATTATAGAGATTGCAATATGTCCAAAAAGAGAAAGAGAGAGCACTCACCTAAGCTGCTTAGTGTGCTGTAGCGCAGATTTACAATCTTAAGGGAAGTGCGACGTGTATCGCTAAATAGATTTATAACCCTATCGTCAAGTGGCCGATGGAAGCGCTGATAGTTTTCCAGAAATGAATCGCAGATCTCGTTGGTCAGCACAATACCCGTGTTCAATGTGCGTTGTCCACTTTCCGTGTAGCCACTGATTATGTCCAAGTTATTGCATAGCTTCTGATAGGCAATCTCCTTCAGTGTTAGCGGCTCCTCGTCCAGTGAGCCATCCTCCATAAGCCGCACTTTGCAGCTCATTGTGTGCGTTGTCCCTTGTCTTGTGCTCGAATCTATGACTCAACGATTTCCGTTTTCTCTTCTTTCCTCAGACAGTATCTCTGCTTGTGTGTATCCAGGAAACTGTAATTGTAATGGCAAAAACTAGAATTTATGAAATGATCGAATAAAACATTAACTACAGGGCCTCCTGCTTGGATAGAGCCTCTCTTTTTCTTAAACTTTATATATTAAATAAACGATTGTAAATATCCTTCTTGAAGCAACTAAATATAATTTACGACTGAAAAATAAAAAAGTAAACTAAGCTAACTACTAATCTCAACAATATTGAAAAGCTACTTTGACGAGGATGGAATTTACGTATGTAAAATGCAAGTTATCAACAATGGTTAACAATAATCAATTTCTGATAAGCAAGATAAGATAAGGACATCTGTTACTAAATGCATTGTCAGGATTCTCTCAAATGGGCCAAGGATCGGACAGCTGTTAATCAATATTTACACATGGGAAAAACTGATCTTATCTCATTTTTATAGTTTCGAATTAAAGTGCTGAAGTCATTCTACGCGTGATTGAAACATGTTTATTGCTTTTTAAGGGGACACATTACGTAATAAGTCGAAACAAATATATGATGTGTGTGTGCGTGTGTGTAAAGTTGGGTGCGAGACGCTGCAAAGGACAAAGTCTCGATTTCAGGCTGGACCCGTTAAAACAAAAACAACAATAACAATTAGCTGTCAGCGTTAAATCAAAATGATAAAATTTACAAAAGTAAACGGAAGTAACTGTAACCTATGAACGCTTTTGTGTAAAAGCAAACAACTATAAGTAGTTGTATCTGTATTGGTGCGTAGTTATGGCGTGGGGGGAGGGAGAGGAGAGCTGTGTGCGTGTGCGACAGACAGTCTGCGCTTATCAAGGCAAGGCCAGCAAGAAATTTAACGTTAGCGTTGGCGTTGGCAAACATCATCAGCCATCAGCTGTGTGGCAAGTGCAAGTCAACCAAGTATCAGGTGTAAAGAAAACCAAAAAAAACCCCCTCTTTTTCTAGTTTGTCATAAACAAAAGGACTTGCGTGGGCTTTGAAAATTTTTCCGTTTTTTTATGTGTACCTTTTTCTTTAGCAGCTCGCGCGAGTCGCGACTCAGCGACCAGACGTCAATGATTGTTGCTGCTGCTGCTGCTGCTGCTTTCTGCGATGTCTTTGTCACAAATTGATTTCAGATGGTTTTAGATATGGTTAATTGCAGGCGCACCACTCTCTGGAACGCGTTAACATCCCATGTGCGCCATACAAACACAATTAATTTGGTTTTTTCGTCTAAAAATCACTTTATTATTCACTTCTTGGCATCATATTTTCTATTTTCTTTCTTGTATGCTTCTTCTTTCACAGTGTTAACCAGTGTTGTCCGCTTAGCGATTTTCAAGCCAGCTCTGACGTTTTTTCGAATGTCAAATTGTGAGCTATTGAAAGTAAACCATAGGTGGCGATTTATGATTTGCCAACAGACAAGAGATCGCGCCACAGCTTTAAAGCGTGTGGGATATTCTGTGCCATAAATGTACCAAAAGTTCAGAGTTTGGGATATTTTGGGTTATAATTTTAATAATTTAATTTAAACTGCGCGCCAAGCTAAAATGTTCTTTAAAAAATTATAGTTAATATATAAATAAATCACCGTTTCCTCATACTAGGTAATTTCACTACTACTATCGTTTTTAAATAAAACAAATTTGGGTTTATTTTACTTTATGGGAAACTATATTTTATTGTAAGTTTTAAGCGCAGAAATGAATAAAATTTACAATTTGTTAGTTGTGTGTATGCGACAGAAACAAACTCGACAGAACTGGCGACAATTGCTTCTTGGGATTGCTAAACATCTAAATCACTCAATCAAACTCCAATTGTCGATTATACGTATTATTTTATGTAGTAGATACTGTGTGCTCAATCATAGATTCTGTTCAAAATGTACAATCTTCTTAGCATGTGGCTTGTGACATTGCGCCAAAAGTAAATAAATAATTGTTTGTTTAAGTTCTAAGTAAAAAAGGCTGTTGCTGCCAGATAAAGGTCCAAATCGGTAAGCCTAAAGATACAATCGCAATTCTTAATCTCACTCTCTCTCTCTCCCTCTCTAACCGGATAGATCGCCCTGATCGAAAAGCGATTGATCATACAGCTCAGCGACAACGCGTCGTCCTCCAAAGAAACGTCCATGAAGTGCATCCTTGCCACGAATCGCTTCAACTCCCGCAGAGAATTCAACAAAAATCTTTACAATAATCTCGGCCTCGTCATCGTCTTCGTTTTCAGTTTGTTTCTCGTTGAAAATAATCACACGACTAACGGTGCCAAATTTGCTGCATTCTTCCTGAATCTCTTCCTGCAGCGTCTCGTCTACATCATCGGGTCCAACCATATTCCTCAAGATGATGACTCGCGAATCCTGTGGTCGCATTAGCCTTTGCATAACCAACTGTCGTGCACTTTGACCCTTAATGGACATATTTTCCTGCTGCTGCAACGTCTGCACATCACCCTCATCCATTAGTTTCTTTTGAAGTTCCTCCTGTTGCTTCTCCTGCGCCTTCTTGATATTCTCGGACAGATTTGCTGCAGTGGCTGCTGCATTGTTGGCAGCTGCAGATAATACGGCTGGTGCTCCATTACTGGACTCCACTACTCCAAGGGGAACCGCTGTGGGAACTGCGGCTGCTAAAGCGACAGTTGGCGGTGTTGCTAGCAGCGCAGGTGGTGGCAATATGGGTGCCACACTTTGTAGTGTGGGCAAACCAGTTGGGACACCTAACAGACTCGGTCCACCAAGGCCAGGTGCCTGAAATATTCCCGGTGGCAACAAAGCCGAGGTTGGTGCAGTGGGCATAGCAAGGGCGGGATGCAAGGCAGCTGCTGAGGTCGCTGCATTTACCACTGGCATGGCGTTAACCTTGGCGGCAATGCCTAATCCGGGTGTGTTCTGTGCAAGACCCAATACCGCATTGCTGGCAACTGCATCTAGAGCCTGAATCTTTGCTGTGGCTGCAGCAGCAGCAACTGCAGCTGCCGTTGGCATCGTTGAATTTGTTGCAGGACAGGACAGCACATTTGGTGGCGTGATGGACCGTCCAACTCTATAAAATAACAAAAGAATTAATCAAATACATTTGCAGTTAATCTAGGATTGCACTCACCTTAGCAGTTGACCACCTAAATCAAAGAGATTCATGCTGGCAATGGCCTCGTCCATGGCCTGTTTATTAGCGTACTCAATGAAGCCGTAGCCCTTGTGCGAGTGCACTGATGTGCCCTGCGCCAGTTTGCAGTAAAGAATGGGACCAAAGGCCTCAAAAACGCTCTTAATGTCGTCCTCCGACAGATCGGGATGAATGCTGGCCACATAAATGCGATTGAAGCTCTTGGCCTCCTCCTGCACCTCATCGATAACCTGTTGAGCTTGTGGCATATTGCTCGGCCTGCCCACTTTGATGTTCCTGCCGCCCATAAGAGCACCATTCATTTGCTCCAATGCCAACTGTGCTCCTTCCGGAATTTCGTACTCAACAAAGGCGAATCCCTTGTGCTTCTGTGTAATGGGATCCCATGACATATTGATCGATTTGATGGGACCAAATGGAGTAAATGCGGCGCGTATGGTGTCCTCCTTGAGCTCGAACGAGATGCTGCCCACATATACCCTGTAAAAATAGAGACATAAGTAAGTTTAATCTGTCTGCAGTGGTAAATTAAAAACATATGTGTTCTAACTGCGCTCAGATCTTATCAGCCAAGTTGCACAGACAACGACAACAAACCAAGCCAACTCCAATAACGCGGAGCATTGGCAAGGATATTGACGTCATTCACTTGATTTATGTATTAAGTTTTGCATCATATCGCAGCAGAAGATCAAGTTGAATGGAGTATAAACCTTTAAATTACCTGCACATTAAAGCCAGAGCTTGTTGACGCTGCACCTGAGTTCGTTGAGTGGCCAACTGTTGTTGCTGATGGGCCAGGGTTTGCTTCATGAGAACCATCTTGATGCTCTGCTCCATGGCATATTTCTTGGCCTTGCTAACGAGATCATGCTGCTCGGATGTCAACTTGGGCAATGCTCCGCCTAGTAGTCCAAGCAATGCGGATCTTGTGCCAGGTCCAAATTTCACATCGCCCGTCTGTTTCAGGTCATACAGTGGCTGCGAAAGGTAGGGAACTTTGGATTCCGTTGACTTGCCTAGAATTGGGAAGACAGATTAGTGCATCTCATACGATGTGACGTTAATGGGCTCATCATCAATCCGATCAACTAGGCGATCGTTTAAGCAATTTGGGTTGAATACGACTTGTTTTCTTTTTCTTTTTAGTTTTGGTTTTGTTTCGGTTTTGGTTTTGGTTTGATTTTGTATTGTTTTTCATTATTGGTTTTATGTCGACTCCAAAGGCAACTCGAGGTAATAATTGAGAGCCCACTTATTTATGGGGCAGGGACAACAATTAGCCATGGCAATGGAGTTCTGCATTTGAAGCGACAAAAACACAAAAAAACCGTTGCCTGCAAGAAAGATAAAGACAAAAAGGAAAAAATAGAATAAAAAAAAATATAGTCATTAATCAGAAAAAGTTTTTTGCTGGCCGGCGAACAAGTACATTATTATTGGTAACTGTGTTTGTGTGTCTGTGTGTGTTCCGGAGAAGATCTGGAACTGCTTTGCCAGCTGATTCAGTCACTGAGATCAAGATCGATCTTTGGATATATCGAGAGAGGCTACAAACACAATGACAATTAAAAGCTATCGATGTTACTCTTGTAATTACATTATTTAAATCTGTTTTTCTGTTTATCGGCATATCGTCTTTAGCTTCGCGGTTTATTCTTGATTTACGAATGTGATTTGGATTATATATAAATTTATTTATATATATGTACATTTGTTTATTTTCTGACTCTGACTGCAAGGCATTTGATTGATTGGCTGGAAAATGCAAGAATAAAAAAGAAAGCACCCATAAAAATAAATCATAAATATTCCTATTATTTTTAGATAAAGTATTTGAAAGATACGTATTTGTGCTAATAGTAAGTAGTACGACTGTGTGTGTGTGTGTGTATATCAGTGTAGTGTAGATATTAGAGAGATAAATGCAGTTAACGAGTATTTCAACCGAAATCATATAAAGCTCTTCCAACGGACATCCAGTCGGCAAATCGTCGCCGCACAAATCGAAACCAAAGAAGAAATTACCAAAGAACTGTCCACACTGAATACTACCCCCAACACAACTTAAAGATAAGATAGATTCATTATCTATTATTGATCGAAAGAGATGCGTGAGTATAGTGTGTGTGTTGGGGAGGATAGACGATGTGCACAGTTCCTGTAAATGTATTGTAAAAATAGAAATTATAAGCGACCTTATGTGCGTTTCGATACGGTATTCCATGAGTTGGGGGCGTGGTATATTGACTTGAAGGGTCACACATTACATTGCTCAGTGATAAAAAAGAGAAAAATAAAAAGAAAACAAGACGCTGAAACGATAATAAGAGCAACAATATGTTTTAAGTTGGTTAAGTTTTTCCGCCGTACCTTAATCATGTTCATGTTGTGTGTGAATTTTCTCATAAAATATATTTATATGATTTCTATTAAATATTTCGTAATTTATAATTTGAACATACTATCCGCTGACTAACTGAATAGAACTATCACTACATAACAAGAAATCGTTTAGATTATAGAATATAATCGGACAGGTCTATCGGACAACATGTGAATAGGGTTTCTGTGAAAAATTCCTCATCGGTCGACAAAAACAACAAGCAATAATTATGTATTGGTGAAGTCAGTATATATGGGGTCGGTCCAAGGCATTGGCGCAGCACATATGACGAAGATACGAAGACGACGACCCATCTCGGGGCAGAAGAGGTTGAACCGGGAACGGGAACCGCGACGACGTTGAAATCGGCAAGAAGGTGTTAGAAGCGAGAAATATATAAAGTTCGCGTGTTGCTTGATTCGTTGATCGATCTTTCTTGGTTTTGTTCGTTGAGTAGTAGTAGTAGTTATTGTTAACTCTAAGTGGGCATCTCATGATCGATGTCGATTCTTGATAATCGAGAAATCAACTAAGTCGTTTGGGCGGAATAAACATAAGAAAAATACGCTTACAAAATAATTATAAAAAAGAGAATATAGAAAGAAGAGAGAGAGAGAGAGAGAGAATAGTTATATGCTTTTTGGATTAGTTTCGTTGCGTTGCGGTTTTCAGTGGTTGATGCGGCGAGGATTCACAGTTAACTGATTTCATATATACATACACTCTGAGGCTGAGGCCCTAGTATTATATTTAAATAGTTTCGAGTTTTGTAGATCGTATGTTTAAGTATAAATTATATGATTTAAAAATATGTTTATAGATAGGTTTGATTAATTCGTTTTTCATGTTATTTGTGTATTTGCTTTTGATTTTTCTGTTTTCTTTTTTGCATAATGACGACAGTTTGTATTTGGATACTTGAGTCGATTTTTGAGTCGAGTGGAAGTCGAGTCGCAATTAGTTTGGGAGGATCGCGTGTGGATTGACTGACTTGACTTGTTCGATACTGTTTCGTATTGGTTTTTTGGTTTTCGATTCATTTCGTTTCGTTTATTGTTTGACTCTCACCTCACCTCACTTGAGATCATCGTGCGATTATGAAGTCTGCAATTACTTAAGCAGAACAAAAAGAAAAACCGATTATTTAATAGCGTCTGTGCTGGCCCTTAAAATGCAACGAAGTAGAAGTAGTAGAAAAGAGAGAGAGAGATGTGTATGCAATGTTTATGTTTTCTTTTTTACAGAGAATATATATTAAAAGACAAACAAAAATGTCAATAATAATAATAATGATATATTTGTATATATATATATTTTCCTTTTGTTTGATTTGTTGCCTTGCGATTCTTTAACCTACATACATATCTTTTTTTTTATATATATATTTATCTTTATTGTATGAACTTACATATATATAAATATATACTTGATTTGATATCATTCAAACATACTTATATACATATGCATATTTAGGGTATATCCCCCAACTAAACAAAACACTTACCCGAGTCAGAACGCGATCGCTTTGTCGCTGGCATATCGTTTATTTCGCGCTGATCATCCGAACGTGGCGATCTGGAGGCTCTGTCGTTGCTGCCCTGCAAAAATAAATATATCGAAGGTCACCGGGTTAGTACATACTGAGAAGGGAAGCGTGGGGGTGGGAGGTGCTTGATGCGTATAGATACACACGGATTCGGTCACCAAATGTCTACTTTTATAATGCACAACACAAGCTTTATTTTTCACAAAGCGCCGTCAAAATTATTGTTTTCTTCTCGCGTGTGCACAAGAGTTCATTTCACAGTTTAGCGAAAATGAAAATCAAAAGAAAATGCGAAAAAGTTGTACGGCACGCGTTGAGACTTCAGTGGCCACGCCATATACAAAGGACCACAGCTGGCTAAAAACAAGGCGGTAATTGTTACATTTAATACTTATTACATACCATCCTCTCTGCTTGTAAATATAAATCCTAGCTCAGTATATATAGCTTGTTATTTTATTGTTAAATTAAAAAGTTTAACTTTTGCGAAAATCTGATGTGACGTCAAGAAAAATGGATACTCGATATTGCCAGACTTCAATAAAAATCTAGTTTTAAAAATAAACAACACAAAACATATCGGCGCTAGCAAACAGAAGATGCCGCCACCACCACTACCTTTAGTTCTAAAAGTAGACAACGTATGACAACGTACACTAGTAAATAATAGCAGACTGCCAAAATCGTTCCGTCTTTTTGAGTATTTTTCGCAAACGAGTCGCCCAAAAGTGTTCTTACTCGTAAATACCTAAAAAATTGTTTTTATTTAATTGTAATTATCGAGAATCGATCTATTTTTACAGTACTCGATACTGTCCGGCCGTTTCTTAAATATTCCCGACTAAACCATAGGTGGCGGATTATTTTCTGCTCTCTGACAACAGAAGGCTTTCAAATAAAGATCCCTTTAAAAAAGGATATTTTTCTTTGTTCATTGAAGATTTTGTATCCAGCTTAGTGTTGCTAGATTCATTGCCATGCAGCTGACTTAACTGCATGTTGGTCGTGACTCCTGAGTGAATTGCAATTATGGACAGATCAGTCAGTTCTCAGCCACCCGCACAGCAGAGGTTGTATAAAAGTGATAGTGAAAATTTAACTGCATTTTGTTAACAACAAATTCCGTTTATTCTTTAAACTGCCAGGTACGTTCTCTTCATTATGCAAACTGTGTCTTACAACTACAACTAAATTCTAATTTCGCCTATTTACAACTTTCATTCGTGGTGACTTTATTTATGTTTGCTTTAAGCTTGCTTTGTTTGTTACAAAGACAATTTTTGGTGCGAACTACTTGTAGATAAAAGCGTGGCAGTTTCTTAATTTTAGTGTTCAACAAAAAGAGGCATTCAATATATGTATATTATTCAGTTGATTTGTATATCACGTACAAAAACAGTTAAAATTAAAAGGAACTATGTGAACAGATAGAATTAAACAACGATGTTATTTTTTTTACAATTGTTTGTTACCCTATTTACAACAGTTCAACCGGTAATGAATCACATTTTTCATTCATGGTTTTTCTGTATACATATATGTATTTATGTTTCATGTGTGTGCTAAACCTAAGACCAGTCATTCGACTCTTTTTTGAATTTCATGATTGTTTTCATTGCCGAATTACGTAAGATTATTGTACATTTCTTTTAACCAATTTCAGTTGAACACTTAAAAGACTACATGAATGATAAACAAATGATAAACCCGTAAAATGAAAATTGTTATTCAGCTTTAGAACTTCATTGAAATGAGACATAACCAATACAAATTGTTATCCAGATTTAAAAGTTCTTTTAAATGAGACCAGACTGAGACCTGACAAATCAAAAAATTGCTAAGTACACGTTTGCTTCAATTAAGTATGTGTGCGTGGATGGATGTGTGTCTGTGTGTGTGTGGGTGTGTATGTGTGTGTAATGAATTCTTCTAGATCATTCTATGAGCTTTGGTAGAGCACCTGATATCATCGAGCCGGGGCGGCAGCAGCTTTTAAAGCTCGCATGCCTCCTATCCATGCTCGACAATGACGATTATTCATAATAACAGGCAGGCACCTAGGACATGAGATCGTCATCCATATTATGTATTAGTATCTTTTTGTCCTCTTTAACGCACGGCGCTTTCCTATCCCGCGCCGAAAATGTTTGTTCCACCAATTTGGGATCGAAGCAAGGCTATGGTATGTGGAAATCTTGATTAGTTTCTTAAATAGATTCATTTTGAATGCAGTTGGACAAACCGTTTCACAGATATTCATATTGCAACAGTTCTCGATAGTGATCTCACACTGCTCGGTGGCCAGAGGGCGGTTCGTAAGGGGCGTATCACTGGAAGAATTGTGACGCGCCTGTTTACGGACTACAAAAGTCTTCTTGATATGTGGTCTCTTCGGCTTGTAAATTAAACGAAGTCCATGCACGATCAGTGCCACCAGGGAGAGACTGGCCACGACTCCGATAACCAGCACAATGATCACGGTGCTCGTATAGACATTTTGGCTGCCACAAAGAGCCGCAGGACGTTGATATACGGCTATACTTGTGCCATTGCTGTTCATTTCCTCGCAGCTTTTGGGAGAAAAGAAAATAAGTTAGATTAAGTTTATATTTAGGGGAACCCACTAAGCTAAAGTAAAGTTTTCGCTGCAATAAACAAGTCTAAGTCATAAGTAATGACTCATCACATTATAGTGCATTGATTACACTCTAGAGTCTAGATAAACGTAAGATTTTT